>CM022477.1:12253167-12293011 GCA_011952105.1 Coreoperca whiteheadi
ATGATTAATCTCAGATTTTGTGTCATTTTTTAAGCCAGAAATTCTAATGCCAGAAGCTATTTGAGTGTGTCAACTTGTGCTTTAGGAAATTGTAAGTGGCATTTTCACTATTTTCGGACATTTTAAAGACCAAACAATTAAAAGATTAAATCGAGAAAATAAGACCTACTCCTTACTGTAATTCACTTTGACATAAGCGCTCATGTGGTATGCTACTGTATACTGTGTATGTCAAGTGCAACAACCCAGAATTGCCTCTACAAACCCAAGAGACATCTAAGAAGTTCATATGTTTTGCAACTGAAATTTGGCTAATCACCAGAGGTGTTTCTCCCCAGATGAAATACTGATCATGAGTGGAATTCTCTACGAAAATACACAAACTGTTCACATCTTCCCCACCTGCTTCAGCACTTCCGTCAATGGCCTGTGTGTACTTCTCCACAGCGTCCCCAAATTGGCCATGTTTGAAGAGGTGGTTCCCTTCATTCTTGAGCCGGGCCAGGTGAGGAGGAAGGGCCCCAGCAGGGGCGTCCAGGTAACTTGCGTTCGCTGCACGGCTGCCCCACTCCTCTTGTCCTCCAGCGGGGTTGTTTTCTCTCTGAGTGCCATTGACCACCCCCTTCTGTGGCGCTCTGTGAGTCTGGGGCTTTTCCACGCTGCCTCCACCCCGGCTTCTTGTCCCGCTCCCTGCTGTAGCCTGATCCGATCTACCTCCCCCTCCTCCGCTGCCCGGGGGTTTATCCTGTGCGTTCCCCATAGCTGCACTCCCTCTGCGGTGTGTTCAGACTCTTCCTCCCTGCCTCTCCCTGCCACAGAGCTGCAGCTACAGCTGAGCCTGGCTGAGGATTTCTGTTGGACACGCCCCCTGAATGAGACGTCAGGTGTGACGTCACTGACGGGGGGAAGTGCAACCGCGATGCAGTGCTGCAGCAGGACCGCTCTGATGGGAGAGCCTCAGATTAGACTCAGGGCCAGATACAAGGCACTTTAATGCGACTAAGAGAAACAACAATGTTTTATTTACTCATATAACAGGAAAACAATCAATTACAATGTTGATTATTTATTGTTTTAGGCTCTTTTATTGTTATTTATCACGTGAAATGACCAAGTATTTGCTCTTTGCACCCTCACAAACATTAAGAGATGCCTCTTTTCTAGTTTTCATCTCATTATAAACTGAATGCTTTGGGATTTTCACTGAAGACGTTTTAGACAATCAGTAAGCGATGTGAGGAAATGAGTTTGGTGAGCATTTGTCTTTTAGTGTTTAACACTGGATTGTTTTAGATTGGTCAAAAAATAATTACCCAATAAACGAAATAATAATTAAATGCGATCCTGGGCTGTTTGTCACTTCAATTACATTTTGGGAAATGTACGCTTGTTTGCTATTTTGCCGAGAATTAACGTTAGATGAGAAGATTGACACTATTTTCATGTCTGTATGGTAAATACGTAGTTGGAGCCAGCAGCCGGCTAGCTTAGCTTGGCGTAAAGACTAGAAACCGCTAGCCTTGCTCTGTCCAATTAAATGAACAAAATCCACCTACCAGCACCTCTAAACCTCACTAATGTTCACAGCCGAGATTAGGGATGTCAGCAGGAAAAGTACATGTGATGCACATTTCATTAACAATGGCTCAGTTCCTTTAACGTTAGCTAACAAGCGTCTCAGTAAGCCAGTTAGCCAACATGCACGACACCACGATCCTAAAACTATCAATAACATCTTTGTTCAGACGGACAGACTGTCCGCACTGTTATTCCCAAGTGATCAGATCGCATTTGTGTCCAGACTGAATTGAACAGTTGTTCACCGACCAATCTGCAGGGGTTGCTGTGGTAACGACGTAGGTATCAGTAACTACGTACGCTGGTGACGTGGCTTTCTACGATCTCGGCCTCCCAAAAATCACGCCCCGATGTGTCGTCCTCCATGCCGCTCTGCTAGCATTAGTTAACTTGAGACGATAACAAGAAAAAAATATGTATTTTATTACACTTTCATTATTATTAAGATTATTACTGGCCAGAGGAGTGGTTTCCTACTAGAGCAAAATAAATAATGTTTTTTTCCCACTTTTCTTGCAAAGAAAGAAAGACACATTGAGTGACCCATCACTCTTGGGCAAAATAAACAGTGCTGTGTCTACATGAAAATGGTGCGTTTTAAGTATGATTCACAAATCTGGAGCCAGGCCTGGAGGTTTATTTATTTACATGGTCATACAGTTCAAAAACAGTACAAAAACAATAATAATCAAAGCTGCTGCTGCTCTCCTCTTCTTCATCGGGCATCAAATACAACCACTGAAATCAGAGAGTCAAGGTATTATAGTACTCAAGTCATACACACATACACACACACACACACACACATATATATATATAAATAAAAGTATTTTGCTTTCACATAATATATGACCACTCATCAATATAAGGACTAGAATTTAATATCAACTGATATATGTAAAACAGACATATATTTTCAGGCATAATAAACTGAGAAATAAACCTAATGTCTAATTATGAATACAGCTCAAATGTTAAAAAAAAAAAATACAGATCAAGTTTCCTGCAGTTACCCATTACATTACACATAAGGATTTCTATCACACACAAACCCACATTAAAGGATACATCTCTTTGTTCTCTTCTTGTACATGATCCTATAACCACACTCTCTGCATCGGATTGGATCACGGGCCTTGATTTCATTTTCAGTGTGACATTCTGCAAGTAAAGAGAGAGAATACAACAGAAAACACACTTAAATAAAGACTGATACACAGTTTACAACATCACTGTCATTTGTCAGTTCATGCTGAAGCTTTGTTTGTATTGGCTGGTTGTTAGGGGTTAGTTTGTATGCACAATAGAATCCCATGGATGCACATTAAAACTAAATTAACAAAAAAGTATGGCTTTGAATCATATATCAGATTTCACTTATCTAGAAGTCAATTATTTTTGTTTGTGCAGTTAAGAATTTCTATTCTTCCTGGGAAAAGAGATCGTGTGAGCTGCTATGATGATTTCAGTGTGTCAATCTCTCACAAACTGGCAGAAACACAACAGATATATTCTGCCGTACAGATGTTTTACATTTTTGCTTCTGCTAACATTATCTCAAAAATGTTAAAAAGAAGGCAATAAGGACGAGTTACTTAATCTCTATTTTAATGTTTAGGTTATATTAACACAGTACCAGTTCTATCAGAGATTTCTTAGTTTGGTGTGTGGACATGTACGTTAGGTCTAAAAGTCTGATTGTGAAATGTATTTATTAAAAATATCTTGGCTCTTTGTAGTTTAATCTAGAGACGAATGCGCTGCAATCATAAGCATATGGTTTGTATACATTTTGTAGTGTCTTGTAACCCTGTGTGGTCTGGGCAGAACTGTATCCATGACACAATGATAAAACTGAATTCATCCATCCACCCATGCTATTTTGGTCAACTCACCCTTAGGAACTGAAGAATGCATAATAATGCTTTCACTGCTGTTCAGTCAGTTCTACCAGAACTGTGTATCATTACATTGCAGTAAAAAGGTCACAGGAAGACACAGCACGGAAGTAGCCATGATAGCACTGCACACCGAGAACAACAGTAGTTGTGGTAGTAACGTTACTAGCATCGTTAGCAGTAGTTATGGCTGCAGTAGCTGACTGAACTATAAACACGAGCAAAAGCTGCGGTGTACCTCCACATATGTAGATCATAGGCTGCTGCTTGGACGGTTGCACTTCTTTCTGTGGATCCATGTTTGTTTCTACAAAAAAAGACAGGAGAAGCAACGTTGACACAATCACGTCTGCATGGCTGCGGCATGCTAACACAGAAACAGCGTGGCGCTAGCGGAAAGATGTTAGCCTCAACCGACACGACCGGTGGGCGTAGCGAACCACACAGACCTGGAAGAAATCTCCAAATTCCCAAATGAATATAGTGAATGTGGGACACGCACAAGGAAAAGATAAGAAATAAGACATTTCACCATCTTAACACGCTAAATGTTAGCTGTTTACCTCTCTTTTCCCATCACACACTGCCGCCAGCGCACATGCGTACAAGCGTCTTCTAGCTCTTCTTCGCTCGCTTTTCGGATCTGAAACAACTTTAAGGTGCATACCGCCGCCGACTGTACACGCGTGTGTAACATTGGTCATGTCCTTATATTCTCCCTGCCAGCCTTGTGTCTCCTTCTGTCCCCAGTATCCCCGGCAGATTCCTCTCCCGTTCAGCCTCACGGGCTTTATCATGTAACCTTTCTCTTTCTGCTTTATACACTTGATATGTCCCACCTCTTCTTTGACTCCACAGTTCCTACTTGTGTCCCTGTTCACTTCCCCCAGTACAAACATAGTTCCATTTGATGTTCTTTACCACCTCTCTATAACTTACCAAGCTATGTGAAAGTTCAATGAGCAAATCGTCTCTGACCGTTTTTGTTGACTGTCTGCTTTACAAGTCAGCTGCTGAGTCTGCGCATGCAGGCACCCTGTCAAGTCTGACCGCTTTAACCCACTGTGGCCCGGTAACGGCTGTAAACAGCAGGCCGCTCTGTTGCTGGCCAACCGTCGTCCACATCACAGCAAAGTGGTTCGTGATTGGTCAGAAGATACTCCATTCACGTTTGGCATATTTTTCCTTTTTGCCAGACAACGATAATGAATGTATGACAGATTCCAGCGTATGCATCAGTGTTTGTGGTTTATTTCTTGTAGGTTGCTAATGGTTATAACGTTAAGTGTTTTGTTTGCACTCCGACCCAACAGGAGGCGCTGTGGAAGAGTTCTTTCCCCAAACTGTCCATCATCTGACCAGCGCTCAGCTGGCCCTCCACTAGTTTTTGGCAACAACGTTTCTGTCGATAATGTTCACATCCTGACTATTGACTAAAAATTGCTAGAACTTACTATTAGTCCGTTGCCCTTTTATTTTTTAAAGCTATACATCATGGAGCCGACTGCGCCCAAAAGGTTTGTGGACATCCCGGTGGTTTAAAACGCGCTTAAAAGCTATTAACTAGCTAGCTAAAAGGCTAACGAAAGCGGTAGCTGTCGCCCAGCAATGCCGATGCTAACTTAGTTAGCTTTCCTGGGTTTCTGTCAAACTTTCTACTTATTTAAGATGAGTTAGCTGTTTTAGAGGTCACTTTTGACGTAAATCCCAAGCCCTGTGTGAACGCTTCTAATGGCTCTCCAGCCTGTTTTGTTGTTTGGTAACGTTAACCGTTAATGTTAATTTCGTTAGTGCCTTTTAGAGAGCATTTTGATCTAACGTTATTCCTTGGACGTGAAATTCAAATAAATGAACTGTGTGTGATCTCATCTCACACCTCCCTGTAAAACAAATTAGTATCTTTGGCAACTGTTTAATTAACTGGTGCCAATGTGATTCAGGTGTACACGGGCTGCCCACTAAACACCACAGGAGCTGATTTCTCTGAGGAATATCTTAGACCTGAGACGGAGAAAGAGCTGTTATTAATGACATGATGTATCTTAAAAGCAAATGTACACCTTATGCCTAACTGTACATTTAGTTAGGTATAAGGTGTAAGATCACCTAACTGTGATGCATTACAGTTAAGTATATGGTGTAAGATGCAGCTAAAGATTATATCTCATTATTTTAATAGATTGCGAAGTCTACCAAATGGTAGAAAGCAGGGCACACCCAGAGCCTAAGGTGTGCTTGTTTTGTCCGACTAACAGTCCAAAACCCAAATATGTTCAATTTTATGTAATTAACAATTATATCAAACACAGAAAAGCAGCAAATCCTCACATTTCATAAACTGGAACCATCAGCTTTATGACATTTAGCTTGATATTTGACTTATCTTACCAAACTGGGTGAGATTAATGTCTATCTGTTTTTTCATTTATCCACTTTACTCAAGGTTATTTCACCAAAAAATTCACCCATCTAAACAGTGTATGAATACTCAAACCCAAAATATCTTCACATAATAACAAGTATTAAATTAATGAGACATTGAGTCAAAAGAGTGATTTGATTTTGCCAACATCCCACAGCTCTGGGCTTTTTTATAAAATCCCTTGTTTTAGTGTTTGTTTGAAGTGAATACATACACAAATATTTTGATAAGAATATATAAAAAAATGTGAATTTCTTTTGAGCAATACCACACTGTTCTATTTTTACAGCAAGCTGAAAAAGCTGAGTGAAGACAGTTTGACCAAACAACCAGAGGAAGTGTTTGATGTTCTAGAGAAACTCGGTGAAGGGTAAGATGTTTTTCCCGTGACTAACCCCCATTTCCACTTGTGTGCCATTGACTGAAAACATTTTAAGTCCATCAGACAGTCAGTACTTTTTAAGATGCATCTCTTTTGTTGTGTAATGCATTCATTTGTTAATACTAGTCAGTTATAAAATGCAGTCTGGACATATTGTGACTTAAATTTTGCGTGTCTGTGTGTTTAGTTCCTATGGCAGCGTGTTCAAAGCCATCCATAAGGAGTCCGGCCAGGTGGTGGCCATCAAGCAGGTTCCTGTGGAGTCTGATCTGCAGGAGATCATCAAGGAGATTTCCATCATGCAGCAGTGTGACAGGTTAGAAGAGAACACAGCTTTCCCCAAACCTCCAAATTTACTACATCCATATTGCCCTCAAAGCATCATATTTGCTCCCATAGTTCACTTTGCCTTAAGTTAAATGTGTGATTTAACAGCAATGGTACCACTAGCTGCAGCAGACCTACAAGAGTTTTCTCTCTGCTGTTTGTGTTGTGAAAGGAAACTTTGTCTTCTCTTTTTATAACCACTCTGTTTTACATTTCCTCCTAGCCCTTACGTAGTGAAGTACTATGGCAGCTACTTCAAGAACACAGACCTGTGGATTGTCATGGAGTACTGTGGAGCCGGCTCCGTCTCGGACATCATCAGACTGCGCAACAAGACGGTGGGTGCTTGGAGAGAATTAAAGTTGTCGTGTGTGTGGCTGTACTAAAATGTCAGTGGTTCACAAATGATCAGAGTTTACGTTTCTGTCATATATTTTACTTAGAGCAGATTGTTTAAATGTATATCCTAGACTGATAATACGTTCCAAACATACAGCGTTGCAGTTTGACCAAGACATTGACATCGAGACATTACTTTTTAATACCTATGATGTTGATAAAGCTTCAGTGGGGACTATCCTGCCTGTGTCTGTGATTTAACTGTCAAAACTACCGACCTCATAAAAATACAACAGGTCCTACTTGTGTTACATGCCTGTGTTACACAGGCTACTTTCTTTATTTACTCTTGGATCTTACTTAATCCCTGTGTTTTATTTTTCCCTCTCACATCAGTTGACGGAGGAGGAGATTGCCACTATCCTGAAGTCAACACTGAAGGGTCTTGAATACCTTCACTTCATGAGGAAGATCCATCGCGACATCAAGGCAGGGAACATCCTCCTCAACACTGAGGGACATGCCAAACTGGCAGACTTTGGGGTTGCTGGCCAGCTAACGGTATTATTATATTATTATTATTATTATTATTACAGTAGTTGTTTTAGGGTTTGTACTAGTGACAGCAAAGTGAGTGTTCTCATTCTGAATGTTCACTTGGAATGTAAAATCTTCCACTGATTTGGTGAAATCATATGAGCTGATTTGAAAACTTCCAAGTTCATAATGATGATAGCAGCATTGTTTTCCCTCTGAAGGACACCATGGCAAAGAGAAACACTGTGATCGGCACTCCGTTCTGGATGGCCCCAGAGGTGATCCAGGAGATCGGCTACAACTGTGTGGCTGACATCTGGTCCCTGGGCATCACATCCATAGAGATGGCAGAGGGCAAACCTCCCTACGCTGACATCCATCCCATGAGAGTGAGTGTAAACTTTCTGAGTTTGTGGGTGCTCAGACCCAACCACTTAGCTGGGGTTGGTAGAAAGTTTGGATTTGAGGTGCCTTAAGAACAACTTACAGACTTACATCTTGTGGGGTTTTTTTTGTTATCCCCCCTGACTTTATTTATAATGCTTTTCAACACAAATACACAGTGGCCACAAGAACTAAACCTCTGACTTAGATCCATGACACCTGATATACATAGCACACAACATATTCGAAGAGAAGCCCACACACTATCACGTAAATATGTTGTGAAGTATAGACGGGAAAGTATCAAGGCATATATAAAGAAGTGCTCAGTCCATTACAAGTTGACAGTGATGCAACCATTAAACCTCTGGAGAGAAGGAGGAAAAGGACTCAGTCGACAGATTTAAAATTCCACTTAATGAGCCAAAAATGTCATTTTGCCAATTTTCGGTACTGCAATCTATCATTCCCTTTACCACGTGCCTTTTTGAAACCTCTTCGTGTTCCTCCAGGCTATCTTCATGATCCCCACCAACCCTCCTCCAACATTCAGGAAGCCGGAGCTTTGGTCAGACGACTTCACAGACTTTGTCAAGAAGTGTCTGGTCAAGAATCCAGAGCAGAGAGCGACCGCCACACAGCTCCTACAGGTTGGAGGAAGGAAGGACACACACACACACACACACAAAACAAACGCTGGTACATCTATACTTGTGAGGACTTTCATTGACATAATGCATTCCCCAGCCCCTTACCCTAACCGTAACCATCACAACTAAATGCCTAACCCTAACCCTATCCCTATCCCTAAAATCAAGTCTTAGCCCTCAAACAGCCCTTTGAAGGTCTCTTGAAAAGTGAGGTCCTGTCAAAATGTCCTCACTTTCCAAATTGTCCTCACTCCCAAGGTCTAAAACGCAAATTGGTCCTCACAGAGATGCTGTACAAGTGCGCACACACACACAGATATAAGCTTATAAAAGCAGAACATAACCTGCTGGGTGTACGCACCCTGATGTAGGAATACTTTAACTAAGCACCTGCAAGAGGTGAACAAAATAACACGGATGCTCAATTTGTGTTGACACTCTGTCAGAGAGCCATTGAGGCGCTAAATGTTACGACAAAACACACTTAATTTTTATTTTGCTTTTGTGAATGTGCAGCACCCATTTATCAGCCAGGCCAAGCCGGTCACAATCCTGAGAGACCTAATAACTGAGGCCATGGAGATGAAAGCCAAGAGGCAGCAGGAGCAGCAGAGAGAGCTGGAGGAGGAGGACGACAACTCTGTACGTATGCTGAGATGTCAACAATAAAATCTGCCGTAAAGCAACTGCTAAATTTGACTTAACTTGATTAGACGGCTATATGACTAAATGTCTCGTCCAGGAGGAGGAGACGGAGGTGGACTCTCATACTATGGTGAAGTCGGGCTCAGAGGGTGCAGGGACCATGCGGGCCACCAGCACCATGAGTGATGGGGCGCAGACCATGATTGAACACGGCAGCACCATGCTCGAGTCAGACCTGGGCACTATGGTCATCAACAGTGATGATGATGAAGAGGAGGAGGAAGACCAGGGATCTATGAGGAGTGAGCACACACAATGTTAAATCGGTTATGGGGGGAAAAGGGTTAAAACGGCAACAACAGGGTACTAATTAAAAAGTCTCCAAAAGAATTCAGTTAAAGGAATGTCGGGATTTTTCTTTGCTTCTCAATATTTATCAAATGTATGTAGTTAAAATACTGTGATAGGTGTTTCCTTCCAGAGTTGAAACACAGCCTTCTTCCTCCTCCACAGGGCACGCCACCTCCCAGCAGCCGATGCGTCCGTCCTTCATGGACTATTTTGACAAGCAGGACTCCAACAAGGCAGCCCAGCAGCAGGAGAACTACAACCACAACCAGCCGCAGGAGCAGCCCGGCTACCACATCCAGTCCAAGAACGTCTTCCCTGACAACTGGAAGGTGCCTCAGGATGGAGACTTTGACTTTGTGAGTGACATTGTCCATGAGCATGTGATGGTAGTGCTGTAATTAATGGGGTTATTCATAGTGAAAATTGTTGCATGTTGACCTAAATGGAAATATACACCAGTGCTTCAGTGGTACAAAATAGCAAAACGGTTCTTACAATATTATCCTCAACAAGACACTAAATGTTACTCATCCCTTCTCCTCTGTGTTTCTATTTGTGGGCTGTCACCCAGCTGAAGAACCTGGACTTTGACGAGCTGCAGATGCGCCTGAGTGCCTTGGATCCCATGATGGAGCGGGAGATTGAGGAGCTCAGGCAGCGGTACACCGCCAAAAGGCAGCCCATACTGGATGCCATGGATGCCAAGAAGAGACGACAACAGAACTTCTAAGTGCTCCTCCCTGTCGCCTTTACCCTCTGGTCTCGGTTTCCCAAAGCCACCGTCACCACAAAACTTATGTCCCATTGACTCAGAGGAACTAAGATGGAAGCCCACTGCTGTTCTGACTGACTGCTAAGTGGCCTCTAAATGAAGTTAGATGCTTCTTTTAATGGGTAACATCCATTTTGGCTCCTGGAATCTACACTCGTCTGCCTTGTTTCTACACTATGTCTAGATGCTGTTACTCCATTGTAGGTCTGATATTTGTTTCTACGGTTCCTGTAAAGTTGCTTTCCCATGAATGATGCTGCTCAGGACTGCAGCCAAAGAGAGAAAGTTTGGCGATTATACGTCGTAAAAAGTCACAAAATGAATGTCCCCTTTTCCAGATGAAGTTACGTTTCATGTCACGCAGAAAACCCTCGGGGAATCAGCATCAATGCATAAGGAAGCCTATCCTCTGGCAGCAGCAGCAGCAGCATTATATTTACCAGGTCTATGACAAGTGGTCTTGTTTTCCTCAGACTTTTCAATTTCAGTGTAAATATAGTATAGAGCCTAGTTTGGAAATACCTGCAACAAAAAGCTGTGGAGGGTTGTCCATGACCAAAGACAATCAAGATTATGTTGATTTAAGTTGAGATTGCCTTAAAATATTTGAAACCTGGTTGTCGAAATAAGCAATGTAATAAAACAACCAAGTCGTCAGATGGTTAAATCCATTTCCTTAGAGATGAGTTGGAAGTGAACTGTGGAAAGCTGCAAGAACGGACAGAAATGATGTGGATGGTGAACAGATGGTGGCCATGTTTTCAATTGTTGATGGATCAGAAAATTCTATTATTATTATTATTATTATTATTATTTTGTCAGTCTTAATCATTTACGTAATTTTGTTGTTTTTCCAGTATGATGTTCTGGGGTTCTTTAAACATCCAGTGCTCTGTCTATGTTGACAGACACCCAATGCATCCTAGTGCCTCATAACACACCTGTCCCAGTTCTTCACGGCTTTCTGAGCACACACTTAACCCACCGCTCAACATGAATTTAAAATCAGAGCTGTTACTTGACAAAATGATCCACCGGACTCTAATTAAAATTCATTCATTCATTGAAATTCATTCCAGAAAAAATATACGATTTCCATACAAGCAAAAGCATTCCAAAATACTGTATGACTTTTATTTTAACGTCAGTGGAGTCTTAAAAAAAAAAAAAAAAAAACCTGTTTCAACGTAATAATTATGTTTTATGTAATTGATCCACACTATGATTGATTAACTTAAGATTACAATATGACTGTCTAAAACATTTAAACCAGATGTGGAGCCATCTTATATGTAAAGAAGTGCTCAATGAAGAAGACCAAATAGCACAACTAGTCATATAAACAGTTTTATGGCTGTAGTCGAAGAAAAAAACCCATCAGGTTGAGACAAAAGACTCACGGACTCTGTATACTTAAGAAACAGAGCGTCATCAGCCACACGTCTCTCATTTTTGTTTTTGCATTAAGATTTTTTTAAGCTAATTAGCCTGCAGCTTATGTTTTATGTTTCAGCAGTTATGCATGAGAATGTCGTGTTTTTTGACAGTTTTCTGACATTTAGATGTGATGTTATTAATGAAGGAGAGATACTGTGAGTTAACGCTGTGTGTTTTTTAATAGCTAACGATTTACACAAAACTGTTCAGTGCAGCGATCGATTGTGTGGTTCCTTAAACAAATTTAAGGAAACAGATTTAAGGAACCTTATCAAAAATAGTTGTTACTGTTATGCATTTATCCTAAAAATATAAATATTGGCTGTTATCCGATTGTTAGCTCTCAAATATTGATCTCAGTGTCAGCCTCAATTTGGAATGTTTCATTGAAAACTCACAAGCAAACAACATATTTGGTCTCTTCATGAAGGAAACAAACTGCACTGTTGTAGTTTAGTTTTGACATTGATTTTACACATGTGCTAATAATGACCCTTTTGAATGAATCTTTAAATACATGTGCAACATGTGCAAGTTGCTGTTACATATGAATGTTAATATGCAATCTTGATGGTATGGTTCAGCCCATACTTACTGCATGTTAGTCAGTCATTTTAATCATGTCGTAATCTAAAAATAGACCTGTTACACTGTCTTATGTCTGGCCTAATGGACAAGGTGACCCTGACATTTTAAACACCTGAATCCAAATTTAAATCAGTACGATGTTTTGAATGATCGTGTTTTGTATGTTTGTTTGTGGGGTTTTTTGTTTGTCTTTTGTCTTCTGTCACAGAAAACATTCTTGCCATGAATTGTTTTCATAAACGAAGTCTGCGGTGCATTGGCAACTTACATACAAGCATTCACACTTTATTTATTAAATGTGTTTAAAACGTTTTCTTTTGGTGACACTGGTTTAACTACGGTAGCTGATTTTGCTGTTAATATTTTTGCCCTTTGTCAAATATATGTGGCTTGATTTTGGCGCGTTTTAGAGTATGCATGTTTATAAGTATGTTTGCTATTTAGTGGAATGCTATTGTATTAGCTGCACAGATCAGAGTACTGTTGATGTGGAAGCTGGATTTTCAGCTTTAACAGAAACAATTGGCTCAATACAATTTAAAAAGCCCCGTTTGAAATATGACATTGCGGAGAATCTGACATAATATGTACAGTTACCTAAAATCTGAAACCACCTTTTTGATATATATAGCTATATGATTTCCTTGTCATTTATTTCACTGTTACTTTCTGCTATATGATGACACGAGGGTGTAGAGTGGAACGTGAGCATTTATGTTGAACCACTTAATTTATTATCTTTGGTTTGTAATACTTTATAAAGTTTTGAAAAGGTTCAAGAAATAATAAAAGTTACTTATGGTTAACCGTAACTGCAGTGGAATGCTTTCACCCCATCACTGACTTTCTAAACGGAGACTCTGAGTTGGACTCTACTGCAGTAGAAACCATCATGAATGACCACAATACAAAACACCTGTCGTACCGTAATTCTTCTAATATGGACGCCACTATTCCTCGTTTGCATGCTATTTCCTAGGAAGCTCCTCCTAAAAATACAGCGTCCTCTTATTGACAGACTTTACGGTAGACTTTACGGCAGCAACTGTCCCCCTCTCCACCACAAGTTGTCTTCTACAGGGCTAAATCGGTGTCAATATTATTGTAAATGCACAGACTATAAGTCATATACAATTTGTAAACACAAAACATGGTCTACAAATAGATTCAAAATCCCCAAACAACCTCTCCGTGATCCACAAATAGAAATCAGTGACTTGTACTTGAAAACCAGAATTTGAATGAATGCAAAATGATTTGTCTGCACATGAGGGCCAAATTATATTGTTTCGCATTTGTTTTCACAATAAATTGCCGATTTCCGCAAGCAGAATATGCGGGGCTAGCATGATTTCATACTCCCTGCATTTTCGTTGCAAAAAAGTAACATATATTTTAGCAGAAAGTTTAAAAAGATTTTGCGTTTACTTCACACAAGTAAAGCGCCATTATTGTGCCCCTATCGCCATGGGAACCTTATAAAGTGACGTAATTACGCGACTTGAACGTCATCGAAAAGCTGCAAACCCCGAGGTGAAACCAAGGAGTTCATGCAACTTTACAACTGTAAGATTGCACTTTTTTGTTACCAATGGGTTAAATCATACTAGTTCCAAAAACCTTACAGTTGTAAGTATATTAGTATGTACATTTACGTTACAGTAAGAGATTGCACTTATTTTAACAGAAGATGTTTAACAGAACTTGTTTGACTCAATGTTTTGTAAGTTTGAACAGAATGAGAACTTAAATATTCTGTGATTTAGTATGCTTGCTTATCATAGGAAGTAATAAGAAATGACTCTTTACATTAAGGTAGTAGCCTAGTGAGAACAGGGTGTTGGGGGTATCACCTTTTTTTCCTCTTTTTATCAATCAGTTTTCCGAAGTTCCCGCGATTTCATCGCACAAAATTGCATAAATATCCCGCATATTCCATCGCATTTTTTAAGAAAACGTGCCGCAAAATCAAGGCTTGATCAAAATCAATCGCCTGATCGTGATTATTTGAGCTGAGAGAGATCATTTTGCATACTCGTTTCCGTTCACCTGTGTGAAGACAGCTGGGTGAAACTAACCCGAAACAAAAGTAAGTAGATCCGCCCCCACACGCGTCCTTCATTCACAGCCACTCTGCGGTGTGGAAAGGTTGGGAAAACATGTCTGCGCTCAACAGAAGGATCATCAACACTTCATCAGCCCCTGCGGCCATCGGTCCGTACAGGTAAGGAAACTTTAAAATCAGAAATATGCGCCATTTCCTATTCCTAGCGATACATAGAGTGCATAAGCCCGGTGCATACAAAGCTTGCCATTCATTCAAACACAAGGACAGTCCAATGTTTGACCAGGGGCGGGTCCTAGTGTCCATTGAACTCACCTGCTTGACTTGACCCCATAAAAAAGTACCAAAGTTGAACTTTTAGCAGAGAGCGGAAGAAGCAGCCGCAGAGTGCTATGGCAACTATTCGTCGACAAATTCCCTACACACCAAACGCCCCTGTCAGACAGGGAATATACAGGTAAGGATTCAAGTTCTGTATCTGGACTACAGATAGAAACAAATCTTCAGAAATTCAAAAAGAAAGGCACCTTCTTTTGATTGCTTGTGATTAAAATTCACAGAGGTGATCAGAAATCACGAACTAACCTGACAAACCTACAGTAGCCTTGTGTGTTTACTTGTTTAATTCAATCTGTGCAGTCTCACTAGTTGAGGGGTGTTCCTGCTCTGGCCAATTGGCTGTCAGTGGAAGGAGTGACTTGGCCTCCGATTTATCTTATTTGGAAACATTCACCGTAATTCACTTCAGCAAGGTTCTTCAGACATAGTTGAAGTAGCCTTTTTGTGGTAAATTGTTCTTATCGTCCATTTCTTGTAACATTTGACTTGATAATCTACCACAAAAACGTGTTGAACAGAACGACTGTGGGGTTTATATTTTATACAGTATAGTTTTGTTGGAGAAACAACTTCTTCAAAATATTTGTGTGGGTGTGTGTTGGAGGGCTTGTGTGTCTTGTCTGAGGGCAAAGTTTTGTTTTTCAGCAAGATTGAATGGTTTTGAGTGAAGAGCTTCTTTTTGACTTGAAAATGGGACGTTTGGGGAATTGGATGAGAAGTTATGGATTTGTGTTTAGGGTTTTGAGAAAAGGAGGCATAATTTCAAGAAATGTGTTAAAGCAATCAATGAAAAACTGTAATAAGTATATTGCAGATTGAGAGAGAGTTATTCCTTTACAAAAGATTATCAGGTTTTTGCAATTTATTTTAGTTTTTATCTCAGTTTTTGATCATGAAGTGTTTCTCTCACATGAAATTAAATGTCCAGTGTGAAGTCTCTAGGTTTAAGGAGTGTGCGTGTGTCTGTCCTCTGACTCCTCCACAGCCAGTCGGTGG
Source organism: Coreoperca whiteheadi (assembly GCA_011952105.1). Classification (NCBI taxonomy): domain Eukaryota; kingdom Metazoa; phylum Chordata; class Actinopteri; order Centrarchiformes; family Sinipercidae; genus Coreoperca; species Coreoperca whiteheadi. The sequence goes on from CM022477.1 coordinate 12,268,878, forward strand.
TTGTGGACCGAACAATGTACATCTCGGGTCAGCTCGGGCTGGACGTGGCCTCTGGTCAGCTGGTAGATGGAGGCGTGCAGGCCCAGGCCAAACAGGTGAGGCTCACAGGGGCAGGCGACGGTGTTGGGAAAACAGGATGACCGGTTAACATCTGCCAGTTAGTCTTTGTCTAAAACAGAGCCACTGTGCCTCACCGTTACTCCATTGCAGTAATGAGTGTTACTTTTTACTTGTGGACGCTATTTCCACAAGTAATTTACATTTAAGTTCATCAAGAAGCACCGCTGTGTGCCACGAGCTTTTGACCTCCACAAAGACATGAATCCCTTATTCTGTTTTGATTATATGGAGCTGTAGGCACAGACCGTAGAGCAGAGCCACTAAAGGCGTTATACGTCTTTAATATTTTGTAAATAATGTTCAATATGTTCAGTAACCTTGAAATGACAAACACACAAGTTGCCTGAATCAAAATAAGAGGATGCTTCCCATGCAGGCGTCATCTGAATGTCTTTTCAATCTGAACCACATATATAAAGAAAATCCAGGTGGTATTAAAATGGTTTTGACTGTGTATCACAATGTCCCTCATCCCTCAGGCTCTCATCAATATGGGGGAGATCCTTAAAGCTGCTGGCTGTGACTACACCAATGGTGAGATCTCCACACTGTCAGGCTATTCAGGAACTCCGCTGCTGCTCATATGTTTTATACGATTTGAAGGTTCAAACATAACAAACTCTCTTACTGCGTAAACTCTCTCATTTCAGTGGTAAAGACGACTGTGCTGCTCGCTGACATAAATGACTTTAACAGCGTCAATGAGGTCTACAAAACATGTAAGATAATACTTTGTTATTCATTTCCATGCTCAGTGCCTTGAATTTCATGATTTAAAAAACAAAAGCAGATTATAATGTAAAATAATAGATGTGCAATTTATTGGGTCTTGTAATGGAATTGATAAAATGTCCTGTGTCATATTTTTAGTCTAAATATATAAAAGCAGCCACACAGGGGCAGCATTTAACCAAGCTTGTCAGAGCTGCTGTCCTATCACTGGCCAGTCCAGTCACCTATACAAACAGCCTCATCTATTCACTTTATATAAGCGTCATTGTTGTTAGTCCTGTAACACAATAATGACGTTTTTTCCTGCACAAACATCTGAGTCACTTTTTGTCATGTGACTGGGTTCGTTTTTAACAAGCCTGTCCGTGTGGAGGATAGGCTAGTTTCCTCCTCATCACTTTCTTCCTTTTGTGGAGGGCTTTAATTTGGAAGTGGGGTTATGATTAAGGAGGCTGCAGGTAAGGGCATCACTTGAGTTTCAGAGTAAATATGATCTAATAATGTTACACTCATAATATTGTCTCTATCGATGGTCGTCTTTACATGTACAGTATATGGACCCCTAAGTGGGCCACCACAACAATTATAGACTTTTACTGTTTTTAATTATAATAAAATATTACATTGATCAATTTAAAAAAGCTATTCTAACTTAATTTGTAAAATTTGAATATAAAGAATATTCTAAAACTCAATGTAAAAAAAACAAATTTAGATTAGCAGCAATCTATTGCTCTATTTGTAGCAATTCATTATATTTCCTTCTCCTGTCATTAAATTAATATTTTAACTTAAAAATGGAATTACACATTTCAAAAATGTTATAAGACTAAACATTTTGTTATTCCATTTGCTAATATGTATGCATATCATATTTGATTCCTGTTTTAACATTTACAGTTTCCGTTTCATTTTTGCGTTAAATTACAGGCAGCTTGCTGTAATTTAAAGATGTGTAAATAGGGTTCCACCTAAAAAAACAAAACAAAAAAAAACCAATGTAATGAAGTCTAGCACACAAATTACTAATAGCTTACTAAACACCGTAAAAGTCTGTAATAATTCCAGAGGCACACTCCAGGATCCCTTCATGTGGTGTTATGAGGGGATGCGGGGCCTCGTATTTCACTGACATCCCTCACAAAATGCCTGCTGACAGGTGTAGCAGTCACCTGACAGACCGGTTCACTCAGCTCTTCCTCTGCTGTATGAATGCAGCCTCTGCTCGGTTTGGGCATTTTCTCCTGGATGACAGTAGATGGGTGTAATGGAAGCCACAGTGCCCAGTGAGTTGTAAATGGACACTTCTGTGCAGGCACACAGATGTAACCCAACCCTCGGGTATAGGCCCGAACTCCCATCTCCCTCCGGACGCTACTCAACCATAAACCACTGACTTCCCAGGCTGCTGGTTAGTCACTTTCAGCCAGCAGCCAAAGTTTATACCGTGTCTGATGAATGTGATTATTCATATTTGCATTTAGAGATTTGTCTCTAGTATAAAACCGTTTTTGTCAAATGTAAAATACCAAAACAAATGTTTTTTTGTTTCCCCAATGTACCGCCAGATGATTTACACATTAAGCAGTTTTAAGGGTAATTTCATAATTTGCCTTTTATACTTTAACTGCCCCCCCCCCATTTAGCATTTATAAAAATTTAATAAATAAACACTATAATGTTGTAAGTTGATAAAAGCTTTTATTAATGAATTTGTCAACAACTATAACTCCTCCTGTGGGCACCTATAAGTGGAGGCTGGTTTATCAACAGATTTAGACGTTATAATTATTGACAATATTGTATATTAATAAACACAAAAAAATGTCCTTACAAGTGGTAACTTGTGGCTTTATTCATCTCAATAAAGCGGTTATTTATTAATGGTAATTTATTAACTTTTGGGTTACCAGGTTTTAAAAAAGTCTGTTTAGCTTGTGTTTCTACTCCTCCAGCATAATTTTGTAGGTATCAAGGCTAAAATCCATGTATTAACAACTTAACATTTACAACAGCAGATTTGATAGCTTATTAGAAAGTGGCCCTTTTTTTTTTTTTTTTTTTTAAAAAGACAAACATGTTAAACCTAAGATTTACAGCAGCCAATTTTTTTGAGCTGTGCTTTATTGCTTATTATTTATCTATAGGCATTAATGAATGATTTGTTAACCATCAATAAAGCCTTTAAATTTTATTAACTATTTTTAAAATGTATACATCATTAGTAGGTGGTCCCCAAGAAATACATTGCAGATAGTCATACAGTAGATTAACCTGGTGGTTTTCCAGTATGCTTTTGTCATAATATATAAATATAACATATGTTTTCCCTCCAGTTTTCAGCAGTAACTTCCCTGCCAGAGCTGCTTACCAAGTCGCTGCTCTCCCCAGAGTAAGTACAAACAATATACAACTGCGGTACATTTACATCAATTCACATGGGGTGGTGGAGATTCATGGCAGATAGATGCATGCTCATTCATCCATGCCATGCATTTTCCATCAACCATGTGCAGCTGTTTTCACTACAAGTAGCGTGTAAAATTGTATTGAATATTGTTTTTATGCTGAAAGGAGACAGAAAAGCTGAAAGCAATGCTGTCCAGTTAGTAGTAAACTACACAGACCTGGATGGTGTATGTGTTGATATTTAAACCAGCAGCCAGTGATGTTCAGCTGGCTGCTGGCTTCACTCCGTGTGTGTGTGTGTGTGTGTGTGTAATCACTTTGGTGATTCAAATTACTTTTGCTTGTCCAAAACGTTTGTTTATAACCAAATACCTGGAAAAACAAATGACATTCCCAAAAGTCCAATAATACATGTCAAGGTTGTTATTATTACAGGGATTTTTCAGTTTGGCTGCTTAAATTCAAAGTCTCAAAGTTTTTGCAGTAGTAGCATTGTTGTACATATGGATGCATTCCCATATACAGGACACAACCTCTCTAATCATTAAATAACCAAACATGACAACAGGATGTAACAATGAATGTACATTTCATTGTACCAAAAGATAACTTTAGTTAAATAAACCATGATTACACATGGACAGAATTTTCAGTGTTTAGAAAATCATAAATTCAACTAATAAAAACATGTTGTCAGCAACAGAGACAGTATATCTGTGGTATATTAATTATTTGGGTTTATTGTTGTGTTGTGGGAAATCATGCTTTACAAAAAGGAACCTTTTCCCCCTCAAATACACCGCCGCCTCTCTCACTCTCGGGCTAACCTCTTATGGCTGTATAGACTCTGTCTCATTGGATGATATTGTATCGTAGTATATCTGTTTCCCACATTGCTTCCTTTCCAGTGTCCTTAATGTCTGTCTCCCTTCTTTTTCTCTTCAGGGTGGACTGGTGGAAATTGAGGCAGTTGCTATTCTCGGTCCTCTCTCAGACTCCTGACTAGCTGGCCATGTCACAAACAAGTTGTAGTGCAACCATCAAGTGACCTTTATAGTTGTACAGTGGAAGCCTTATTGCATTTCCTGATGACACATGAAAGACCCAACTAGGATCTTGATAACTTTTTTCCATATGGTCAGGTTTTAGCATACATTAGCTTCTCCTCTGGCCACTGTAGCTGGTTGAACTATGTTCGGTATTATACCACTTTAGATTAAAACCTTTAACAACAGAGCAGCACTAAATTCACCAGAATGATGATTTCACACCTGATATAATGTACAAAAAACAAAACCTAATGATAAAGTGTGATTGCATCTGTACAACCAGTCTAACATTGCCTGGTCACAATGACCAGATTCAGGGTCAAATAGATTCCTCATGGTGCTGTTTCCGGTTTGGTATCTCATCTTCTGTTTTGTTCCAGAGAAATGGTATGACACATTTTAAAAGTGCAGCTCTCACTAATAAAATAAAAAAAATTAGTAAAACCTCTGACCCTAGACTGGTTAGTCGCCCTAAAATGTTGCATCCAACATATGTATTCATTCTGCATTAACATAGCAAAGAAAGTACATGCGTTAGATGTAATTTTTAAGAGTGGTCTTTAATTTTTAACCGTTTAACTTATTACAGATTTCAGGTCATTTTCCCAGGTCTCACATGTACTCTTATCTCATTCACGCACTTATACTAATGATTAAAATCAGCTACAGTATCAGCTCTTCATATTCATTACAAACATGGTCATAAAATCAAAGCCAGCTACCCAAAAAGAATATAGTTACATAAATCAAATATATTTTGGCTTTGGTTTTCTTAGAATTGTAATTTAGTAGAGAAGTACAGAATGTACTCATAGGTTCAAGTTACAGACATAGCGGATACATTTCTATACGGATAATAAATAGAAATTTCAAGTTATTCTGACATCCTCTGAAAATAAACACACCCAGTAAGTGCTGTAGAACTCTGTCTATATACAGTTTGCGAGCAGAAATTGCAGCCGTACACCATCATGAGGCACGGTGATGACTGAGGATCCCTGACTGAATGTGGTTATCACAGGGTCTGCATCTTGGCAACAAGGCGATGTCTTTCACACACAAACACGCACCTGCACATACTTTCACTCATGCATACAAACAAAGTAGGACACCTCCAAAAAACTCATCCGTGCAGTCATTTGTGTTGCACTTCACTCACTGGGAGTTAAAAACAAAAGGAAAGGAACGTGTTAGGGTGGCCTAGACATTTTTATGTGGATTGTGACATTGTGATGGCGTTACAGTGCCACTCACCTGGTTCCTCCTCTGTTTTGGGCTCTGCATCAGTTGCTGTGGCCTCTGCTTTTTCTGTTTAAAAAAGGAGGACAGAAGGATTTGTTCAACAAACAGTCACATTTAAAGGCACCCTGAATTTAATATGTGCAAAATGATATGTAAAACATTCAGCAGCAGCATCGCTTTTCAGAAACCGTGTCCTTGTTACTCTGGATAATCCACAGAATACGCTAAACAGTTTTCATTGGGACTATTTCTTTGGTGGAAACTACACACAGCAAAGTCTGTGGATTAGCCTGATTAACAGAGACACTGTTTCTGCAAAGACATGTTACTGTTGTTTTTAAGTTTGTATTTTTTCTATGCTGTGAGCACCACAAATTTGTTCACCTCTGCTGCATAGGGGTTGCAGCAGAATTCTTGGGATAATATCTCAAAACCTGGACAAATTAAACCAGAAACTATCTACATGGCTGAGTGAGTAATTATGTTTATTTGTAATTTGGGTAAACTGACCATTTAAGACCAGTGCTGCAGATTTGGCACTGAAAATCTAACTGATAATTATTGAACCTTTTAATACCTTTTTAATCCAAATTTGTGAAATCACATCAATGACAAGGAGAAACACACATTAACATTTAATCACGTGACTTTTCTATCAAAGACCAAACCGATCTTCACCCTGACCACTAACTGATGCAGAAGAGGATAAGCTGCTAATGTGACACTTCGATCCTCTCTCTCTCCCCATTGGCTGTGAAACAGAGGAAGGGAGGCGTGTGGCTTCGTGGCCAGTGAAAGCTCTATATGTGTTGGCATGCTCTAGTTTCTCTGTGTACTCAGATTGCTCCTTATTGAGACCACGATGACAACAAAGTGTTTGCTAACACACACACACACATTGTACATACAAGGCTATCCAAACAGAACTGTGGTCAAGCATGAACAGAGGGTGAATCAAGTTGGGCACCAAAGAGGGTCGAGTTCAAGTTAACACAAAGGTCAAGAAGAGTACTGACTATTTTTGACTAAATTAGGTGAATACTATACAAATCTGTATTTTTTTTATTTCTATTTAGTATACCTAATCAGAAGAGAATCAGGAGAATTAGTGTTTCAATATCACAGCTTCCAATCTCACTGCAGGCATGGGTAAACCAGAGCAATATAAAGACATAATTTTTGGAGGCAATATGCAGTACTCTAAAGGTTGCCAAGTACTGTATTTCTCCCACTGCATAAGTGCACAGTGTATTGGCTTTGCTGCTGTGTCAGTTTTTTCTTAATGGCCTTGTCGTAGACACTTTGTATTAGATAAAAAAGCAAATGAAGAGCTGACCTCATGAACCTGTTGGCTGCTTGTCATTTGCATCATCAAGCAATAAGTGAACTGAGAAGCACTAAATGTTAAACTGCACTGTGTCAGACGCGCAGAGAGATTATCACTGTGCAGACCTGCAAGTGCTCTCTTGGAATTTAGAGACAGGCTCGTTATGTTGCACTCGCTAATTTGTAATTCAACATATCCACCTGTTACCAGAGCACCGGGAGAGGTAACAGGTTCAGTATTTGCTCCAGAGACAATAAATGCCATGTGCTTAAAGGTTTTAAAGTATCCATAATACATTATGTGTTTAATGTGGGAGGAAATGTTCATGCCGTCTCCTAACAACGGAGCTGTCTTGGCCAAACAAACTGTTACATGCAATGACCTCCAACCATTTTGTGCACAATCATACAAATTAAAAAGGTCTTTGCTGAAAACTTGCTCAAATCAGGAGCTGATCTTGGGCCAACTGGTGAAAACCATGAATCATGGCTGCTAGCAATGTAAAATTTCTTTTGTTACTTCAACAAAACTGTGACGTCAAGTTATATTTTTGTTCTATAGGCCTTAATCAATAGTTACAGATCAACAGACCGTTCAGGCAGGAGTCTACACATGTACACTGCCGGATGGAAGAACATATTCTAAATACATTTTCAAAATAAATGTTTTGTTTATCTCTGTGTGAGATGTCTGATGTTTGGTTCCTGATTATAACCAAGGAAACTAAAAAAGAAGGAAGGGTCATTTCATCACCGTAACGTTCTAATGCTCTGCTTGGTGCCGGACTTTGGTGCCAGTTCTATTGAAGACTGTGGGAGATGCATGGGGAAGCACACTTAAACTCAACATATCTACATCGTATGACTGATTTTTCCAAATGTGCGCATACAAGCTATAACATCCTAATCAAGGGATCCAGAGAGAATGAGCAGAGCTGCCCCACACTTACTGCCTGCGCAAGAGGAGTGGGGGAGCGACACTGTTGGTAGAAGCATGCATGGGAATGAATTAGAATATAATATATTTGAATATATTTCTCGCGTTTTCCCTGATGGCCTGAATAACTCACTAAATTTGTCACTATAGTCTTTTTAGAAATAAAGTCGCTAAGAGGGTCTGAAAAGTCACTAAATCTAGTGACAAAGTGCCAAGTCTGCAACCACTGGAATGGAATGGAAAGGAGGAGCAGGAGTGCGTCATCTAGTGGCTGGATGTTATCAATTGAGCCTTTAATGGTAACTAAATTATACAATGAGTGACTTATAAACACATCCCTGTGGCCACCCCGGTGTGTTCATTGAAGGCCAAAGTCATGTCTGCGTGTTGCTGGATACTGCCTGGTTACCGCCAATGCAGTGGGACTGTGGAGGGTCTAGGGAAAGACGGAAGGGACATTATGTACCTGGGTGCTGTGGTCGCCAGTGTTCATTGGGTCACTATGCAGGAAGCAGAGCAGTGCTCAGGTTACTGCTGGTAAATTGGAACAATTGTTTTTTGTCCCAAATAAGTTCCCCTTTGATGGGACGCATAGATACTGTGACTATTGTTTTCTACCTATTGTATTGTAACAGTACTGATGTTAAGAGAAAAATCCCCTAATCTCAGTGTTTTTATCCTTGAACATAGAAAGCAGTTGAAGATATCTCTTTGGATGTTCTGATGGTTAATACCTCTAAAATGTTTCCCATTGTAGAAAATGGCAGTTTGATGAGGCACACACACACATGCAGCTCCATCCTTATCAACTTTATGAAGTGTCCAGTTGGTGTGATAGATGTCACCAGACAATCAGTGTGTTTGGAGATAATGTATAGAAACGTGTCATTTGCATAGAAAATAAAGCTCATGAATGAATAAATGAACATTAGAGCCTTGCAAGTGCTCTGCTAACAGCCTTAAACAGGTAATTTGCAAGACATTGAGACAAAGAGGGGTTTGTCAGAGAATTAAAGGAAAACTGAATCTGAAGTTGAGTTTGTTTGTCTGCAGCTTAAATTCTACCAAAATATTGGGGAGTCCTAAAAATGTACGTAGAAATCAGCCTTGTAGCGTTCTAAACTCTAGTTTGTGAATTTATAGTTATGAACAAACATTTTACAAAGTGGCAAACTTGTTTTGAAATAAATGAAACAATTGTCATTGACCTGTTGCAGTGCTGTTTAACTCCAACCTACCTTGCTCAGGAGCTGCAGCTGCAGGCTCTGAGGAGCTGGTTGCTGTCTCTGCGGTGCTGTCTGCTGCTGCCGGAGCTTCCACCGGTGCTGCTGCCTCTACAGGCGGACTGGCTGTAGCAGGCTGAGGCTCCTCCTCTGCAGGTGGAGCTGCAGCGGTGTTGTCTGCAGATGTTGGAGCTGCAGCAGGTTCATCTGCAGGTTTAGCATCACTGCCCTCAGCAGGTGTCTGGTCTGGAATAGTTTCACTGTCCTCGGCTACATTGCCGTTGTCATTGGCTGCCCCTGTCAGGAACACAAGTATTAGCACGTGATCCAAACAACCAAAAAGACAGTTTAAAGATCATGTAAAATTAATATATAAAATATAAAACTAGTTCAAATTTACTGTAGACTTACTAACTGAAGTAAAACCTACAGAATTCATAAATTACTCACTCTTGTCTTTTTCTTGACAATTTGATTGATTTCACTAAAGACTGTTAGGTCAAGTACACCTGTTTTAATATGTTGCTGTATTAAGTATTAGTATTAAGATCGAGAAGGCAAAACTTATCGTGCGAAACACATTACCTTTATAACACAGTGGCAGATAGTAGGACACCAGGGTCAAGGTAGTATTTGTTTTCACTGGGGTTAGTGTGATAAAAGTGCCTCTAATGATACTGTTCTGTCTGCTTTGGGTAAAAACTTTCACATGTATCTATTACGATATGTTTAAGTCTCCCACTTCACCGGGTGCCCCCGTGGCTTAGATGCCGACCACATCCCTAGTCTGAGTCTGACCAGGTTCTTTGTTGCACCTCTCTATTACTGTCTGTAATATAAATGCCCCACAAAATGCTTGAAAATAGCTCTCTTCACATCATGGCAATGCAGAATACAGTATAATTGGAAGACAGTTTGGTGCTCTTGGGTTATTATTTTAGTTTAATTTATGTTTGTGTTACGTGAGGTAACCGAGTTAACTTAATCCGAAGCCAGAGAGTTAACAAGTAACAAACATCATTATGGGTGCTACGCACCAATGAGAACAATTTGTTGTACACTATTCAGCCACCTTTTGAAAGGCCTTACTGCCTTCAATTGGCAGTAAGGATGTACAGTATCTTTGGCAAAGAATGCAATTATATTCCATAAGTTTTGAGGGGAATAGACAAAAAATATACTTGTCTTTTTATCTTATAATAAATGTCATCAGGTTTTGTACTTTAAAAATGGTCTAAACTCCAGTCTTTGACCACTAGACCATACAAAGCTACCACTTTCACCCAAACGAAAAAGAGCAACAAGAGTGTGTTTGCTGCTCAAGAAACAGAATTATACTTCAACTGTTCCTCCTTGAAATAACTGGGGGGGGGGGATCAAACATACTTCACTGCTGCATGCCACAGACCATTGGGTAGGAAGTAAAAAATAGCATAAAGAGACCACTGAGACATAATTGGAAGCAAGGGTTAATGATTATGTGGATTGTTCTTAATAAACATTAACAGCCTCATGCCACGCACAGTTGTGCTTAGCTCTATGAACAGGTTGCCAAATGTTTAGTGTCATTGTGTATCACTTCCTTGTAGACATTTTTGTGTGAACGATTTGCATGGCAGGTATTTGCATGGATCAGATTAGTCTTAAGACCTTCGACGTTTGTATAAATGAGATGTCTTTCCCAGAAGGGGAACATTTTTGCATGATAAAAAGTTTGCATTCGTTGAATGTTTCTTGGTAAAATTGTTCTTGCCAATAGTTTCTACAATATTATGGGCTGGGATACAACACAATAAGTACCTAGATAAGATAAGATACAACTCTGGATGAATACAATTCTATCTCATCTTATCTAGATACCTTTTGTGTTGTATCCCATCCCATTTTTCAGATTATGGATGCTGACTAAAGAATGACACTCTTGGAGTTTTAAACCAACAGGTTATAAGAATGAACCTCAGGTTAATAAATGTCACGCTTCTTCTCTCTTCGGAGTGACGGGTTGCATCAGGCAAAGGAGATGAGCCACATTCAAAAAAAAAGAAAACACCCTGATACATTTCCATCTGACCTCTAAGACGATTAGAGTCAATGTCATTCAGCTGATAAACCTAGAGAGTGACTCTCAATCATCAGATACTTTGTTGGGAGTTGTAGGGAGAGACTTTTTTCTTTTTGCTTTGCACCACTACAGGGAGATCAGAGTCAGCTGAAGGACATGAGCTTAAACACACTTCAGCAGGGTGAGTGGCAGTTTCTCAGCTCACTATATCACTCTAAGTCTTTGCATTTAAGGATATGTGAGCTGGAAAGGATGTGTCTCATGCTTTAATTGCACTAATGGCCCTGTAATATCCATTTAAAGAATGCAAAGAGTGAGAGACACTTGCTCAGAGGTAGTCCCACTTAGTCAATCTTTTACTAGTTTCACCTACTTATTCTTTGAGGTCTGTCAAATAATGCTTATGCTGACAAACCTGCAAACAAAGACACATTTATTGTAATCGTACAAAACACAGATTTGGCGAAAATATACATTTTACAGCCTCTGAAGGTAAATTACATTTGTCCTGCACATATTTATAAGTTCCTGGTCTTCCTTAACACTGCTAAATGCAAAACACAGGATCTGGTGTTGGTGTTGAAATCTCTGACCCACTACAACAAAGGAGTGTCCACAGTGGCTTCTCCATTTCCTATTGAAACTGTAGACTGTCACCAAATCGGCTTTCATGCCACTGTTTCTCTCAGGGAGGGCAGAGCCAGAAAACCACTGTTAAATAATCACAATAAACTTTCCCATCCTGTCAGTGTGGAGCTCCAGCTCCCTAAAACTAAAGACATAAGATACTGTAGGCACAGAAATACAATGATGATCATTTGCATGTAGACTGTGTCCTCCTTATCAGAGCAGTGTTCACTATGGTATAATTAAATGGATGATGTAACTCTATTTGGAGATGGCAGTGAACTTCAATGACGTTACAAGGCTATTTATAGTATCTACTGAAATAAAATAACTATTAAAAGTACTTTGATTAACACATTTGATTTCAAATATCATTTATAGACATAATCTGAGTGGTATTATTATAGCAAATTGATTATTACAGATATGTTACAGCCATTAACATCTCTTAAGTGTAGCTCAGTGTCCTACTGCTTGAAAGTTTAGATAATTTCACACTATGCAAAGAGCATGGGCTATTGCTGTTTGACATGTAAATTATGAAACTACAGTAGGCTATGTCAACATTATTTTTTATTGGAAATAGCTCAACCATTCAACGCACTGTGGAGTACAACACAGCATTATCTTGACAGCATTATTTAGTACAATTAGGCTAATATTCGGTGTTTTGCCCACTTAAGATATGTTTGCAATGAATGCTACTTAGTTGCACATGCAAGACATGTTATTTGTATGTTCCACCTATTTTCCACCTAGATAGGTATTACATTACATAAGTGTAAAGCTTTGTGCATTACCTGTTGTGCTGGCTCCGTTGCTCTCCTCGGGCTTCGCACTGGGTCGAGTCGTATCTACCGCTGAAGTTTGGGAACTGGTGGAGCATCCCATCCTGTCCTGTGCACATAGAGGGCTGGATGGTTAACTACAGGGTTAAGAGGTGAGGGGAGGCTGTAGCTGCACTGATGACGTCGTGCATTGATATCGTCTCGTAAATGGAGAGGAGTCAAAAGTATGGACAGCGAATCCCCGGGAGGAGAAGCAAAAAGACAGGCCGGTCGTCAAATCCCTTTAGTCCCGTGCGTAATTGCGCATCATTGCTCTTCCTCCAAAAACGCGTTCAGCTATTTGTGTTGCGACTACAAGCCTCTAAACAGGCAGGCGCCCAGGTGAAATGTGGCCTTTTGTTGTGTATTGTAACTTAGGCTGTTTCCAGGAGGCTGGCGCAGGGACAAAAATACATTATTCAGTCAGTGTACAGCGGCCACCTCTTGGGGCGGGGAAAGTGAACCAGTTGCATGTTCCGCGCCAAACTAACAACTAAGCCCACTGGCAATGTGCCCTTGAGCAAACATCTAAATTCTAAGTCAATCTACTGGAACAGAGTAATGTCCAGTGGAAGTGTGACAAAATGTGTAACTAATTACCCAACTGTTCAGTGGTAGAAGTATTGAGAGCCAAAATGTCCAATGCCACACTATAGAAATACTCTGTAGAAGTAAAAGTCCTGCATTCATAAAATCACTTACAAAAGTACAAAAAAAGATAAACCAGTACAAAGGTATTAACAGCAAACTATATCAAAAGTAAAAGTACCCATTAGGTATCAGAAGGACACCTACCAGAGTTTTATTGGATTGTTATGTTTGATGGATTAATGTAGGCCTAAAGCATTAGCAATTTATTGTTGTTGCTGGTTTGAATGGAACTAGATTTAAAAAGCCTACTATGGGCCGTTAAATCTATAACAATGTGTCAGGATTGTGTGTTGGCAACAGGCAACCTGGAAAGGACCCAAACGCAGACAGCTATCTGGGAATGATGGCCATTCAATTCAATTCTATTTATATAGCCCAATATCACAAATCACAATCTGTATAAAACACCCTCTGTCCTATCGACTGAGGAAAAACTAGTGTCTATTTCAAAGTTAGAGACAGGTAACTAGGCATAACTCCAAAACAGAGCAGGCAGATAGAACCAACACAGTTACGACGACGAACACACTAAGAACAAAGGACAGCCACAGCTTAAATACCCTCAGGTGGGGGAGAAAACGAGACACAGGTGAACACAATTGCAGAGGTGGAAGCAATCAGGGCGATCACAGACAGGAAGCAAAACTACATGAGGGATCAGAAATATTCAAAATAAAAGAGGAACTGACAGCAAACAAACCTGAAACCTTGACATAATACAATATATTTCTAGGCGATTGTATGTTTTGTGTGTAACATGGATAGATGGAAAAAAGCTTTAAATAGATCCATGTTATTACAGAAAAGTAATGGATATGATCATTTAGATCATATGTTTTTGCATTTTTGTGCAAATGATAGCCTATTTTTCGCATAATCACTGTGTGCGTGTGTCTGTGCATGTCGGCCTCTGTGGATGTTTTTGTTGAGTTTTTTTGCGTTTTATTTTTTATTTTTCTGTAAATGTATCTTGTATTTTAATGAATGTTCTTGTGATGAAATGAGTTCCATAAACACAATTGCTAGTTTGTGTTTTTGTCTCATTAATGCTCACTGCAGACTACAATTCATTCGTTATGATTTGGTATTCCCATGCAGTCTGTTGGTTTAAAGCAAAAAGATCTAAAGTAAACCATCGGTAGTAGGAATCTGCGCAGTACTCGATTGCGCAGCACCACCGAGCGATAGCAGCGCAGTGCACCCTGGGACTTCCTTTCTCTCCGAGGCCATATTGGAGTTAACTCACAGTAAGATGAGCTCTGAGTTTTCTAATAAAAAATCCCCAAGATTTGTTCATTTTAACATTTTGTTACGAACCAGCCCTTAACGACAGTCTCCCCCTTCCCTTCTCTCGCCCGCAGGTTGGCCGATACGGACTAAACCGCAAAAATGGTGGCCGCAAAGAAGACGGTGAGTGGCGACGGCCCGGCCCGGAGTGCACGCGCCGCTTCACGTGGAGACGTGTTTCTGTCAGGGCCTGCTAACTAGCTCTGTAGCTCTCTGTATGAACACTGCTTTCACCCAACGTGAATACCTCTGCGTGGGATTATTGCGGCCCTGCACACTTTTAAAGCACATGTGTCGACTGCCTCGATTTATTGCGTCCGTCCGCCTGTTTGTCGGCTAATATTTGTAGCTGGAGTAACACTGGCGGTGTAGCTAATGCTAGTTTGCTAACGTAAATTTGACAACAGGAAAATGTCAGTAACGTGGCAACAGTTCTACCAATGTACGCTAACAAACACAGACGATGTGCTGGCCTCTTTGTTTAAAGGCATATTTATTATCCCCACTGTTATTCCGCCTTGTCCGTGAGCACAACGATAAACGACTGTAAGTGCTGTCACCAACTTCAGCATGTGTGTGTGTGTTCAGAAAAAGTCCATGGAGTCCATCAACTCCCGTCTCCAGCTGGTGATGAAGAGTGGAAAATACGTCCTGGGCTACAAACAATCTCAGAAGATGATCCGTCAGGGAAAAGCCAAGCTGGTCATCCTGGCCAACAACTGCCCTGCACTCAGGTACGTGAGGATAATTAATACACTCACACTTCATCTATGAAAGATTAGGATTTTTCATCTAAATTGTCGTAAGCAGCGGCGGGGGGGAGGTTATGTATAGCTTGTGTGTAACAACAACAACAACAGATGAGCCTCTCTGATAGACAGTGCTGTAAACAGGACCATGAGATAGCCACAGTAATAGGACTGGAACATAAAGAGTATATGGCATCAAATACTGTTGCAGGGCTTCAAAGTATGATTCCAATAATATTACTGCTTTATCTGTAAATGTTTAAGTATGCTTGCAGCCACATATTCAGGTGGCTTTCATTCAGCTGGCTGGCCCCCATAACGTGGGGGTTCGGAGAAAATAATCTATATATTTTTAACAACTTGAAACAACGGTTTTTCAGCAACCTTTTTATGAGCACTGCATTCACAAGGTGATGTGCTTATGCAGAATTATATTTAATGTTCAAACTGATCATGTCTTGTTTATTTGGATCCCATGTCAAATTTACTGTATTACTGTAAATTTCTTCTTTTGTGTCTGACCTGTCCAGGAAATCTGAGATCGAGTACTACGCCATGCTGGCCAAGACCGGTGTCCACCACTACAGTGGAAACAACATTGAGCTCGGCACAGCGTGCGGAAAATACTACAGGGTGTGCACACTGGCGATTATTGACCCTGGTGAGTACCTACATTTGTATTGGACGCCGGCGACAGTATGGTGCAACTGCTTCCCAGGTTTTTCCTCTCCTGCCACCAACTTTGAGCTTGTTCTTTTGTCATAATGGGATGTTTTTGCCAGGCGATGTCTGTTAGCAAAAATAATGCAGGGATATTAGCCTCAGAGCGACTGGTCCCAGTGAGCCTATTTGACAGACCTGAACAGCTGCATAAAGGCCCCTCTAACGCCAACTAAAGTTTTCAACCCCAAGAAAACATTTCAGTGATGCATGATAGTGTATACATATGAATTTCCATCCCGGTAAACTGTTCACCTAGAGGTTTATTAGTACTTTAGTACTAACACACTTGCATTCAACACAAAATCAATGGGTTTGAAACATGAGATTTATGGTTGTTTTGTACCCTGAGATAATAACCATGCATCTGTATCACTACTGGTGAGCATCTCAACTTTCACATAAAATCAATGCCACTCAACAAGTGAGACTTCAAAAATGTTTCTTGATGTTAATTGTTTAAAATATTTGGGATCACTGCTTAGACTGAGGTTTGTTAAAACACTTTGAAAGTAGACTTTTACCTCCTATCACTTAGTTTCCTCTGTGCGAATTTTTGCCCTGTTGGACGTGTTCATCGAAGTGGTCCATTTCAGGACTGGTGGTGATGAAAGCTTTGTTTATACATTTGTAGGAGGTAGAAAGTTAGTTGTTGTGCAGGAGATGTAATGATGTCTTTTTACTGTATATGTGGCAGTTTTAATTTTGGTCAACTCACTTTTTGTTCTTTTCCTCTTCAGGCGATTCTGATATCATCAGGAGCATGCCAGATCAGCAGCAGCCACCTCAGTAGAGCTGTTCCCCCACCCCGTTGTTATAAATAAAATCGGTGTTAACAGTACATGCTGCTGTCCTTTCATTTCTGATCAATATAACTTGCCTGTCCAGACAGTCTGTCAATGCTGAAAGTGTCCACCAGAGAGCACCAGTTTTCTCAGATGAGGTTGCCCCCATTAACATTTTCAATGTCTGGGATTTCCTCTTGTCTCTGCAGAGCTGTTTACAATATGAGAACTCATGGAAATAATTCTGGAAACAGCTGATCTTCCTCCAGGGACTTGTATAATGAAGCATAACAACAAGATTATCTGTTTCTGTGTAAATGCCAATCCATGTTTTTTTTTTTTCTTCCTCACTTACATAAACCTTGGGGATGACCGTCTGCTGTATTAGCTGCAGCCAGCTGACTGTAATCGAGAAAAGACGCTCTCCTTTCAGAGGTATTAAAGGCTTTAGAGGGTGATGGCCGCCTCTGTCATACATACTGTTGATGTCCTGTGACGTGTGTGAATATACTGACCAATACTAAGAGGCTGAAAACAATGGGGTTTCTGGTTTTAAAAAAAAAAAATAATAAATTCAGCTGCAGACCAAAGAAAAGGGCTCATTTTAAAGTTTAGTTCAGATTTGAAGCCATCAACCTGACTGACCCAAGTTGTGCCCACCCATTACTTATATAAAATGCTCATGTGGTCACTGTACAGTGGAGCTGGTGAAACAAGTGTAATATCCACTTTTGAGCAGTCTTTTTTTCATTTAAATGACGTAATCTCATGTTTTCAAATTCATAATTGTGGATCAAAGTAATCGCCATCTGGAAAATGGCAAACAAACAACTCTCCAGCTAACAGAGTTTGATACATTTAGGTTTTAGTTTTTGACATTTTTTATTTTAAGCCAAGCTGACCTCAAATAAAAGAAAACTGTCTCAATAAATCAAATACTGAATGACCTGCATTTGGAAGAGCTGTCCTCCCAAATACTGGCTGCCAATCGTTTTTAAATAACTTAACGATGTAAATGTTTTTGGAAGACACCCATCTGTACACATTTCTTTGATAGATAATGAGGTGTGTTTCAGATAAGGCCTGATGAATCCACTTCTCCGCAAAGATTATTCCCCTCTAATTGGTGAACTTTTCCTGTCGAATTCTCCGCTTGGAGGAGCTGCATCTGTTCTCTTTCTCTTTGTTACAACCATTGCAGCACTTGTGAAGCATCAGTATATGCTGGGCATTTGTTGGCTGTGGGTTCACACCACACGTGGGTTGGAAGGCGTGTCGGAGCTCCTGCTAACCTACAGCGAGTGACTGTTGTTACATATATAACATTAGAGGGGGATAAATAGAAAGATCATAACAGTGCTCAGAATAATGTAAAGATTTAATACCTACAGTTCCATGACAACTGAGCAAAAGTCGTCTGCTGATTAGCACCGTGTGATTTGGTCCAGAACAAGAGAGGAAGTGGCTCTTGCCTGAAGATTGTTTTGTCAACTGCTGTTTCCAAGGTCTAGAATAAACTGCCAACAAAATTGGCCCCTCTTCTTAATAACAAATTTGATGTGCAATGGGTCATGTCCTGGAGTGTCCACCGATTTTACGGTGTATTTGTCGTGAATAGTACGGTTCAGTTGGTGACAAGGTTTTAAGGTCTCTTATTTTTGGTCTTGTCTCTGGAGAAGGTTTTTCAATTCTGAGAAAATAACCCTGATGCCATCAGCCTGGGCCTGCAAACAGGAGGCCTCTGTTACAAACTGGAGGTGTGGCGTTCAAAAGACTCAGGCATTTACCAGGCAGGGAGGATCTAATGAAAAGACCACATCAAGCTGCATGACACATTACGTTAAAAGTAGGATCCAGTATTTCTGTAGCCTGACCTACTGAAAGATTAAAAATCATGACATCTCGGCTTCGCCTGCTTCATTTTCAAGCATCCTCTTTTCAATTTGTTTCTTGCAAGTCCCCCAACTTTGGAGGAGTTCAGTACTAAATCGCTAGAGTACCTCTTCGACTTTTTGGACCCAGCTGAAGTAATTTGTTTCAAAATCGCACCCTGTCTTTGCGTACCCTCATTAATTTGTCAGACCTGAACACACACAAGTCATGGTCAAACTGCCGGAATCGGTGCCACTTACACTTTTGAGTGATGCCTAGAAATCATATTAAAAAGATGTAACTTTGAATATTATAACTTTTGATCTTGCCTCATTATCATCAAATGTAGATATTTTCTTGAGCAAAAGCTTTAAATTCATTTGACGATACATGAAATAGTATTAAATATAAAGACCTAATATGAATGTTTGCATTAAATGCGATGATTAGGAGGAATGGCAGTGCCTGAAAAGCCAAACAGGCGCGATGTGATATTATGTTGTAACTTAATCCCATAGATGTCAAGATCAGATGTCGCTGTTTTTGGGTTCAGTTTGAAACTCTGGCCTTGCAGGCGGGCCGGTGCATCCACCCAGAGACAGAGATATAAGCCGTTCATCATCCATCCAGTGTTTGGCCCAGTTTTTCCTCTCACTCTTTCCCTAAGCCGTTTTCTTTTTCCCAATTAAATCAAATGAAATCATCCCAGATGATCTGTTCACGTGCAGCAGATGCCCCCGCACCAAATGAGGACAGTATCTAAAGAGGTTGCAGAGTAAGATTTGAGTTAACAAGCCTGTTAGGGGCCATGCAGAATCTCCAGCACTTCACATTTTTGGCCAACTGATTTTGGGTTATTTCTTTACTTTTTTTGTCACATTTTAGCTGATCTCAAACAAAATTGTTTGCTTAGTGACTCGTTTATTTCCAGTTATGTAGAACAAAGTCCTTGGAATACAAATCACTCAAAAATCCCAAACACAAGGCAGCAGACTGCCAGGCCACGTTGGTCATTAGAGTAAATTCAGAATTGAACATTTCTCACCATAGGAACATAAACTGAATGGTATGTGACCTCATTTACCGGGTGCTGTGTGCTTTATACTCTCACACATAACATTATTGATCATAAACGTCTCTCATTGTCTCAGGGCAAAGTAATAACAACAGAAAAGTACATAAAACCCATTTAATAGGTGTATTACTTGGTAACAGCTCTAAAGTATCTGCAGTCTTTATTCATATACTAGTAGATATTGTTTATAGTTATATATGACACTCTGCTTTAGAGTAAAATGTTTTTACTGGAATATTTTAGATGAGAATTTCAATGCTGACCAGGTCAAAGTCTGCTGGCAGACTTTGCAAAACCACCCTTTGGCTCTTCTGTCCTCTTCTACAAACAGCCGAAGTCATTGTACAACCATCTATCTGCATTCAACAACATTTCAGCAAGAAAAGAGACAGAATGTGACCCACTTGTTTGTCTCCCCCCCGCCCTGCCCCGTCCCAGTGGCAGAAAGTAGGTGAGCGTGTCTGCCTGGTAGCCCCTTCTGTCAGACGCAAGGTAATGCCAGCCTCCATTTTGAGGCGGGCGGGTAAATCCTTGCTGATCTGCCAGCTTGTTCTGAGGGATGCTGAATTTCTGAGGGCAGCGGGACGCACGCACACCAGCATGACACCCATGTTTTTGAATCTTCACATTCTCAAAACCTTATGTCTTTATGGTCATATGTATTCAATTTCAGCCTCTGATGCATTGCATCTTTGTTGAGTGGCTTTTTACCAAGATGCTAATGCCACCACCCCAAGAAACAGACACACTGTAATTTGAATACGATGAGCATGTTAGCTTCAGTCCGCTCTACTAACCACACAACTCCATAAAGGGCTATCCTAAATCCCAGTTAAGATAACAAATGTTGACCTATTCACACTAACTAACGGCAAACATGGGTTTTTCTCACATCCATGCCGACAAGTAGGCCATGAATGGAATGAATGATGGCTCAATTCCATCGAGCTGCTTCGGTTCCAGGGTCCTGGTGTTGTGCATGCTGGAGCCATCGTGAACGTTATTAGTAACACCTGTGCTCCACGTTGGCGAAGATTATTAGAGCGCCCCTTTTTTCTGGATGCAGTTTGTATCCCTTATATGTGTCATTATGAAAAATAAGTAAAATGATAGCAATGGTATGGTCCACTTCTTAAAACTGTTTATATTCTGTCTTGCCTTTGCCTTTTTAAATAAAATGTTATTTTTGAGCTTACTTGCATATTAAAGGTTAGCTACTTTTCATATCTGTGTCATAGCAAACATTTGGACCATCCCACATGTGATTAAAAGACACCGCTATCATCAAACATTTAAATAAATATAAATCCAGGAACACATATATAAAAGTCATTTACAGCATTAGATGTACTTCTATATATTTTCAAATACTTGTGTTAAAAAAAAATTTCAAATAAATTGTACACTGAAAACAGCTGCTTAATACCCAAAGTGTATCTGGATAAAGGGCTTTCCCTCTTGTAGCTGGCTAATTTAAAATGTATGTGAACAGCCAACTAAAGTTCTTTTTTTTTTTTTTTTGTTCCTTTCTAGATGATAAAAAGTGGAAAAGAACAAAAACAAGCCATTGGACTCAAATAAATCCAGGTGCAGACACCGACTGATTTTGCTTTTATTATTCAGAAACGAAGACATGAGCTCATGCAGATCCAACAAGAGGATGTGTGTGAATGGGAAGCCATGGAGAACAGTCTTGAAATGATTCTAATTAAATGAGGCTTCAGCCATCCGCTGGCCCAGATACTGTGCAGGCCTCGTCTCTAAACCCTGCACGACTCTGCTGAATTTCACCTTTGACATTAGAATCTGTCAGCTTCTGAGTCACAACGCAAATATTGATTGGTTTGTCCCATGTTTTAGAAGCTTGTATCATCCATAAGTGGCTGCTCATAATAGAACCACTTAGTTACAGCATAACGTGGTAAAGATGAATAAAACACAAACACATCAGTGAGCTCACGCTGACTTTAAAGTGCAATTTCATATTTAGCTTTGTTGGATTTGCAAAAGCAGTGGTCATAATTCACACAGGAAGAATGATCAAGGGCCAAAAATGACTACATCATCATCATCTACAGCATTAGTATCAAATGGAAAACTACTTCACGGTACATGTATTGCCAGGTCTAACGAGTTGTTGAATGCACTGTTGCATAGTCTGAGTGATAAAATGTAACATTGAATTAATGTTTTTCTGTTGAAAGCAAATACTACTTAGAACTATTGGGGGAAAATGGGATTAGGTATATCTAATATTGTTTGTTCCATTATTATGTCTCTTATTGCCTTAATAGCTCCAGGCAAAAGACAAGGATCTATCTTCTCTAGGTTCATATACTGTATATGGATTTTGTGCTACTATGCTAAGCTAAATCAATGCTTTAGATTCCCATCCATGGTTAATTTTAAAAAAGGTCACCAGCACAGGAAATATCTCAACATGATATCACTGCAAGTGCAAAAGAAATGTTACTACATAGAAAGGACCACAGTCATAATGCTCAGACACACACACACACACACTCTCTCTCTGCACGTACAGCAGCATGTCACACCGTCTTTATAGGGAAATGCCCTCAGTCCAGCTAAGTTAGCCCAACTAAAAAGATCACATTATACACCATGACCCATGTAAAAAATAAAAAATAAAACAATACACACACAATGCTGTTGCAGCTAACACTCGACAGGAAAACAAGTCAGACGTCTTAAAACATTTTCACACACTGTTTACACATTTCAGATTTTAAAGTATGTGTATTGCCTTGTTGCACGTGAACCTGTAGCGAGAGAACGTGTAAAACATGTATGTTTGTGATAAGTGCTTCACTGGATCGGTACATTAATGCCAGTCTGTCTTAACTTTTGCGATCTCGGAACAGACAGGAAAATGGACAGGAAGGCAAACTGGAATATTGTGATTGAAATCAATGGGTGAAGGTTTTCACTGGCAGTCAATGGATCACAGGTTTACAGACAGCATTACATGGATACAAAAGGAGGACGTAGTTGTTATTGGTCAAGGAACCTTTTTCAATACGATTTCCTGCAGGACAAGCTACATCAGTACACAGATGATATTATATCACAACAGGACAGCCTTTTACTATTCACTTCATTTTCTCTCAGTTTTCACTGTTATACAAAAAATTCATACAAAAATACCTCAACATTACATTCAATGAAGGAATTTGCCAATTTCTGAAAAAAAGTGCTCTTGCATAACTGATCATGTATGTCGCTTTCCTTCTCACTCTCTCTGTCGCTATCTGTCGTCAGGTAGTTTGTTTCTAGACAAAGACCACGAGGGAGATTCACAGTATTGGGGATTAACAGTTGGTGGCCAGACCAGTGCACGTTTCGCTCAAAGAAACGTGCAAATTAAGTTGGGACAGAGTGTTCAGGGCGCGCAAGAGTTTCGATGCTGCCGGGGAGCAGCAGCTGCCGAGAGGGAGGGTTGGTGGTGGTTGTGGTTGTGGTTGGGAGCGGATGAAGTTGCCTTGATACTGTCCTTGGGGTAGGACAGAGAAGACGAGAGAGGGGAGCAAAATAGGCCACACAACAACCGGGGTGTGGTGTTTGACGGGAAGAGTTGATGGCAACACTGGCTCAGGGTCGGCCTAATCTAATCTAGGGTTGGCAGGAATCCAAGCCGAAACCAGCCTCTACGACATTGTTTTGTCTTGTTTTTCAACATTTTACAGCCTTTGTTTGGGTCCTACTGTTGGAGGGAGATGTAGTAAGTGTTGGGGGCTGATTGGGGTATAGCCTCCAGCAGGGAGGGCGTCTCTCATGCCTCCATATACTGGGGAGGGGGCTCCTTCGGTGGTATGGCGATGGCCTCCTCGTATGGTGGCAGCAGAACCTGAAATGTAACAGAAGTTAAGTGGACCTTTGAGCTCAGATTATTTTGTTACACAAACTGGTAATATTGTACTTTATAAGTAAATAGGATGTGATTTCAGACACAGCCTTAGTAACTGCTGCAGGTTTCTACTCCATCTTTCATTCTCTTCACTCCCTCCCTGTAGAAGGCATTACTAGCTGCAAGGATCTCTGTGCTCTAAAGGTCAGACTGCCTTCTCTCTCCATCAGGTCTTTCTGTGTAAATGGCGTTATAAAACCAGCGCTGCTGTTATTTCAGAAAGGAGAGAGAGAGCGAGAGAGAGTCAGGGGGACAGAGGGAATGTGCTCTGAGGGGGATGGAATTGTGGAACAGCCAGGGAGGCCCAGCGAACACATCACAGGGAGGATTTGAAATGAAGCGGACAAGCAGACAATTATGTAACGTCCAGAAGAAGAGAGGAGGACGGACAGAGATATAAAGAGGGGGGGGGGGGGGGGGGGGACCTGGGTCTTTTATAGGGCAATTTAAAAAAAAAGGGGCAGATAGAAGGGGGGGCCCTGTATGTTTGGGGGAGAAAAAAAAAATCCAGACCCC
>CM022477.1:12293036-12339742 GCA_011952105.1 Coreoperca whiteheadi
AGTGTAGTTTGTTGTGCTGCTCAGAGACATGGCTACACCAGGATATCCCGGGTCATAACATGTCTATCGATGGTTTCAGACTGTTTGTGCCAACAGGGATTACACCGGGAGTGGTAAGCGGAAAGGGTGGGGGGGCACAAGAGAGTAGAGAAAACTTAATGATTATGATTGTGTAGAGGGGGGGGGGTGGGGGGAGGTGGGGGGGGGGGGGGGGGGGGGGGGGGGGGGGGGGGGGGACACTTGTGCATTTTAATGGCATTTCTATAAAAGCATGGCAGATAAGCAGCTGGGCACTTGATGTTTGAGGCAGTAAAAAGCCATTCAGACTCACTGCTGGCTTTCTAATACAGCGGTAAAAATAGGTTGAGTGCTCTATTCATTCAGCACTGTGTGGAGTCACTATTCGGCCTTTTAACCTGTGTAAACCATGTGCCACAGATAGGTTTTGCATTTAAATACTATTTGTTCCCTGATCGTTCTCTAATTAAAATTCAAACAGCTTGTGCTATGGCCTTCACTTTGACCTAGTTGCCTCAGTTATTTGCTTAATTTTGTTTGTTTTTAAATTTCAATCCTCTCGGTTTCCTAATTAATTTTGTAGTGTACATTTATTCAAATACACAAATTTTCTGTTTCAAATTAGGTTAATTAATATATATATATAGTCAGTAAATACTCAGTATTTTACCTATTTCTGATTTGTTCACTAAAGTTACATTTTACATATTAAATAAAATGAAAGCTTTTTATTATTTTTTTACTAATAACAAAGCTATTTTCCCCCACAACCTGTGTGTAACTGATTCCGTCCACAACACATTTGCTACATTTCCTATGCTTCTTTGTTTCACTTTCACCTGCGTAGACAACGTCTGATATAGTTTATTTCTCTGTCCCACAGACCTCCCACTGTTGTTAAAAATACATCAATGAGTTGAGACTGTTGCACAGGGAGACATTTTGTGACATGAGCAGTTGTACTATATCAGCACACTTAATGCCCAGTTCAAAGTAAAATTCAATAAACTGATATACCGGGCGTTGTGCTGGGAGCAGCTGAGCGGAAATAGACATATGGCTCAGAAGGAATGGAACAAGAAAAGTATTGCGAGGTAACGCAAATCATATTGCTGCAAAAGAAGTCCTCAAAATAAATTCTCGCCGTGACCTTAAGGGGGCTCCGTATGCCTCCATCGCGTCTGCAGTGGACAAACTGACTTGCTAAAAGGCCACATGATACACAGTATGATATCAGACCCTAATGGATTAGCCCCTGCATGTAGTCTGTTTCATGAGGTGAAAAACGTCAGCGGTGTGAACCAAGGCCACAACAACGAGGACAAAGTGACAGACAGATGAAGTGCTACGTGCTGAGGCGACAGCGGCTGTGAGGCAGATTAATGTCTTATGTATCAGTGTGGAGGATTACAGACAGGCAAATGGAAACTGTGACTACGCTAAAGCGTCTCAGAAACCCCCTGAGTAAACACTGAGGAGGACAAGGCTCTGCACAGCCAGCCAATCACACCTCAGGATGACCTACAGCACAAACGTCACTTCACTGACTGTCAGACAACCCAAATACTACACACTGCACAGTGACAACACAGCATCTGGACCCTGGACATTTTCACTGTACTGTGCATGATACACTGTGAACTACTAAGAAGAAACATTTAGAGCGTCTATGAATTACTTCACCGTTCTGTTCTACCGATAACTGGCAATACAACAAGTGATATGTGTAGGATTTTTAATACGAGGAAACAATTAACATATTTCTATGCATTTAATCACCTTAAATAAATACTAATTTCTTGCTTATCTTAATGTTCTGTACATTACTAACTGCTGGTTCTCATTTCTCTCACGTCATTTCTCATTTAGCAATAATTAATGAATTATTAAAATACTACACATAGCATTTTCACCTGTACATGTATGCGGGGACTGCGACACGACCTCACTAACCTGAACCTCTTGGAGATGGAAGAGTTATCTGATGTTTTTCCATTTCATTTCGTAAATTTACACTTTGGAATAATTTTTTTATATATACAGTATGTGAATTGAAAAATATCACTATATGATAAGCTCTAGATATACTCTGATGTTTTTCTTCTCTTAAATTGAAAATGTTGGCAAATCGTCTGTGAGGTGAACGTGCTACTTTCCCCTCCACAGTAATTTGGCATCTTTGATTGCAGAAAACACTCCAGTTAATGAGATATTTCATACTGGAGAAATGATTTCCCCACACTGAACAGAAAATCATCCCTGTCGTCATGCGTTCCATGGATTCATTTAACTTCAAGCCTGAGGTTGAGGTTAATGAGGTTTTTTGACATTTAAAAAAAAATAATAAATGAATTCCGGTTTATTTTTCAGGCTCTAAATTGCTGCTCTACGCACAATTCCAGCTATATAAATCATAATCATGTACTTTAAAACTTATGCCTATAATCCTTACCTTGTACATTTAGAGGTATCAACTCATTGAACTGCAATAACATACAAAAATAAATATAGTCTATATTTTAATACAGCTCAGTAAAACCTCACAGATGTTAAGCCTAGCATTTGATACACTGTATTCAAGTTAATGTGCTAAGCATAGTAATAAAAACAACTTTTCAAAGCCTTCATCGGAATAATCTTCCACTTACATAACAAACCGAAAGCTTGTAAGCCAAAACCGTAAACATTTTTTTTATAAAATAGAAGAAAATCAATGCTCCGCGGACGCAATTATATTATGATTTGAGTGAGGGAGATTTTCAGCATGTCCTTGAGGGTGGATGTGAGGACTCACCGTGGTGTCATTGGTGGTGACATAAACCAGGACCTCCGTGGTGCCCCTGCCGCTCACATATCTGTAGCAGTTCCACACACAGCCAATCAGGTAGGCCTGCTCGCAGGAGGTGAACACATAGAACACACACAAGGACCTTTAGCAACACACCCATTCATCAAGGTCAGGGATGGTGACGGCAGAGATGCGTCATATCATTACTTGATACAGACAGATATATCAGCTACCTTTGCAACGAGTCAGGTCAGGATACACAGTACTTCAATTCAGTTGTACAAATAACAGATACTTTTATGTGTGGACATTTTGAACAATGTTTCCCTTCTTGGTCTTCCACGGACATTTTAGCACACGCAATTCTTCCGGCATCTCTGACCCTCCGTAAGGCTACGGTAGCACTGGGGTTTAGGTTTGTCTGACTTGGCAGAAGAACAGGAGGTTCATTGTGTATATATGTGAGTAGCCTGCTGAGTCGGTACCTCCCCCACCACTAAGCGCAACCTACCAACAAGGAAACCAGGCTGCCTGCTAGCCAATCACTTCACCATCTGCTGAGTTGACCTCCTCATTGTGATACGAACTCTAAACTGAGCTGTGCCCCACAGTATTATATGCACAATTGTACCTTTAAAACAAGACGCTAGCAATGATGAGAATGCAGCTAACAGTAGTACAGAACAACTTCATTATTTGAGCATACAAAATAGTGCCTTTTGTTTTTGTCTTGTTACGGTTGGTTCTGTCCTCGACTTCAAAATACCCATTTCATTTGTTGGGAAAATAACATTTTGAATCGCAATGCTAATGTGTTAGGCTCGCAGGCTCACTGCTACAGCAAAGTCTGAGTTTCAGCGTCTTGCCCATATATTGTGTGTTATAATGTCTCTTTACTCATCCACCCATCTACATCTATCTGCTACACCCCTCTCTCTTCTCGTTCCCTCTCCAGCTCTCCTTCTTCCTGCCTGTCGGTCATTTAAGTGGCGGATGTTGGCTTCAGCAGGAACTTTAGCAAGTGTTGCCTCTGTGCTAAGAGCTGAATGCGTCCTTGAGGTTTCTGATGTGGTCCCTTTACAGGGAACTGTCAGTAGCCAATATATACTGAACGTGCAGCCCATCAATAAAAAAAAGAATGGAAACCAATCCATGAAGTTTTGCTTTGCGAATTTCAAGATTAGATTTATGTTTTGAGCAGGTACACATCTATATTTGATCTTAAATGCTGAAATTTAAAGCAATAAGCAGTTCAACTACCCCATACAGCTCTCTGCCTGAGACGTGACATGTGTAACTCTTCTCTCTGTTAGTCCAACACTGTATCTTCCTATATATAGTGGCTGCTTCCTTGCATTAAACCCCGGCTCTGGCTTTGGATATCTGACAAGAAAATTCCCAAACTGAGCTTAGAGGAGAAACAACTTGATTCGATTGTACAGATGACTGCAACTTCATGTCCCATCTCGTCCCAGAGCCCCAGAGCATAGCTGCGCCTGGAGAATCATCCATGCATTAAGGGGAAATGAGCTTGACAGGAGTTGCTTTCCCGTTGTCCCTGAGCCGCTGCTCTCTGACTGTGTGATAATCTCATGAAAAACATTGTTAATGGGAATGTTCACACTGGCAGATTCGTTATATATGCCATATGGATCATACTGCATGAGATGTGCACAGTTTGAGACTTAATTGCATTAATTACATTGCAATACCTAGAAAAAGGCAGTTCCACAGGGAACAAATGTTCAGTGAGTGTGTGTAATCTGTAGCAATGTCTTGTATATATCATTATATTTTAGACATTTACCCTTTTCTATGTATCTGTACAGTTTTCAACATAATTCAGAGAGATGCTGGAGATTCAATCACCAAAGCCAAAAAAAAAAAAAAAAAAAAAAAAAAAGAGGTCAAGGCTAGGCAGATTGAGAGTATCTGCAGTGATACAGAGACTGTGGGCTTACCTTGAAGGAGAGGATGCAGCCAATGAAGAGGAGGACTGCGAAAACTAGGCACATGTTGTTAGTGGACATGATGTCCTCTTTGTAAGGGAATGTCCCCGGCTGGAAGGGAGGGAGACAGGTAGAGGGAGTGAAACAAAAAGCAACGGAGAGAAATGCAAGACAGAAAGTAAGAAAGTGTCCTTTTACAAATCAACATCTTACAAAACTTGACTTTTCAATCCTAAACATTTAAGGAATCTAAACTGGACACCTAATCAACATAACTGAGACCTGTTTTCATGGAATACCTCTTCTTTAGGAGTGTTACTCAAAATATGAAGCACTAACCCCTGAATCTGCCTTGTTGTTGAGCAGTTATCACACACCTAAGTTTCAAAAGAAGCAAACTATTCCTTGATTTCAAATGTTTTGTATTGTGGCTTTTTAAAGTATTTCAAAAACATAAAGAAGCCTGCAGTCAAAAAAGAAGTCATTAAAGTAGGTGTTTGGGTTGGAGGGAAAAGGTTCTCACCAGCTGCTGGAGGTAGTCCTGCACCGTGTTGGGATAAACCACCACACTAATGGCTACCAGTGTGTTAAGGGCAAAGTCGAAGATTTGGTAGCAGAAGAATGGAATGATCCAAGCAGCATGTTGCTATGTGGGAGAGATTGAGAACAGATGGAGAAACTCAAAGGCAGGTTGTTTCTCAAGTTCAGGTGTCTGTTTGAATCTCATTTGTATATTTACCTTGTAAGCACCATATGTTGCCATGCCACATATAAGAATCATCAGTAAGGATATTGCAGTGGCTATGCACATATCTGCAGAAGGAAAACACAAAACAGACAGAACCATGTGAGAATAGATTATCTAGATTACCAGTGACACTGGATCCCCTTGAATCCACCGACGTAATCCAGAAGTCTTTATGGGGACATGGATTTTACAAAACAAAGCACCTTAAGTAACCTCACTATTTTTAGCACCCAATTTGCCTTTGATAAAACATGATCAGCATGTTTGTAATAGTTCAGCAAGAGGTGCTGAATTTGACTAAATGTAACAACCCTCTTTTACGTTCAGATCACAGCTGTGAAAACTGACGGATGGGACACCTGTTAGTGAAGCGTAGTAACGACCAGAGATCCACTGACATCAGCTGAGACGGGAGGATATTTGCAGTTTGGTAAAAGGGATCCCAGAACACCAAGCAGTATTGGCAGATATTGAACTTGGTATTTTGTGAACGGTAATGGCTGTGAAACAATGCATGCCTGGAAGTGAGCATTATTAGTAAGAAAACAAAACAATTTCAGTGACTTTACAAAATATGAACTCATGAACAACTGAATGCAACTTCTTTACATCATCATGACTGTCGGTGGGCCCTTACACTCAGCAACAGTGATTATTACAATCCTGATACTGCGATAAGACCCAGGAAACGATGATACCCTCCTATCCTCCACCCTTAATCCTTTGCCATACACACATGTTCACACACTATATATAAACAATGCATGCATACATAAATGCACTGGCACCCCTCACCATCCACACATCTGAGTTTTCATTTCATGATTTATGAGCACAGGGACGTTGGTACTATTGACACCTGACTATTACAAAACCATGACACCAGCATGTCTCCATCCTTTTCCCACCGCTGTTTTGACCGATGCTGCACAAGCAACAACGCTCTCCGAGGGGGAGTCAGTCAAGATGGCCGTTCTAATCCGATGGAGAATTAGAGCAGTCGTTTTTACCCAGAGTCGCCAGTGACAGGGTCTGTGGTGTTCCCGAGGCGACTGTGATGATGATAGCTGCTGGAGGGGAAGCACTGAAAATACACATGCACTCTGATTTGTTCTCTACGGAGCCAACTCAGCTATGTCTGTGCTGAGAGCAGCATTCTGGGAAAAGAAGTAGTGGGCAGAAAGGAGAGGCGGTTTTAGAGCTGCAGAAACACATACGGACATGCTGTTGATTTTAATGAGCACTCTCTTTTCTATGATTTTTATTTTCTTATAACATTTTGGTCTAACATGATTTAATATCTTATAGTTACAATTCTTCACCTGCAGTACTTAGGTTTCTTTATATTCCTATTATGTTTACCGTTTTGCACCAAAAAAACCAAAGCAATTTCCTCGTATGTGTGAACCTACTTGGCAATAAAGCGGTTTCTGATTCTAAGTCTCTCGGACAGAGCTGAATTTAATGTCCTGTATGGTTGACAACAAGAATAATTAAACTTTTACACAATTACACACAGAGGGGGGGGGCAAATGAAATTTCCTGTAATGGAAATATTGACTATGAACCGTTAGTATTTAAAAATAATAAAAAAAAAAAAAACTGTTCTACATGAGATCTCACACTCAAATCATATTGACACATCTTGAACTTGCACTTTTTACGTAGAATAAAAGGCATGTGTCATTGAGGACATCTAATCCAATATATACCAAATCAGATATGTAACAATGGGGGGGATTAGTCACACTCACTTGCATCGTCCATGACATCAATGTCGGTTCCCAGCTCAGAGCTGGTAAGGTGGTAGCGGTATTGAACTGGGTCATTGAGAGCCGACAACAAGATGAGTAGGACCACCGCATTGATGAGCTGAGGGAGAAATGAAGATCAATATTAATATTACGTTTCATAGTGGAGTTGTCCATTTTTACGTTCTTGGGTTAACCTTCAGAATTCATTGATCACATGGATCAGGGCTTTTTCTTGGTGTGGTATAAAAGTAATCCAAATGGAAATGTAACTACAGGTGAGGTAAAGGATTAGATAACTTATTAGATAAAGTTTTTGAATTCAGTTATTCTTTAAGAGTTTGACACAGACCAAAGTGCTGAGTGTGGATAGATCTACTGGACAAAACACCCAATGAAGCTTCATGGATTGCTGATTAGGGCCAAAACCTATTATTAATTTAATAATCCGTTGACTATTTTTCAAAACAAAATGCCAGAAAACAGTCAAAAAAATACCAGCCACAAGTTCACAGAGCACAAGGTCACATCTCAAATTGCTTGTTTTGTGCAACTAACAGTCCAAAACCCGAAGATATTTAATGGAGAAAAGCAGAAAATCCTCACGTTTTAGATGCTGGAAGTGACTCGAACAAGTTACTTGATTATCTAAATTGTTTCAGCACAGCATCTGTCCAGCCAGCATGATTAAAAAAAATTAGAATAAAAAGACCTTATGAGTCCCGTGTGTCACTATGTTCACCTTACATTATAACACCTTATGGAAATAATCGGTTGCTTTTTCTGGCCTTGGCTCAGTTTGACGACACATAATAAATACTTGTAGTAGGGTCAAACTCGGTAACGCTAACGAAAGGTCAGGGATTTACCAGGTTTACTGAACTATGTTTAAAACTTTAGGTTATCCCGTGGCTTAAAAACAGAAGCAAACTATTTTTAACCGGTACAAATGTAGGACAAAGCCAAATGGGATGCGCTGTTAACGTTACCATTTCAGCACAACAAAAGGTGTATTAACGTAAACTTAGAAGGGTAGAAACTGTGCTAAATACATTGTTATATTTGATTAAAACATGTCTATATAGCCAAGATAGAAGTCTTGACTGGAAATGGTGGCGATTAATTAGCTAACGCTGTAACGTTGGTTTAAATGTGTTAACTGTTACATTGTTCTATAAACCGAGGGCATCCTCAAAATGGCTAAACGTTCCCAAAAACGGGTGCAGAAAAACAAACGAAAAACAGCTGTAGCTAGCTACATTAGCTATTGCTGTAAAAACTCAACGGTACTCATCAGCTAATACACCACATATTTAGCCATATTTGTAGACATTTGGGCCTGACTTTGTATGAAAATGTGACTTACCATATACCATATTCCCAGAATAATGGTGCCCGTCCGTACGTGGCAGCAAAGGCAGCAGCTCGTCGAGTACCACCGGTCCCACGGCGAAATCATGATTTATCCTGCTAGGAGTTTCAAGCTATTTCATGAATGCTGCTGACAATTAATTATCCAAGGCTACAATGTCCTAACAAAGACAGATCGTGTGACCAGTAGGCGTCCTTGGTGCCAGGACCGCCAGCGTACATTTGAATCGATGTACGCCTGTTTCCGCAAGTGGACTCCTGGCAGACAGGGAGCCGTTAATCTGGCTCATCCCGGGGTCACGTGACCGGGGGAGAGGGGGGTGGGGGGTGGGGTGGATGCAAAATGCTTTTTTAATCAAACAAAAATATGATGTTTGCTTTGGTCCCTGCCCTTTTATGTGTCTCATTGGGAGACACTGAATGATTCAGTTTACTTCGCTGATTCTGGTCAAGTAGACTGCTCCCATGGATAAGCACACTGGAGGAGCTGAAGGTGTCAATTTTAAATGATTTGTGGAAAGACTTTTTCTATTTGTACAGGGCAGTGGTTCCCAAACCTCTGGGGTCTGGCCCGAGGTAACCCAAGATAAAATTGGCAATATAATGATATGGATTCACACAAAAAATGTTATCCCTGCCTGAACACCCTTTTCCCACCCTCAATGTATTTGGTAGTTTTATGGCGTTTGTGTGCTCATTTGTACATCGGGTAAATTCTGTCTAATCCATGGTGTGTTGTGATTTGCGTCATGTTTTGGTGTGAGTAAATTCATATGTTGGAAATAATAGAAGATTAAAAAAATAAAGAATACACAATTACAGTGGAGGACAATGCTGACATGCTGGATACTTTCACTTCTCTGGGTCCATAAAACCTCCTTTAACGCAAACACTCTGAGAGAACAAAATCACTTACTGGTTGAAGTGCTCACAGCTCTTGCTCAGGCTTAGAGGTAGAGGATATCGCTTGATTTTTAAAGAGTTACATTTCTTTGGTTGTTTACAGTGATTAAACTAAAGCAGATGTAAAGGCCACATGTCACTATGGACACAGCACTTAATACTTTAAGAAGAGTGGACGCAGTCGTTTAACCTGTCTCCAACGCAGGGCTAGATTACAGACCGGGCAAAGCGGGGCACTTGCCAGGGGCCCGCAGAGCTGCGGGGGCCCCCAAAAGCACCCAGCTTCACAGTGTGCTTTTGTAGTAATTTGAAAGTGTAACTTTGTTTTGTTTGAGAATATGCGCATTATCAACTAACATGATAGGGGTCTTCAAGTGGGTGCGGATTTTACTTGACCCTGTCTTGAAGAGGGGCCCTATATAAAATGATCTAATCTTAAAACCTTCATTATTTGACCTGGAAATGAGCTAACATGATGCACAATCCTAAATGAATAATTAAAGAGCTTCTAGAGCCATATATTATATCCAACATAGGAATGGGGTGTTGAATAGGGCCCCAGCAGCACATTTTTGCTCCAGAGGCCCCTAAAGGTTAATCTGGCTGTGGTCCAATGCAGCTGTTTGAACACTTTACAAGAAGCAAGTGACATCCTCTTGAAATTTGGCAGGTTGCCCAATTAGTATCATGTTATTATGGATAGATCTATTCTTATAAATAAATCAAATGACTAAAGTTTGATGGGTTTTATTGCAATGTTGGAACAAGCAACAAGTCTTCATTTCATGTCAGTTTGTCTCTCAGCCTGTGCAAACATGCTGGATCAAGCCCGACAGATGGGCCAGTGGCCACAGCTCTGAGCCCTGGTGGGTGGACCGCATCATCGTCACATTAGGGGATTTTCCTCTCCTGCCATGCCTTCATACTGACTGACTGCCACCTCTTTAAATGCTGGAACGCAATTTGAAGAGGAAATCTCAAACTGTCGGTCCCCAAAACAGAGTGTGCTTGAAATATTAAAACAGAACTATTTATGTACGTGCAGAGAGAGCTCTGACATCATGACCGGAAACGCAAAGCCTTATGATCCTTTTCGCTCATACCTGCTGGAGAATAATACAATCCCAAAGCCAGTGTTGGGGTGAATTTATTTGTTAGTTTGGTCGTATAATGTTGCCACACTCTGACTTGACTTGTTTCAGGATAGCACTATGTGAAGCCTCTGGGTTTCAGACACGGGAACTTTGGATGGATCTTTTTTTAAAACAGCATTAGCGAGTGATTTTCATAGCAGGGCTTTGAGCAACTGCAGTACCATCCATTAGAGAGTGACCTTCACTATTAATATATCTGCCTTTCATACACACAAACTAGAGAAATAAGTGCAACAAACCTCTGGCGGTGAAGAAGAATGAAAAAAAAAAACGTGATACCCCCCTGAAGAGAAGGTGAATGGACCAGAGCCAGAGCTTGTGGGATTAAAAGATGGTAAATCCTTAATGAACTGAGAGATAAAGGATGGAGAGACCGATGAGGCGAAGGAGGTCAGGCTCTGTAAGCGTGCCATGCGACTGCCTCGCTACCACATTGACTGGGGCAGCGGTTTGGCCTCAGGATGGTGACTGGAACCAGGGCCTATCACAGGCCTGGCTGCTGACACAGATTTGCACCATGGAAAATAGTGAATCCTCATAGTATTAATCACAGATTTGGGATTAGTTTGACAGAAAACATGAAAAGAAGATGCCAGTGGACAGGATGAAAGCTCCATTTACTATGATTATTGCTTGTGTGGAATTCTGGTGATACTAAATATGCCTCTAATTCATATTTTAAGGTTATTTTGGCATGAAAACATGATCAAAAGTGGTAAATTCATCAGTACTTCTTCAGGATAACAACTGATTTAATTAAATATAACTTGCCTGAGGAGCTCTGGCTGTTGAGTATAATGTGTAGAAAACAGTACACTTTTGAACCATTTAGAGAAGGTGCATTTTTTGACTCAAGAAGGATCACCAGGGGATCCTTCTTGAGGTGTCAACATCCTAATTCAACAAAACAGTAGTAATAAGAGATGCAATCACAGATCGCTTAGTTTCTAAAAACTATTTTATTGGTCAGATATAGAATAAAGAAAGTAGTTGTGGAGCTTACTTCTTTCTTTATTTAGTCACATACTTAGTTTTATCTATTTAGTTACTCAGTAATATTTTAGTAATGTATTAAAGCTAGACTGCAGGACTTCAAGCCCTCGACAAATAAGTTTACACACACAATGCTGATTAAGGCTATCAGCACCAGCTAAATCTCTCTATTTCGCATGTATTCCAGAGTTCTTTAATCTGGTGTCTGTGGCGACTGTCACAATTAGTCACAACAAGAAAGTCAGTCAGAGGAGAGCGTGTCTGTACAGAATAAGTTGTATAATTACTGCAGCTTCAAAGCATCTGTGAAAACAAACCTATGTATAATGCCATCTTCAAAATGTAAACATTTTTATCATTAAGCCCTACTATAATATTTGTCTTTTAGTTATCCTTGTTTCATTTGGGGACATGAACAATCTCTATTGCCACTGGAAAAGCTGGAAAAATAACCCACATACCTCAGAAAATAACTCTGGATATGGTCACGTTTTTAGTTTTCTATGGGTAGAATGACTCCACAATTCTCTGCAAGGTAAAATAAGAGACCTTGCTGTTGCGTTACTTTTGAGCTTCAAATGCAGAAAACAAAACTTTGCGAACCATAGTTTTAGTAAATTATCCTAAAGAGACAAAAAATACATTTCTATGACAATGTTAATATCAAGCAATTCTCATTTATTTTTAACTTTTACCAAACAAACAGAAATATCATTTGTATCTCCAGAATAAACAAAATCATTCACGTAACCATTAGCTTGAGACAAGTATATAAATACACTGATTGAATCCATTTTAATCATCAGTAAAAATTAAAAGAAGGGTGCCTGAAGCCACAGCGACATTTCATTTTGTTCTATCAGGTCTACCAACAACTATGTACCAACATCAGCTGATCAACACTTTGATGCTCTAAGGCTCTTTGCCTACCAACAACAGACCACTGTAAATGTCTGCTAAACTGGATGCCCACAGAACAGCTGCAACTTGTCCAATTAAAAAAGCTATTCAAAAGCAAGGACCAAGTACTAACAGGTAAAACAAGAGATCGTTCATTTCATTTCATGTACACAAATACTATTATCAAAGTCATGCAAGATGAAATTAATTTCTGACATCAAAACTTGCCATTGGATTCAAACTATAAAAAAAGGACGCCAATGCACTTTCTATACACTGCAGGTTAAGGCAATGGAATTAAATTCCTTTTATGTGTGTGTGTAATTGTGTGGCTTGTTTTAAACCAACTTAGATGTGGAATTAAAGCTGATCCATATCATATCTCATATATGTATTGTATGTCTTCATTCAAAAAATTATAATAATTCCCCCATCATAAATCCTGGAAGTCAGGTGCAACCAAAAAAATTAGACATTTCACATTCCGCAAATAGGTAGTAAAAAAGAATTCATTGACATCAAAAGGAACTCAATACAGCCTCTTGCACAATGCAACTACAGAACTGGAAAAAGCCCTTACAATCTGTACATATGGCACGGCTTTTTCTACCACAAAAACTGGAAGAAAAATGTTTTCAAAAAATCATATAGAGTGGAGAAGGGACAATTAAGTCTCTAGAAAAATCAACACACTGTCTAGTCAGATAGACACTCAGATTGATAAAAGTAGAGTGAGGACACTTAACAGTGCCACTGCTTTATGGGATAATTTCACTACTCCTATACATTACAGTGCACCCTGGTGGTTCAAAACTGTTACTGCGCGCTCTACATAACCGTTACAACAGTGCAAATCCGGAATCAGTAATAGTTTCAACAAAATCTGACTGAATACACTGCTTCTCTGTATTTAACTATATTTTGGCAAAACTATGAATGTTTGGAACATACTATCACACGGATGGACAGTGAAGAGGAGGATTTCGCTGCAGGAGTGGTTGTGGAGGAATTCATGCTACCTGCGACTAACAGCTGCCAGTCTTCATAAAAAGGAGCTTCCATAAACTACATAGCCTACAGGCGGTGAGTGTTTTTGCTAAAAAAAAGAATTTTTTTTGAAATATCACTTTAAATCGATAGGCAAACCTATCTTAACACAACACTCATGTAATTTGTATGTTGAAAGAGTTATGGGTCAATGTAATACCTTCATATAGTGACAAAACTGTAACAAATGGGGTAAAAAAATTCCTTTTTACTGTGGTAAAGTGCAGTCTTAACTTCAGCCAAAACTAATATGAGGCCTCAGTCTGAGAATAGCCAATTTAAGTGGGTGACTCTTTCCTGGCCGTCACGTCTAAGTTTATTGTCAGGATTTTGTCACAGCAACAACCCTATATGTGACTGGCAGGATGTACACCCCACACCTCAGCAAGAAAACATCGTCCAGGGAAACACGAAGAGGGGAGTTTGTACTAAAAAGGCCATTACTTGGAAAAATGCCCATTGATTTGGCTAAAACTAAGTTAGCCAAAGCATCATATTAGCTTTAGCTGAACGTCAGACTGCATTTTTGCACAAAACAAGGCTTTTTGTCCCCCATGTCTTACATTGTAGTTGCTCTGTGAGGGTTTCAATTCATGGCCAGTACAGAGAAGGAGGGTAGTTATAGAAAACCATAATTCTTTCAATTTACTTATGGGCATGTGCGTGTTGCACTGAGAGACGTGAAAAAAACCTCAACCTATGCTGACCTGAGACCAGCCCTCACGTGCAGCTTGCTGCAAAAAAACCCCGAAGTGCAATATTCTGGGGAGCAAACATGTAGGCTTCTCTTGTAAATACAATTTTCATATAACAAAAATAAACTATTATGGGGTTAACAATTATAAACAAACACTCTTAGAGGGGGGGTGGGGGTGGGAGAACACTTTTGATGCCATAAAAAATAATGACAAACATGTACCTCCACTGCAAGGCCACCTCGCCTGAACTCCACTCTGGTTGCAGTGTAGCAAATAGTGCAAATTGGTTAAGATTTCAGTCCATAGGACCACATTTCATCACTATAGTTAGCCAAGCAGATGATATCCACTGCTTGTTTTCTTTTTGTAACTGATAAACCATTGATGTATCTGAGAATGAAACTCTGTACCTGGTAATTATTGCGTGTGACACATTTAACAATCATTTGCATATGCTGTGTATGGGCCTGTGATGGGACTTCATGTTTCCCTTCGGACCTTTTTCTTCTGGGAGGGCTTCGGAGGCTCCACAATCTGCTCAGACTTCTCTGCAAGAAGATTAAAAATGGAAAAGGAAATATAAAAACGCTGTATTTAGAACCATCTCTGTTTTGAACGCTTTTGAACATATAAACATAAAACAAAGTATGTGCTTTATGGAAAAGCAGCGAGACTGTATAAACTGTTCTAAGTAATTAGTACTGTATTGTTTGAACTTTTATTTGCTCATTTGCTGCGAATGAATACAACTTCAGAGTCTGAGCTGTTGAAACCTACTCTGCGGGGAGGATATGATGGGATTCTGCCTTTTGGAGGCCACCACAGGAGGCTCTTGGGGTTTGGGTACTGTGTTGACCAGGGGCGTTGTGATGGCAATCTACAATAAAACAAATGCAATGACATTACCGAGGGGGAAACAGGGAAAATGCCTACAATCATTTGATGTGAATATATACAAATACAAATACCAGTGTGATACTTTTGTGCAAGATATTAATCTGACAAGTTTAATGGGTTTTTTTTCTTGCCTGAGCCTCAGATGCAGCCTCCTCTTCTGTTTTCTTCTTCTTTTTTCTCTTCTTCTTGGATATGGCTGCTCCACCAGAGGGATCCTCAGTGTCCTTCTCGTCCTCTGATATCTGCATAACCATAACAAACGCAGACGTTCAGGTTATTTTAAAATTATCCAGAAAGAAATCAGGAGAAATCAGAAGGTACTTTTAAGCCTTGCATAGGCATAACTTAAAAATATGTGTAATTAGCCATGTGGATGATTTGGCAGAGTGTCAGTGAAACCTTGTTGGGGATGGGCTGCTCCTTCAGTGGAGGCGCTGGTGTCGCCAACACTTGAGGCTCTTCGTAGTTTCCCCAGTGCTCTACAGGGGCATTCCAGTCGGAGCTGGGGTCCACTGATGCCATCCCATCTAAAGAAATTCACATCAACAGGATGTCAGTTAAACAAATGATTACAAATTCAAATGTATATGCGTGTCTATCAGAATCAGAAATACTTTATTAATCCCCGAGGGGAAACTCTTTGTAACAGCAGCTCACTATCACGTCAGTGCACACAAGAATGGAAGTACTAAGCAAAAAGCAATAATATAGGTAACTACAAAGTGGGTATAAATATAAATTTAAATAAGTAAGTGTAATGTACAAAGTGGGTTTTACGGTTGAGGTTAATAATACAGTAGGTATGGATACTTTTGCATCCTTCAAAATCAAATAGTATTTAATTTTAAGAATGGCTTCATCTCACAAAATCACAAAATCTCACAGCTTTTCCATTCCATCCGCACTTAGAAGGGTGTGTTATGAACGGGTTCCTGAAATACTCACTGAATCCAGACCATTCATCATCAACATCGGGGTGGCTCGCCCACCGCATCTCAATTGAATTTGATACTGGGTCTATGAGACAGAGGGTGAAAGAGGGAGGCCAAAAAAACACACCAAAAAAAAGTTAATTAGTCATCAGTGCTAAAAAAAAAAATAAATAAAAAAACACTGGAAGCTATGAAACTGTTGAGGTAAAGTAGAAAACCTACATCAGACAGTCTTTGGATTACACACTCTGGAAGTAGTCTGGTTTGTGACTGGGTGATAAAGCTGGTAGTTAATCACAATACCAACCTGTGGTGTTTCGTCCCAGCATGGAGAAGGACACAGGGTGGGGGTCAGTCTTTATCCGGCCATCAACGCCACTCCATGCTGCTGGCATACAGAAACACAGATTATATGGCTGAAATGCTCTTCTGGAGCTCAGATTTGGCAACCTTGTACAAGTTCTACTGGAGTCTACACTCAGTGTCAATGGCAATATCCAGGACTACCTTCCCAACATCCTAGATTCAGTTACAGTATAAAAACACCTTCCACAGTCTTAAAACTGTATTTAACCACCGTCAATTAGGCTTTGTCACAAATTGTTATAATTTCATTGTGCCCAATTCCAGTGCGTTCATATGACAGCCGCATTGTGTTTTGCTCTGTTTACAGTCAATCACCTGACATCCACGAAGAGGACTGGTCTTTGCCAGAAAACAACCTCTCAGGGTGTCGCCTTGTAAAATTAAGTATTTTTATTTTGGGTGTCTTTGATGAGCCAGCAATTGATTTCAGTTCAGACTTTCACTGATTTCACCACCTGCTAGGATAGCCACTTAACAAATGTTTAAGTGTTAATGTTACTCCTGCACGTTCTAAAATGTTCTTGCAATACCACTTTTGCCCAGCAGATGGCTCAGTGTTTGTGATTATTTGTCTTTTTTTAAAACGTTAGCAGTCAAAACGTCAGTGTTTTATTGTTACTGTAGCCCGTCTTGACTTTATAGCACTGTGAAATAAGTTGAAATAGCAGCTGTATACATACAAATGATCATTTGTGATGAAAGCTCTGATCACACTGCTAATCTAAATACAGTTGTAACTGGGACTTTTCAGTCCCTCAAGGATCCCAAACCCAAAGTCAGCACTGTGACCTCAAGTCATTTGTTTCATTTCCAAGCCAATGTGCTGAGTGGAGTCAAAACAATATAAAACTCACTTTCCTACTGTTTACAGATTGTGGATTATGCCGTGTTATACTTCACTGTCAATATTTATATTTGTGGTGTAAAAATCTCTACGCAGGTCGGGGGGGGGTACCTTGCGTCTCCTGTGCCCAGGACTGACGCTTGGGTGGGGTCCTGTAATGTGGAGCCGTGGTAATCTCACTCCACTTGGTTCCCATCTGACCTGGGATCTTCAAAGAAATGTCAGTCCAACCTCCACCATTGACTGAAGGCTCCTCTCTCGAGCTGGAGGCCACTGAGGAGATAGACACTGGGGAAGACAGGGAGTCAGACTGGCAGCTTTGTCAACCAGTGACAACCTTCAGTCAAGCAAATTCTGTATTTTAGAGTTAAGACCAAAATCAGTGATTTTCAAACCATCATTTACAGACTTTTTCAATTACCACACGCAGGCAGACTTCTTTATGTATATCCAACATCTTATCTTGCTTTACTCAGAATAATAAAGAAAAAGCAGCTATTAAATAGTTTTCACATCTCAGTCATACAAACTAATGACTTAGCTTCGCCTTACCAGCTCCAGTGGCTACATCCCCCTTTCCAGTGGTTCTTGAATGCAGGTACTCTGAAACAATGTGGGGGGAAAATATGCTTGAGTAACATGCGGTATTACTGGATAATTCTTGTTTAAGCATAAGTGAACTGTGCTACATATATGCTTAGCCCTGCCAACACTGTATGTTAAATAACTGTTCAGGCCAAAGCCTTAGATTACTCCTCTATCTTTGAGTGTCTCATCAAATTCCCACAATCTAAAATTTGCTTGATGAATACCATGGTTTCCTCTGTTCTTCTTGGTGTTGGTAGGAGCTGTGGCTACAGGTGCCTCCACATGGGTCCTCAGGGCCTCCACCCCTCCTGGGCTACCAGAGTCCTCAGGGCCCTTGTCCTTCCTGCGCTGCTGCTTCTTCTCTCGGTTACTGACTTTGGTCTCCCATGCACCTGGTAGAAAGAAAAAACAACAACATCAAATGTGTAGGTGACATGGCGTGTGCAAGGCCATGATAAATACGTATTTTAGATGATTGACTGCTGATGAAATTGGGTTGATTATTTAACAAAGAGGCTGTCTACAACAGGAATGGAAAGATTAGTGTAGTAAGTGAAGCCAACCATAACTGGAGAGGTCAAGTAGGTTACAAATACTGAAAACATGAGGGGCGTGTACTGGCTAACACTAAACAGCCTGTTTAAAAATGAGAGGCCATTGTGAAATGTTCCCTTCCACAGTCGAGTCTTACCATCATCAGGTTCCTTTGCATCATTTGTAGACACATGCTGGACTGGTTTCACATCCGTCTTGGTTTTCTTCTTGTTCTTTTTCGCCTGCACTGGGGCCGGTACCTCATGCACCTGTGGATAGAGAGAAACAAAAACTGTACTAAAGTAAAGTACGGGGGTCACAAAAAAAGAGATACTAATGGATATCATGTAACTTTGTGGTCCTTTGAAACCATGCCACACTGGCCAATCTGACATGGAGTGACAGTGGGGTTGCAGCAATATTTCACCAATAACCAAACTGTCTCACAACTGAGCTGAGACTCAATAAAAACCTGTGGCTGTCCTGCCCACCAACAACAGTTTCAGGTCCCGTTAATTTGGGCAGCAGCTGCTCAAACACACCTTTCCGGTTTTGATCTGAGGTGCTAGCTTGGAAACTGCCTCAGTCCCTTTAACTCCCTCCTGAGCTACAGCCACTGGTTGCCCGTTGGATTGAGTCTTCTGGGGGAGAAAGACAGACATCAGATAAACAACATGATGCTGACAATCCAGTAGCAAGCATTACACTTACCTAAGGTCTGTTCACCCATCTTTTTAATTTTCAGAATAATAACGTAATAACGTGAATCTCCAGTAAACTTCACAAATGTACACTAAAAATGCTACATGGACATAACTTTGGTTGGTGTGTTTTACATGACTGGTTACATCGGACTACAACCCCTTTTGGCTGTGGAGTGAATAACGTTAGCTAACGTAGTTCTGAATTTATGTTTCTTACCAGTTAACGTTACGTTGCCAACTGGGTAGCTGTGCAGCAGCAAACCTTGTTCGCAGATGTGTGAAATCCATGCCATGCTCAAGTTTAAGTAGTTTATTAGTCGCACAAGTGAAGGCAAGCAGTCAGCTCCAGGTGGCTAACGATAATATTCAAATTAGCTACCTATCATAACGTATTATCTATCATTAATGGCTTGTCAATTGACTATACACACAGCTAGCTGGTTAGCATAATTTTCTAAAGACAGAAAGAGTGGGCTGTAACGTATGAAATAGCTCAGTTGGCTAACTAACGTTAAACTTGCGGATTTTTTTTGAGAAAAGATACAAGAGATACGCATGTAAAGCTAGCTGACGCTAACTGAGATTTTGTTTAGCATGTTTCTCGACACACCAAGGAACAGACGCGCTTGTTTTGATTAATCCACCGTGATTCAACAGCTCGTTGACGCGGCCTACGGTACCTTTTCAAGCGCTTTCTTTTTGTTCCTCTTCTTCTGTTCTTCTGGTTTGGCAGTTTTGGCAAAATTGGCCTTGTCAGTTTCACAGATGCCTTGGGTAACCGGGAATCCCCGCTTTTTCCGGACGAGCGGACCGCCACAGACAGCGGCCCAGGACAGACCGAGCAGCAGCAGCAGACCCACCGCGGCCGTAGACAGGATGACCCACGTCGGATACAGCTCGGGCTTCAGACCCAAATCCACCCCGAACCGAGCCTGAACATATCCTTGTCCCGAAGACAGAGCCTCCTTCAAACGGCTGGAAAGCAGTTCGGCTTTTTCCAGCGCAAAACCTTGAAAGTCCCCAGCCATTTTACCAAATCGTTATAACACTAACGTTAGCTAACGGTTAGCGATCATTGCCTGTATCCGTATGCTAACGGAGGAGTGGCTAATCTAATCTGCCCATTGGGCAGTGTATTAACACTGTATATAAACATGTAGTTAAACCATGTTTATAACCACATTGCAAATATGTTTGCTGAATGAACAGATCAAATAATATTTAATTACAATAAAAAACTTTCATTTTACAAACCATTTTATTGAACATTAAAACATTATAAAGTGTTAAAACAAGTCATCATAGAAGCCAACAGGCAGAACTGCAGACTCAATAAAATATATCTTGTACATATTTTTCCTCTTACCTAGTGCTATTTATCTATCTAGATTGTTTTGGTGTGAGATGCCTGGTTTTGGAGATATCGGCTGTATAGATGTCTGCCTTATTTGTGGTGCTCAAAGTGCCAAAAAAAAAAAACATTTGAA
This sequence comes from Coreoperca whiteheadi, assembly GCA_011952105.1. Taxonomy (NCBI): domain Eukaryota; kingdom Metazoa; phylum Chordata; class Actinopteri; order Centrarchiformes; family Sinipercidae; genus Coreoperca; species Coreoperca whiteheadi. Next base: position 12,313,709 of record CM022477.1, read on the forward strand.
AAATTCAACAGCAATGTCTTTTTCCGGTTAGTGAAGATAGTCCACAGATTTGTTGTGAACAGGTTTCATGTAGGAACTTTAATAGTTCACAACAACATAGTGAACTGCTCATAACACATTGCTGTTCAGTTTTTCAATTAACTCCAGGTGTAATTCTCAATCCCTATTGACAAAAGGTTGAACACGTCTGCTGGAAGAGTGCAACTTTTTACCTGTCAACCATCCATGTGCCCTTTGTAATACTGCAATTGCATTGTAACAGGACTTTAGACTTTTTTTGTCAATAGCTGTTTAAACTAAATAAATAAATAGGTCATATGTAACTTAATGTCATATCAGTTTCAGAAGTCTGCATCCAGAGTGAATTCACAGTCCATCATACTTGACATAACTCCAAATCTCTGATACTCAGCTACTCGTTTCTCAAAGAAGTTGGTTTTCCCCTCTAGTGAAATGGACTCCATGAAGTCGAATGGATTCTCAGTTTGGTATACCTTGGATTAAAGAAGAGAGAAAAAGATTTCACAGTATTACAAAAAGCAAAAGCAAAAAATAATTAACACATCTTGCTGTTATTGAATTTAATTAGTCAAATAATGTGTAAAGCATATGTCATCATGGTAATCTTCACAAGGACTGTGACCTTTATAGCAAGACTTCAACTCTTCTGAACCCAGGGGTCGTCTGCCTTAACACAACGGCTACCACAGTATAAAGGGGTTCAATGAGTAGTGACCACTTGGCTTTCATTAGATCTATTTTAATATAATTTACCTTGGCCAGTCCGAGGTCACCGAGAAGCCGGTCGGCCACAAACTCAATGTACTGCTTCATCAGATAACAGTTGATTCCAATGAGATCCACTGGCAAGGCCTCTGTCAGAAACTCCTGCAACACCAAATAGGTTATGTTTATGTATTTACAGAACGGGTATGGCCTATCAAGATTTTGGGCTTTCAAAAGAGAATAGGCTGTCAAGTTACTATTGATTTATTGCAATGGGAATCAGTATAGACAAAGTAAACAGTAAAAAAAGAAGCAGATAAACTGTATGTTACAACAATCTATAATGTGTAGTCTGGGGTGAGCATATTCCCTCCAACACTAGCTGACCTGCTCAATGCTAACAGCTTTGGTGATGATGTCCTTCACCCGGTCCTCTGTTGGCTTCTTCACCAGGTAGCTGTACAGCAGGCAGGCAAAGTTACAATGCAGGCCCTAAGAAACACATCAACATACATGTCAGAAGAGTTGATAAAAACAGAGATCAGCCAGTGACTGTGTTCATATGCAAACTGTGACCTTATGTACTCCCTAAACAGCTTCTTCATAATATTACGCAAAAGCAATGACTAAGAGTTCTATGTTTTATGATTTCATGTGCTGCAAGATGTCATGGGAAGTAATAATTTTGAGTACAATTAACCTAAACCTGCCCTGGCCCTGATTTCTAAGTTGGAGCCTGAGATCAAACATCAGTCCGCTTCCCCATTTTGTACACCGTTGTATTTGATTCCAGCTGCAGTTTGAGGTCCTTTTGACGGATTAAACTGCATGCCGTTTTGTTAGTGAATTCACCTCACCTCATCCCTGCTAATCAGCTCGTTGGAGTAGGTAAGGCCAGGCATTAGTCCTCTTTTCTTGAGCCAAAAGATGGCAGCGAATGAACCTGAGAAGAAGATGCCCTCCACTGCTGCAAAAGCCACAATTCGCTCCCCTAAGGGCAAAAAGTGTCAAAACTACTATTAAATAGTGTAGTATGCAATTCTAATCCAATACACATCTTTGTCAAACTCAGCAAATATCTTCTCATGGTCCGCTAGCTGTCCGTTCAGTGTGTGTGCTCTGAATAGAACATCTGGTGTTTGTTCACAGCCCCGGCCCTGTAAATGGGAAATAAACAAAGTGGCTTGGCCCGGGCCACACAACACTATTCGAGCCATGATTTGTGTGTCAGGTAACGTTAAATGACTTGCCGACAGACATTCAGAATACTTTCTAGTTTGCCAAGATATGCTGCTGTTATATACAGGTGCATGAGGTACCGGCCGGAGAGTTGTGAGTATCGCTGCCTGGAGCTGTGCTGACTGTGGGAAACCGTCTCCTCCTCTCTGGCTGTTGGCTTCACAGCAGCAACAGTAGGAGCTGTTTACAAACCCACAACCTAGCTGACGTTAGCTACATTACTTGCTGTGTTGTTGTTCGCTCTATCATGGTATTGGATTTCTCCAGAATCGCATACCCTATATTTAACCACAGATAAATGTAAAGCTCCTCTGAGCAAGAGTTTCTCATTATTATATGATTTACAATATGATGTTTTGAGTGTTGTATCTTCCTTACCAAATGTGGATTTGCTGTCATTTATCCACTTGAGGGCCCAGTCTGCTTTTCGTCTCACACAAGGCATGGTCTGAGTGGCGTTAAATAGGTAGTCCCTGAAACACAATTAATAAAAAAAGACTTATATTACTAGCTCTAAAGCCTCAGCAAACAAGTCTATCTAAATTAAGTAAAAACATAAGACACAAATAGTGGAAGGCTTGTGAAGGCAGAAAGTAAAATGAATGCAGCACTATACAAATTGTAAAACAATAAAATATGTTGTGAGTTCTAATTCTTTTTGTGACTATCCCCTTGAGTCAGAGGCTATGAAATAGTTGTCTTCAGTACATCGAAGCTGCTGCAGCTGGGAATGCAACAGAAATCCCCACAAAGTGGTGCAGAATTAGCCTGTGATGAACAGGTGCAAGTCTTACAGTTTGTTTTGAATCCTCAGAAGATTAGATATGTGGAGAGAATGTGTCTGTATGTGGTTATTCACTTGTTCCAAAGGCACTGAGGCTTAGGTGCATAATCTTTACCACCTAACCATTACAATCTGTAGCAATTATTGACATAAACTGATTGCAACAATTTGTATGTATCAGGCTTTATTTTATATTTGGCTTTTGGGCTAAATGTTAATACTCTTTTGTCATTCATTAAGCCGCACAATATCTGGCAATTTGGTGTCTCAAACTGCAGTACCATTAGAATTCATGCTCCTTTCATACATCACAGAAAACTGAGCTCATCTAAACTGCAATCAATTTGACCTGCTTGCAGTAAGCTTGTCAGAGCCATTGAGCATCAGAAGTGAGAACCTGACCCAAAGAAAAAAAGACTAACCTCTCCTTCAGGTCCCTGATGTAAGTGTTGATGAGCATGCTGTACATCTCTGAATGAACGGTCTCTATAAGGATCTGGAAGCTGTAGAAGGAGCGGGCTTCAGGGACCTGCACCTCCTGGCAGAACCTCTGCACCTGTTAGATAAGAAAGAAACACAAATACGAAAAGACGTGAAACTAAGTCTGTCTTTGACATGACACAAATGCCTCATACAGGTTAGAGCTAGGACTTAAGTTTAAGTGAGGCCGCCATTTATGCATGCTATCAAACACATCAAGTATGTTGTTCCGTTAGGTTATTTTAAAAGCATTACATTTCTGCAGTAGCTACAAAAGGTTGCTAGTTTTGCAAGTGACTGAAAAATAATCAACCTGTGCTCAGTCAGTCCAATGTAATTTGGCCGCCAATACATTAAGCTGGCTTGTTCTGAATCCATACGTGTCTGTGGTAGGTTGATGTTACATCTCTTAAGAGGCATACAAGCTACAAAACATCGGACATCCCTCTGGCCCCTCTCACCAGGTTCTCGTTGACGATACCATCACTTGCGGCAAAGAAGGCTAGGACATGGGAGATGAACTGTTTCTCCTCAGGTTTCAAGCGTTCCCAGTGTGCCAAGTCTTTGGATAGATCAACCTGAAAGACACAACAGCAACAGCACACCTGTCTGTCTCAAAGATTGTTCAGATTTTTTTCCACTGATGACAGGCTGTGGCGGACAACACCGTGTTTCTTTTAGTTTTATTGGTTTTTTTCTGAAGGTCTGCAACATATGTATGCATGACTTTGAGGGATTCAAAAATACATACTAAAAAAGCAATCAGTATCACTTTTTTAATATATGGCATTTGATTTGAGTAGTATTTAAATTGACCGTAAATAGAACAATGGTGTAAAGTTTGTGTTCCCATCAAAATACATCTGGTCCGTAAAACGTCATTTTGTAACACTCCGTACATCTTTAAAGAGATTTAACTGGTGAAACTACAATAATTAGTTACAGTAACACTGATACCCACCTCCTCCACAGTCCAGAAAGAGGCCTGCGCCTGCTTGTACATCTTCCAGATGTCAGGGTACTGGATGGGGAAGATCACAAATCGCCTGGGGTTTTCCCGGAGCAAAGGTTCTTCCTCTATCTCTGAAGCATGTTGGCAGTCTGGGTCTTTATCTTTGAGGCCATTCTACAAAGAATCCAGGAAGTAAGTAAACATATTTTCACTTCAAATTTAGTATGGTATTTTCTCTGGTTTGTTTCTTAAATTGCTACATTTGGGTTCGGCTAACATCAGTAGCATCCCTACGGTTACACTATCGTGCCTTTAGCGACAAAATAGGCCACTGCGCATGCGCCTTAAATCCAACGTCCAATATCGGATTTAAATGTCTAATAGAAGACCGTTTGGTTATTTCTTGAAGCACTCTTCATTCCTAGCAATTGACTTATAACGTCCCATCAACAGTTTAAACATTGTAACTACACGGTCTCGACGGTTGTTATATCTGAAAACCACCTAAGTTACACCGTCACAAGCAGTTAACGTTAGCTTACACGAGCAGACAAGGCCAGTTTTAAACAGGTGAAATGTTTGCCGAAAGCCCTGAACTTACAATAACCCATATTCATACAGAGTCTGACTTTACAAAGCGAAGCTGTGACACCCCCATGTAACGTTACCCGATCGCTCTGTGAGGTTGACACACTGACGTTAATTCATGTAGGTTAGCTTATATTCTCGTTACGTGCCTCCCCCCTAACCTGGATACAAGTAGCACGTTAGCCCTATTGAAACTGCTTACCGACTCTTTAAGAAGGTCAGATTGCCGATTTATACTCATTAGATCCATTTCCTGAGAAGACCTCCTTTTCACCGTCGGTGTCATTGAGTTTGGTCCCTCTGGCTTGTGCTCCGCGCTACAACCTTGTGCGAATGCGGCTGCAGCTCTGTTGGTGAAGCCATTTAAAGGGACACCCTGCAGAAGGATGTAGCGCCTCTGGTGCCCATACACAACACATGACCTTATAAAAATAGTCATCGTAGTAAAAGACGACGCAGTTCCTGAAAATGACTGACTACACTCTCACTTCACCCTCAGTATTAGTCATCCTCCTACAGTCGTTGTCATGGGGAAGTAAAAACAAGAAAATACAGCCAGTGGCAAAGAAAGGAAACACAAGTACAGTAGCTCAGACTAATACATTGTTTTATTGAACAGTAATGTAATTTGACATCTTTAATACAAATAGCATGCTTATAGATGTATTGTAAACATGGCGGAACTTTGTACTATAATTGTGTTTTCAATGACAGCATAACCACAGAATGATTTCAGACCTGGATGTCAATGTGTGTGAGCCAACAGATCCTGAGCGCTACACTGGTATGTTGTGTATTCCCAACCGGAACACATCATTTGTGCAAGCCCATGCGCAGTTTTGGGACTTTAGCATAAACACTTGATGAAAGGCCATTGGTGGGTCATCATCTACCTGTTGCAGAAAAAGTTTTGGAAGATTTTTATGAAAACATAAACTGCAACGTTAACTAAGGCATTGCACAAAGGTTTCATTTTATTTATTTCTTTAATATACATGCATTACTCATGATAAAACAAATACAATTAAACTGTTAAGGAAGAAAATGGAGTTTGATGTATAAGAAAAACTTAGCAATAATAATGGGGTGGAGCAGGTACACAAGATGTTTAATAAATAGTGGGGCAAAAGGAAAAAAAAAAGTCCCACACAATTTAGAAACAAAAATGGATTGGAGGTTGTACATCTATGGATCTGGAGCCCGTACCTACACAGCAAGATTAGTGGGTTAGCCAGTTATCTTTGGGCTTAACTTTTGGGTTTTCCTGTATCACGAAGCTGGCTCACTTTTAACCCGGGTTAGATCAGCATGGTAACACTATGCTGCACAGCTAACCTGCGCCGGAACAGGTTAACTTCAGAGGGTCAGCCCAAAATCTGTAAACAGCCCAACTACGCTGACCAATCAGATTACTGGAAAAATTGACTGATTTCACATTAAGGTGACAAGTAATAAAGAGCAATAAATGTTTTATAGGTCAGTAGACATATATGCTGTTCCAGGCTTTCCGTGTGTCCTCTGGTTTTAACACAGAGCTTCTAACACACTGAAGGACAGTTCATCACACTAATTACATAATGAAGATTATATCTTTTAATTGCACAAGGTTTCTTTCATCCTGACACTGTTGATGCTTTGCACTCTTACTCCCTCTCTGCAGCTAAGAACAACATGAGGCGACTTTGTGATGATAACTGGAATTAAAAACTATACCCCCGGTTGTCTTTTATGAGAAAAATAATCCACCAACTGTCAATTAGCTGAACTTGCTTTGTGATACAGGCCCCAAGGTTATCAACAAAAATTCACCAGCTTACCTGTAACTGTCCGAACACCATGATGAGGATACAACTATCTATTGTGGGTTGGAAGTCTTGTTCTGTGATAATGTGCTTAATACGCTTGAAAGGCAAGCTCTGCGGATAGGAAACAACAGTATTAATGGAATGTACAATAACAAACACATAAAAAAAAATTGTTGTGGATTAATACAAACTGAGTAAGATACTTACTACTAATTTGCCAGCAATGGCTTCCCTCCCTTGAAAAGGTGATCCTTCCCATGTCAAACAGGCATCAGCAGACTAAGAAAAAAAGGTGTGTTTACATCAAACGCATACACACAATATTTCTTTTTTTACCATGCGTCATTGCATTTAAAAACAGTAACTTCAGCTGTAAATATCAAGTGCAATGGAATTTGGCTCGTCAGTGTTGACGCCACATGTTGATGTCGGGCATTTTAACTTCATCAAAACAGCCAATAATTAAATGGATACTGAACAAACTTACATATAGGTTACCCAGTCCTGTCCTGTTGGTATTGTCAAACTGGTTGTAATATTCTTGGACAAAGCCCTCTCCAATCTTTTGCCATATTTCTTTCTCGCAAGCCATGCGTGAAGCTTTGGATCTGTAAAAGGGAACAGCCTCGTCATTAGCAGTCAGTCAAAGTTGCAGTAGACTGCAGGCTGTTCACTGGCCTCATTATGACACTTTATGAACACGTTCTCTAACATAACATTGTTCTGGTCACTCCACCAATTTAAACACACCACATATGTGAACATGAAGCAACTCAGGAATGGTCATATAAAATAAATGCTTTATATGGATGAATGGAAGGAGGTAAATGCATGTATTAAGTAAAAAGGTAACGATAAGAAAGACTTGTGCTCTAGTTAGGAACCATTCTCTTAGATACACAATTATAGCAACCTTACTGAAGATGAAAGAAAAGCTCTGAAGTCTTCAACTAGAATTCATTCACTAAATAAAAACATGAATTTGTGTAGATGAAGCCACAAAAACAAGTTTATTCTGCTGCAGGTTAACTTCATGCACCATCCACAACAGAGTCTTTTGACCCTACATATAGCACTCTACTTAGGTCTGTGCTGATTTCTGGATTAGAATATAAGACCAATACAACTCAATATGAATGCATCATTTTGGCAACATAACAGTGAAAACGCAATTGAAAGTGTCCGCAAAGTCACTAGAAAGGGAGGAAATTAATACAAAACTATGAAAAGTCTCCCTAAATAAGCTTCGTGTAAATGGGGAACACTAGGGGAGATCGGAGTTCTGTGAAGGTGGTCCTCGGATTAAAGATTTAAGATTTAGTCAGACCACCCACAACTTTAACAAAGAAAGGCCGTTTGGGGATATAACGCTAACTGTGAATAAACAGCCAGAAAAACTTATCACCTCCTCTAAGCAAGTCAAGAGTTGTATTTCTGCTTATCGCCGATCGGTTGCAACGATAAGAAAGACTACAGCAATGACTGAATTGGTTTTATGAAACAAGATAACGTTAGTTGTGCAGTGAGTTGTCAGGACCATGATCGGGACATCGCGAGGTGAAACGTTAAGGTTGTTTTCTGCGACGTTATTAAACGACTGGCCCAAGTCACATTTATTTTAAAGTTAACGGGGTGTCGATCGAGATTAGAAACCATCAGAAGTTACAACCGATGTAGTCTGGGACTTGTAGGGGTTAGCTACTACAGCCCGTGTTAAAGAGAAAACTAACCCTAAACCGTGTCCACTGAGCCGCCATAAGTTATCCAATAACCTAACGTTAACTTATGGCTACCGTTAGCATCCCGGAAACGCTTCAATAACCGTTGTCTCTAATGTGTCTTCGTCTCAACAAAACCGTGTTACTACAACTGGGCGAGTTGTTGTTGAGAAGCGCTTAACTCAAAAACAGTACTTTACCGTGTCCGTACGTTTTTGCTTACTTTTTCAAGCAGCGGGCAAGACAGCGTGGAGACAGACCCAGTCAAACCAAGGCTGAAGAGGTTCCCGCTTCATCCGAGTCGTGACAACGCTATGACGTCGCATGCAAACTGACTTATGGAGGCCAATTTAGCCCCGAGTTCAGCCTGTCGGGAATCCTTTTGAACCACATCCATGTCTCCAACAAGAGCCGTACCGCTATACAGATGGTGGTTGGACTTTAGGCCTGTCAATCCTAGTAAAGGAGGCGGTATTTGCATGCAGACTAAAGGGAAGGGCTGCCTGACAAACTAAACTCAGGGCTAAAGACGTGGTAAGCTGACAGTAAAAAACATTGAGAGGGGGGGAAAAAAACTAAGAATGGGACATGCAACAATAAACTTGTCTCAAATAAATCTTTAATGATTATTTTAAAAACGCAAACCAAAATCAACCTGTAAACAAAATATCTTTAGTTCTAACTATTTTGGCAAATAATGAATCAAATAATGAATCATAGATGTGACCATTGATGATTAATCCTTGTTGGATGGGTAAGTTCCTCCAGTCAATTGATTAATCAGATAGTCTGACATATCTCATCTACAGTGTGCTTTTATTGAAAAGGTGCCATCAATGAGGCAACTCTCATCTATAGCCACTAACATCAGGCTACCAATAAAGTTAATATTTTTAAATGGAAGACATTAAATGCTTAATTGGAGGAGATCAATATTGCTTGGGTAGAGTGATGAGACATTAGAAATACAGATTAATTCATAACAGCGTGCAGGTCTTTACAAACACCAGTAACAAGAATGTAATTTATAAAAAAGATGGGTTAATACAGCTTAAGATCTTTGAAGCTCCTCCTATTGTACCTTCTTTACAGTGTCCTATTGGCAAGTGGGATGACTTTGTCCTCCTGACTCTTCACAAATCCGAACATTTGACATTGTTTTCTAACTAGTGAAAACAAGACCGACAGAAATAAGACCCATTTAGGCACTTTTAAAATCATTTTGCTACAGTTCAGTGGTTGTTGCTGCTGCCAGGAAAATGACACTCAAAAATGCAGAATGTCTTGCACTCGACTTCCAGTGACTTGTTCAGAAAGGCTACTATTGCTTTGTTGAGGCCACTGCACCAATAGATCCTCTTGCAATGGATGGCAGTACAAGTTGTCTCTGCAGTTTCACCCAACAGGCCTCTGAGGTTAGAACCAAGTAGTGTGTTAAATGTTCTAGCGCGTCACTGCTCTGGCTGTGATGTGAAATAATCATCTGTCCGGAACACGCTGGGGATCTCTTGACACTGATGCGGTGCTGGTCTTCTCGGGCTGGCCGGTTTCTGTCAAAACAGGCACAAAATGAATCCTAATTATCCAATAGCACTGCCTGGAGTAGAATCACAACTGCTGTACAGGATTTTTAACGGTTACAGGAAAAGGCTCTCTGTTCAACTCAGCGGCACAAAATGCAGCTTCACACTAATATTCACTGGTTATTTGTTGATAGTTAATATGAGAACACGTACAAATATAGGTACTGAGCAAGCAAATGTAAAACTACAAATTGCCAAGCACGTGAAGAAGCTCTCACATTTAAGAAGCCTGGAACACTCATTGTGCGGAGGATCTTCTTGAAAGCACCCGGAAGTGTTCCTAGCTCTCCCTCTGCCTGCGTGACCTGCTCCTCCATCGCGTTGACATTGGCTCCGACCATTTTTACAAAGGCCTGCAGGCACACAAGAATAATATAGCAAACAGCTGATAAAACTTTTCAACATTATTTGAGAGGGAGAGTTCATTCAAGACAGTTCAACATCACACTAATATAAAACTAGATGTTTCACAAGCCCATGCAGGCATTTGCTTATTGGTGCAGGCAAAGAATCTATCCTTCACGATCTTTAATAAAAGGTTTGAACTTTTATTGGATCTCTTTTTTAAAAAAAAGGAGGCAGATGAGTGAACTCGAAAAGACGTTTTCCACGAATTCGACAATAAAAAGCAATAATATAATAAAATGTAAATATATTTAAGCAATAGCTTTCATAACTTACGATTCTTATGTTTTCGATTGTACCATCATTAGTTACTCGGTGGGTGTGAAACTTTACTAGAATTTGAAAACAGGAACATACTGCACTCCTAGGCAAGTGTTTACTTCCATTATTGGAAGTGGAAATGGTCAGCCAATGAAGATTACCCTTTTCATAATATCCCTCAGAGTTTCTCCTCTTGTGAAGAGGATAATTCGCTTAGTTAATTATCAAGAAAAACTGCACACAAATCCTGTTTACGTGACGTTACGTCATAGGTTTCATGTCATTTCAGAAAGTAGTATTAACCCCTGCAAACGTGCAAAGTTAAAATGATCAATTACCTCCAACTTATCAATTCTTCTGTATATTTGTCTCATTTCATCAGACTTATGCTGGATTTGAGGTAGGTTTTCATTCACTATCTGGGAGGTATCACTACGGATCTAGAGAAAAAACACAAAAGGACGTGAGAGACAAATATGCATGTATTCAATGTAATTCACAAAAAATGAGACACAGTGCATTCATAATATTTTACAGTGACATAGCCTGACTTAGCGTACCATATCCAGCATTCCAACAAACTCATCTACTCTCGTCAGCATTTCTTCCAAGCTCTTCTCCAAACACAGGATCTAGAGGAGAAATAAGCGAAATAAAAAGCTGTGAAAATGTTACACACACAAACTATTTTGAAACTAAAGCGACTGCAAGTGCATACAACCGAGCCAGCCTAGGTCTTATGTGACGGTTTCTGTGCACTTCAAATTCAGTCCCATACACCGGTTACTGCTGGATTTCAATAAAATGCCTTCAAATTGTGTCAGCAGGGACCACAGGGTCAAAACACAGGGGTCTTTGTTTTCACGCAGAGCCAGCAAGCTAGCTCATCTTCTTTAGAAATTGCCTGGTATCACGCAGACCCAGTTAATGTCAACTCTGGAGTGATAGCAATCTGGTCAGTCGGCAATCATAAGTAAAGCTTAAGAGATATAGTCAGTTCCTAGAAACACAGACAACTGTCTCCCTAAACTGAAGTCAGGTGACCTTTATGGTGTTGGCGCTGTTATTAACGGACTCTGTCAGGTCAGCCATTTATGTTTCATGACAGTAAGTTACGCCTAAATTAGTTTTATTTGAACGTGGGGCTTACCGTTACCGCTTTGACCCGTTCTGATTTATAAAATTGCATGACATTTGTTGAAGGGTGGATACTGACTTGTTTAGGACTCGAAAATACAAACTTTTTGACTTGGAGTTGACTTGGGACTTTCCTGTTTTGCTTAGGGACCTGACTCGCGACTTCATAGCCAAGACTTGACACTTCTTAACTTGCAAAACAATGACTTTGTACCTTCTCTGCCACAACTTTTCTCCACTTCCCAGTAAAGCCGCATCACTTTAGCTGCTGTCATCTTGAACCCGAACCAGTTACGGTAAAGCAATCATGTCACCGCCTCACTGTCGCTTAGCAACCACTTTACTGAGCCGTTGGTCAACAACTGCATTGCCCGCTAACGTTAGTTGAAGTGATTTATTAGCCAAGTATAACGTTATTGCAGTGTGTGCTACCCTTCAGCTACTTCCCAGACAAAGAGCTAACGTTTACTTGGGTAGCTCTCTTGTGTAAAAGCCATAAGCACAAACCTCTTCTCCTGCTGTCGCCCTGATGTAGGAGGAGTAGCTGAGGACGGTGTGTCTCAGGACTTCGTCGTCCTGCTCTGGGTGGTGCTGCTCGGTTGTCCCGGGCTCTGCTGCCTCGTTGAGGCTCGGGCTTCGAGTGACAACGTTAGCTGCTGCGCCGCCAAAACTGGGGCTCTGCGACACGGTGCCGCTGCTGAGGATTTCGCTCACCATGGACAAGCTGCTCGCACTTTGGGAGACAATCCCGCTGTCTCTGCTTATCTCAGCGCTGGACTCCTCCAGGGGAGACAGCAGGCCCACCCTATCTACTCGTTGGTGCTCCATGTCGCCTGTCTTTCTGATCTACTGCCGTGTTTTGCCTTGTCAACTGACCGGATCACGTGTGCTGTTCAGCCGATGGTGGCTCGTAGGGGTCAAAACAGTGTAGCGCACACTAAAGCGTAGAAACCTTTGCCCTTTACTTTTTAACACACTTTACTATGCCGTAAATGTTCAGTAGGCCTAAATGTACAATTGAAGTAAAAGCAAAAAGAAAAGACATATTTCTAAACCCTAAAGCAAATAAAACACAGAAAGATAATCACAAATATAACCATCAAACATTACCTTGAAGCAAAGCCTTGTAGAGACTACACGGACAGGGGAGTCGTTAATGATAGTGTTTCAAAGGAGATGTCCAACAAATAATCTGCATATTACTTTTGAAACAGGAATGGCACAAAATTATGGCGATGTGTTTGATAGTTTTGAAAAAGTAACTTCAGGTCATGATTAAAAAATATAGGCTTACTCTTTCAACAACAAAAAAACATTAATGACTTTCGTGAGAATGTATTGCCCTATCATTTCTAAAATGCAAACGTCAGTATTTTGTGACACTTACCCGTTTTCAACCAAGGCAGAGCTGGTGCTGGTTCGGAGCCAGAGCCTAGTTTCAAATCGGTTCTTTGTCTGATCGGTCAGCTCCGAGCCAGGAAAAGTGGTTCTTAAGAAGCACCAAATCGTGCTGATGTCCATTACCTGTATTGCACGTTTCATGACATACCATGTCATTGCAATCTCGGCCAGCAGATGGCAACCAGCTTTAAGGCATGGCAATGGCCTTCAGTGGTCTGATGCAGAGGCGTAAACTATGGCATTGCTTTAAAAAGTTTATCACACCAACATACAACATTTCTAAAAGAATGTATTAGCCGTTTAATCAGTTTATTTTAGAGGAGATGCAGCAATTAAGTCCCCTCCATGACCTTTGGACATGGTCAGGTAAAAGAATCACATGGGGGTATTCTTTGCATGTCAAAATGTTAATTTCCTTATTTTAGATTTGTTTTAAAGTTAAAAATAAAGTAATCTTTAACATGACTTTGTCAGCTTTATCAGTCACTGCTTGAATCTCAAAATTCCCAGCTGAGCATCTGTGTCACATGTGAGGAACATACCTCTTTCACATAGTAGTGCTCAAGCACTTTCTAATTACAAGGACCCACTGTACGCGCATGTCTTCTGCTGATATATCATTTATATTTCATATGCAGGTTGCCAATGATTGAAAGCCAGTGTTACAGGCACTGATTGCAAATAATTATTGTGCGACATCCAGGCCTGTCGGTCTGCTAATACACTCAAATCTGCTGATTGGTGGAGCAGACTAAAGCCAAGGCAGACCAGTTGGGTGTCAATGAGCTATGCACTGTTTGAGCAGTGTGGCATCTTGAGTAAACACAGCAGACAAACATTCATTAGCAGAGAGGTGAAAGGAGTTTGCTGCTGCTGGAGGGCCTCTGACCCAGCACACAGCTGCATTCCTGCTGTGTGTCCGTGCTGTAGCCAGTAGCCAGAGGATGATAAAGACTGGTTGTGTCTGAAAAAAAGGAATTCAACCTTCAGATATTCCGTCTTCACCACGTGATGTCTAGAGCAAATTATTTTGTAATGAGACTTGACCTGTGTGTCCTACCCACTTCCCCTCTACCTGACTACTGCCTCCAACAAGCATGTACGTCTTGCATTTAACTGCAGACTTATTTGACTGGAGTGAGGTTAAAGTGACAATGAAAAGTGCTTTCAATTGTTCATTATCAGAGAATAGTCAAAGTAATCTGTGTGGTTTTACCTAGTTTTCTGTAGGTATTGAAGTTAAAATATCTTCATGTTTTTTTACTGTGGCTGCCGAATGGTAATTAAAACCACCAGTAATTTCTAGAAAAAGCAACGTTACACCCTTTAGGATATGTTTTGTGGTTATGCATTCGTCTTCTACAGACGCTGCTGTTGGTGGAGAAATTGGGATGTCAGCCTCTGCCATGATCATTTGCTTTGTTGACTGTCAGCAGTAGGTCAAGAGAAGAGCTCCTGACTTTTGGTTATGAGGGGCGGTAACCAAAACTCAACGTTTTGTGTTGTTTTATATATAGTTTCCCCCCTAAAACCCAATCAAGCTGACCTAGAAATATCTTTGGATGTCACACAAAAAATTGCTGTAGAATTTTTAAAGGGTATGAAGTTTGAAGTCTATTATCCAAATCCTCGAACATGCAACGGTAATAGCTATTCAAGTGAGAGCAGAACAGCTGCAACACAGATACAATTATACAAATGAGGAATCAGCAACTTTTAAATGATACAATCCAAATCTTTAGGATGTATGCATTTATCCATAAATGTAACTGCTGAACCAAACCAAATCACATTTCTAGTTTGACAAATTGTGAGACTTAGAATAATTTATTGGAACAGATACAAGGATTTGATCACAATCGTCAATGCACAAAAGAACTATTAAAAAAAAAAAAAATCATACTCTACACAGCATTTATCAGAATATAAGAAATATAGATTTACTCTTTAAAAACATCCATAAGCAACCCCATGTTGGTCCCAGTAATAAGAATGAAAATGATCTTAATAAAAGTGGTCACAAAAGTCAAAAAAGATATTAGGCTGTAGGCACATTCAGAACTCTAGGATACAGTGGACTTGCCTAAAAACAGTTATTTGTTCTGATGCTTATCACATACAAATCTTTTGATGTAAGACAAAGACAACTTTAAAAATACAGGAATTATATACATGTTCCTTGTTTCCTGGCTTGAAACTTCCCATTATCAATTATCTTGGAAAAACAAACAGAAGTTACAAAATTTGTATCTGACAAAACACACTCATGCTCATATTTATCCGGCCTGGTGTTCCAGTTTTAGTCTCTGAGCAGTTGGGATGTTTCTGTCTATGTGTGCGTTTCTAAGTATTATAGGGTAATGACGGTGCCATCCTCCTCCACCCCTCCCCTGGGCAGTGCAAGACTGTGTCGTGGGTCCGTTTTCATGGAGCTGAGGATTTTGTGCAGGCTGCCGTTGCTGTGGCGGAGTGCTGGGTTGCTGCTGTGATGCGGAGGCTGTACGTGGTGATGGCGGTGCTGGGAATGTTGGTGAGGGTTGTGCTGCAGGTTCAGGTCTCTGTGGAGCTGGTAGCTGAGGCTGCTGTGTTGGTGGTGGTGATGGGACCCTCCGTTGAGGCTTGGCTGGGAGTGGAAGGAGGCAGTGGAGACCACTGATAAAGGACGTGTGGGCGGGCTTGGGGGTGGCGCTGGGCCTGAAGCCGTTATCGGTGTCTGCAGCTGTGTGCGAGACACACTGGACGCCAGGGAAGCATTGGACCTCTGAGACGGCCGCTTGAGGCTGTTCTCAATGACGATATCTGTCTCTTCGTCACTCTCCAGGTCGTCTTGGTACCCGTGTGCTCCAGTGGACGTCACCCCCACTGAGGCCACTGACAAGCTCGGGTAACCAGTCGACCCGCTGCTATCAGACGACTGGCCTGAGCTCCCTGAGATCCTGCTGCTGCGGACCACATTATTGCGCTGGTTCACTGGCTTGACTGTCACAATAAGGTTGTGGCTGTTGGCGATCATCATATCCGTTACCTGATCTAAGGACTTTCCAGTCACTTCAATGCCGTTCACCTCCAGGACCTCATCATTCACCGCCAGCAGCCCGGTGCTTTCCGCCAACCCTCCAGGCACCAGCCGAGATATAAAGATACCAGGGACTTTCTCGAGCCCATGTGGGGTCACCCGCACGCTGGTTCCATCTCGGATGTAAAAGCCCAGGGGTTTGTCCGAGCCGTGACGATACAGCCGGACACGGCGGTGAGATTCAGGTAGGATGTCCACATCAATGATGGAGGAGACGGGCCGGAAGTCCTGGGGCATGCCGATGCGGATGTGTGGCCTCTTGCGGGTGACGTCATTATTGCGCAGCGCGACCACCGCCTTCTTCCTGCGCGTTATTGTGTTGGTGCCAAAGTTAGCATAGTCGACCTCTTCTGCAAACAAATGACGGGAGACAGAGAAAACAAAAGTGTTAGAAATGTGATGTTTAGTGCTCAGGTTTCATCATTGTTAATGTGCAGGCAACACAGGTTGAAAACATTCTGTATTCCATGTGCACTTTGAGAGAGGAGGATTTGGAAAGTTAAAACAAACAGACAAAAGAAAGAGTTTCCATCCTGGAACTTCAAAACCTGTACACTCCAGTCTTTGCCTACATCCTTAAATCAAACCACCTGCCTTACAAACTCAACAACAATTTTCAAACTATACACAGATGTGCTTGAAAGTAATTTTCCTGCGACAGACCTGCTAATCATTTACACAGATTTAATTCCATATGTGACACAACACGTTTCTTCTTACTGAGCCATAAGTAAGGCCAGAGTGCTTGCTGGTTTACACTACAACTGAGTTAAGCATGAAGCCAACGTTTTTACAATGAGTCTAACCTAAATATGAAAAGTGACATGAGCAACTAGATTCACATGCTGCTAATACTGAGACTGTGTGCATGTTTGTATAAAATGCTGAGTGTGCAGAACATTCCTGCCTGTGCTGACAGAGGTGAACCACCCTTCTGCTACCAGGCAGCAGCTGGGGGGATTCTCAGTGTGCATTTCTGCAGCCAGATACACAGGTACATACATGTACTATATTCAGTACAAACATGGAACTCAAAGAAAGATATACAAATACTCATTGTGCTTTTACTACAGTTAAAAGGTCACCCCTAGCTAAACTAGTAAGAGACTGCAAAGGACACAGTACAATGTAGAAAGAATGAGCTGTGAGGAAAGATCAGTGTGGTAATCTCACTTAAAGCATGATGTTTCCAACCAGAGATTTAGAGCAATCAATAAAACAATGAAAACCTTCATAGAGGACTAGATCACCCTCGCAATGAGAGAGTTGCTTCTTCAGAACAACATAGCCGCTGCCAAACATGCTCACGTACTGGCTTAGATAAAATAAAAAAAAAGGAAGGAGAATTGAGGCTTTTCAAGAGTGGAATGAAAAATATACTCTGGGGTGTCACACTTAGGAAAAAATGCATTCATTGAGTTGTGGTTCTGACAAAGACACAGTGTTAGACACAGATAGTGAGAAATGATAGTATGTGCTCTATGATAAAAAAAAAAACTGAACAAAAACTTGATAGGTCTCTAATCTTCCCTTCTCAGGAAGACAGGAAATCTGGACACAGCAAAGCCTGATGTGACGGGAAGTGAAGGTCCCTAAGCGGGAACCATCAGCTCCTACACTTCCATGGCAACAGCAATGAGTCATCATTGCCCTACTGTTTGGGACACCTGCTTTATGAAATTATTGGGGGTGAGCACACTGTAATTTTGGGCTCGGTCTTCAAAGTACACTGTGGAAGGGGAGAACACAAACAAATATGGAGTCTCTCCGAGCAGAGCCAGCTGGCCAGTCGACCCTTAAGCCTCACAGGAGCGTGGACGACTGCCATACGACTCCCTATGCAATGCTGACTCATCATCAATATAGGTTTTCTTCCTCCACCGCTTCCTCTTCCTCCTCCTGAGCAGAATGTTGACTAAGCAGCATGTTTTACTACAGCTTCAGAATTGGAGGGTCTGTTGGGGGGAAATAGAGTGAAACCTGGTGCAAGCCCTTACTGTCAGGAGAACAGAAGCACCTTTTGTGGGTGTCAGCATTGACACCGACCACAGTACACATGGCGAATTGGTGATGACAAAATTGGGGAAAAATAAGAATGATAAATGAGTGTTAGTGAAAGAGAAGATTGATGTCTCTTGGCAAAGCATGAAATAATGTTGTCAAGTGCTCAAGCCAAACTGCTATGCCAAAAGTGTGTTATACCAGATAAAGAAATAGCCGTATCCACTTTTGCTGTTTAAAAATTTGTGTATAAAAATGCCATTGTTAAGCAAAAGCTTCTGAATATCATCACACTTAAATTGCATGGTATTCTTAGTTTTCTGTGCATGTTGTGGCAGAAGCTGATTTTGATTGAATCCAGACAAAGTATTTGCTACAGGGCTGGAATTTGTGCCACAAGTGCAAGTCTCCCTGATGGGAACCATGTTGGAGAGGAACGCTGCAGAGTCTCATTACAGGTCTATGGTGCAAAACCCTCCTCCTTCTACACCCTCACCTCAGTCTGAAACTAACGGAACACCGCATCAGCAGTGTATTTAGTCCTGCAGATGATCTTTAAGTCAGACATCCTATGTGTACAACTATAATTATCCTTTCTATTTCTAATGTCTCACAGCTGTTCTGTAAAATCCCATAAGAAGCCCATGTTGGTGTAATTTGTTTAAAGAAAGCTACAAATACAAAGACATGGGGTGTGTTTGATATGTCCTAGGGCAATAGCAGAAGAGGGAAGATTGAAATTAAGTCGCGCAGTGGTTAAATCTGGGTTTGGGACACCTTGTGCTGATTACACTGATCAAAATTCCCCTTTGAGCTTTACATTTTAAAAAGGTCCATGTCTAAATAATGTCTCACTGATGTCCTTTGACTGCATATTATTCAGCAATGTAACTAACAACAATAACAAATCAAAATACACATCTCTTCCTTCCATTTCTCTTTCTAAAAGTAAGACCAGCAACTCAAAAGGGAAAGGTAGTGAGCAGCAAACTAGCACAAGCCCAGTGCAAACCAACAGACGCAATCACACAGGAACTGACTTTGACGATGACTGTTTACCCAACTAAAAGTCAATTAAAGTCTCACACTTCAGTTACCTATCTAGATAATTACCAAGCATACAGCGACCAAGCGCCGTGGCAGCTTGCGGCCCGAAGCGAAGAGTGCAATGACATAACTTTTTGGCCTGTGGACCCTCGCACCGGGCACGCTATGCCTTCCATCACAAGCACGGTTGAAGCTACAGCATATTCCCCTGGTTAGTAAAACCACTGGAGTATCATAAGTCTTACAGTATTTGGTGATGCCAAACAAATTTAAATGTTGAGTCATAGAACCAGACTGAAGCAGCAAAACCCTGTCTGTCTGTCTGTCTGCAGGCCTGGGGTATTATATTCAGGACCAGTGCCTTCAAACTGAAAAGGGTTTTTCCATTGCAAAGTGGACATTATTCTCTCTGCTACTGTTGAAAACACTCCATAGAAATTGGGTGTTTGTTTCATAGTAAACCTGAAACCATAGTGCTTTGACTACTGTAGAGTTTTAACTACATGCAATTGCAGGATAATGCAAGAAAATGACTCTGCTCTTTAAATAACAGATAAAAAAAAAAGACTTTTGTAAACCAGTCCAACCTCATAAAAAGGTCACTGATTACTTCAAAGAAGTAATTATGAACTATCAGATGTCACAGCGTTCTAGTTCTTACTCAATCCTACCAAGTGTGGGTGAGATACACACTGACACACACACACAGAGGGATTCTGGCGCAGAGCTAAACTCAGTGAGCATGTCCCAGACGATCACACAAAGGTTATCGTAACAACTCCTGACAAACCTAATCCCTGCTACACTGAAGAATGATGGGTAAGTCAATGTGAACCCGTTAATCAAACCACTCTCGGGTCATTGCCAGGCATCTGCAGCTAAACAGCACCTCAGATCAAAGCCTATTAGAAAAGCTTGGTGTTTCAATTACCTCTTACTCAGTATTTCCACAATGTTATTTACTATCAAATGTTATTTTCTGATCAGAGTATGGAATATAAAATGACAATATAGGTGATTCACAATCCAAGAGCACACAGAGCACGTGTGCACACACCAGCTGTTTGCATTTACCCTTAACTTTCGTTTGTTCCACTAGAAATACAGCTAATAGCGAGGCTAAATGCTGACAGGGATGGAAAAAGCTTTCATTAACTTAAATACCATTAAACATCTCTGGTAAAGAGTATCAATAAGGGTAATATGAACCCACAATCCATACAAGGTCAGGGGAAACAAGTCAGAGGTGGGACGATGGCTTCTGTGGGGCTTTTACATGAGTCAGCATGTGTGTGCATGACACTTGAGGAATGTGGTGGTAAATGTAGTTGGAGATATCCCCGAACAGGTTGAAGACCTGCTTAACTTCTCAAGACAGGCATGGGCTGCTTTGAAGCAAAGCAACTGGCTTTTTCAAGCTCTCCATGATACCGTTTAAGTAATATGATCCATCATTGGCAAATTGTCCATCTTTTTCACAGCCATACTCAGTGCTAATTTAAATAAAAACAACCTAGGGCTGAAACAATTCGAGTAACTCCATGACTAAAAATCATCGATTCAAATGATTTGCATTGAAGCTTTGTTTAATCCATATAACTATATACAGCACACTGTGATTTGCACGGATGATAATAAAGTGTCGCACAACGGGCTTACGCTATGTGTGATCAGAGACAATTCAGAGCGTCTTTGGTGTGATTTGACAGCGCAGATTACATAAAGGAGGAAGACAGAAAATAGTAAGGGGCACAGAGAAGAGACAGGCCACAGAAAAAAATCCACAAAAAATCTGTACATTGTGTCTATTGTAAAACTGAACTAGCCTACCACAATAGCAGAACACAAGGACTACTTCAGCAGAAAGCATCCAGTCCACAGAGTAGAACCGACACAAGGTATATGAAGGCTAGTAAAGAATGTAGGCTAAGTTAGTTATGGCTATATGTAATGGCTAGTTAACAACGTATATCAATCATTGGCTAGTTATGATGTCCCCAAGTTAGGTAGGTTTTGCTCAAGAAAATAACCACAGAAATAAAATGCTGCAGTCAATTTGTGAAAGCCTGAGCTTCATTCATATTATTTACGATAGTCACAGTTCCTGTCCACTTGTTTTTGCCTCCTACAAATCCCTAAGTAAAGGCTTAGGTTATGACTGAGCTGTAGTTAAGTTGAAACTTGTAGTTCTGAAACTTATATACTGTATTTACACCTTTTTTTAAAAGAAAAAGTTGTTTGTTTTTGTATTTCAGAACATGTTTTCTTCAAAACCCAGAATGTATTATGGCACTTAAATGGGTTTAGTTTTGAGATCATATTATAACATGCAATTTAAGCAATATAAATTTAGATTTTTCTTATTAGTTTTTTTAATTTTAAGAGACCTGTCTTATTTTCTTTTGCATATTTACTATTGCTATTTAATAAAGCAAAAGTTTTTCTTATCTGATTTCCCAATTAAATCAATGGAATAATCCATAGAATATTCGATTTCTAAAATAATCAAAAGCTGCAGCCCTAAAAGTACCTGACAATCATAAATTAATCTTGAAATGTGTTTTGTTGTAATGTTGCTGCATTACAACAGACCGACCGACCGATTAGAAGCCAGCTAACTAGTTTGTATCTGGTTCTAAGTTGCTATTGAATGCCTCATATCGTTTTTATTCTTCCAAAGCAATGGAAAAAGAAGAAAAATAGTCTTTGTTCCACTGAAGCCCACCTCTAGTTAACCAAAGCTGTGAAGAAAAGGCCCTTTAAAGTCCTACTGCTTTTACACCATCTCCCATAAAAGGCAGGAATCTAAAGAGTTTTATGATCAACCATTAGGGCCTCTCTGCACACTTGTTCCTGGCAGGTCTTCTAACACTCACTACTGACTCGACACAACTGTAAAACAGAGACTGAAGACACGATGGAAATCAACCAAAACAAAAACACACTTCTATTTGGACAGTGTTTCAAATCCTTCCTATGCTTTGGTTTGCTTTAGGTGTGATGGATTGTGAGTAATACACAAATTGTAAGAGGAAATTGTGTTTGTGTACGCCACTCTGTAAGCATGGACTTAAAAAGGTAGACTATTAGAATGCAAACATTAGCTCCTGGCAATACGCGGCACCACGGTCACAGCGTGACCAGTATGCTTTTGGTTCCCCTCAGCGGTACCACAATCACTAAGCTGAAGTTCAGACTAATAATGCTTGAAGAGGTGTTTGGGGCTGGCTTCATGTGTGATATTTCACACAGGGCGCTGTGAAAGTTGGCTCGCTATGTTAAGTACTTTTGGTATACCTGTGTTGGCAAAGAGAACATTACGAAGACACCAAAAACACAAATAGCTGCTGGAACGAGAGCCAGAATGTATAATCATTTTTCGTGATTTGTCAGAATTGTGTGCACAGTGCCTGTGTATCACCACACGTTAGCCTGTTGAATGGAAATCTTTGTGCTTGGTGGGAAGTAAATGGAGGAAGATACTGTATCCACCTTTAGTCACTGTCAAAGCAGCGGTAAGAAAATTTAACAAAAAACATTATTAGTTTGTTTCGTTACCATTCAAGAACTAAACTGTTTATAAGAAGATTGCCTTTTAATTATTTCTGATTTTAAAACATAAGTTTGTCAGCCTTATTATTATGTGCATGTGAGACAACATCAACACCTTGCTTACAGCTTTAGTGGTGACCCGTCAGGGTGTGACCCAAAAACGCACAATGCTTTCTGCTTCACAGAAGCAATATAGCCAACTACTGTAGTAACACCAGATCATGCAAAGAACACATTACAGTTGGGTACTGAGATATATGAAGCGTCTATGAAATTCTAATTAAAAGCTACATGCTTTTTTATCATCTGGAGTACCAATCACCATATTGTCCCTGTCCAATGAAAACCATCTCCATATTTGGTGATTTTTTTTTCTGACAAACTTTAAGGAATAGTTAGACATTTCTGGAAATATGGTTATCAATTTTCTTGCCCAAGAGTTAAATGAACATTTATACGTCGCTCTTGTATGTACGGTACATTCTATGAAGCTATAACCACCAGCTGGTTTGGTTAGCTTAGCTTAGCATAAAGACTGGAAACAGGGGAAATCAGCTAGCCTGGCTCTGTCCAAAGATAACAGAATCATGCTAATCTTGCAATCCCGCTACAGAAAATAACACATTATATCTAATGTGTTGAATCTGTACAAAAACCGAAGCATAAAAGTGAAAATTTGCTGTTTTATGAGTGGTATGTGCCAGACCTTGACTGCCGAGGAGCAGTAATGTCATTGGTCGCCTGGCAACTGTTGTGGGCCGAGAAACAGTCTGGCTCAAAACCCCCATTAAAAACAGCAAATTGACGTTTTTATAGTTGTTTTTGTAAAGATTAAACAAACAAGATATTAACTAGTTATGTGTTATGTTAATTCTTTATCTTTAGGAGGTCCTGTAGGCATATTTTGTTAGACAGGGCCTAGCTAGCAGTTTCCCCCGTTTCTGGTAGCTGTGCTATGCTAAGCGAACAGCCATGACATATATTCATCAGTCCACTAATGTATGCTAAAACTACAGCCATTGACCTACGACCTGTTGCTCTGTCTACAGCATATCCAGCTACAATCCATCTATGCAAGTGACATTCCTGCACCCCAACAACCCCCCAGCCTCCATCACGGCCAAGCGTGACAAAGTGCTTAGCGACAGGAGAGACCATAATCACTGGCGAGAGGGAGAGATGAGGCACAGAGAGAATAGTGAATAGTGCTAGACCCTGCTGCCTTTTGCATTAGGTCACTGAATGCTATGGCAGTGGGTTTCATTCCTGGGCCCCACAGACAGACAGACAGACAGACAGACAGACACACACGCTCACGCAGCTGGAAGCTCCTCACTTTCAAAACCCACCATGAACATGGCTTAGAGTATAACAGGATGAAACAGCACATGACAGAGCATAGCCACGCAGGACAAAACGAGACTGCCCAGTACAATGCAGTACAGTAAGCGTATGTGTCCACTGAAACATTTTTCCTTTAGCCACAGTTGCATTTTTTGTCCTGTTTGCATTAGAAAAGACATGATTTAATAAAATGCAGAGGGCTTTGAATTGCATTCTCCTCATAGCGTGGGGGTCAGAAATAGCTGTTTTTCATGCCTCTCCAGTGGTTTCATACAATGCATCCAAATACAGCTAAATGAGCTGAAAAGTACATTTCTGCATTCCTCTCCTGTGTAAATAAGCTGCAGCAAATACTAAAAACAGGAATTTTCTTCTCTAATGTTTGAGTCGCCAGGTCAAGTTTTCACCTCTGTCCATGTCCAAGTGCATGTGGAGCCCCTTCCAATGGAACGTAAACATAAATGTAAGGAAAGAAACAAAACAATCAGTATTCTTAGATGTCTCGCCTCTACCCCATTGGAGGCGGCTGGGAAGTCTATCTGTGTGTTTAGGGGCTGGATGCTGCCAAGACGTTCAGCTAACACTAACATGGAAAAAGAATCCAGACAGAATAAAGAAGATTTTTTTTTTTTTTTTTTTTAAACATGCAAAAATATTTCACATTCTTGCAGGGGTGGTTGAGGCAGGGCCTGGGTGGAAATTTGGAGAAGCTTGATAAACCTACGTGGTTAAAATCAACAGCTGCTCTGAAGGTTTGGGTAGGAACTTACTGGAAGTTACTGTGATCTCGTGCATGCCTTGTTGTGCCATGTGCATAGAAAAGAATGAAAGTAACTACCTACCTTTACTGAAGTACTGTACTCACGGCATTTATCTGACATCTATTGATGGCCGTATACCAGTTACCTCACAAATTAGAAGTATGCATATGATATACACCCGATCAGTTTATAAAATATGATGCATTGCCTTACATTGTGGTATTACTACTTTTACTTAAGTAAAGATCTAAATACCTCTTCCACCGCTGCATACAGGAGAGGGCACACATGCACACAAGGATGACTGCAATCCCTTTTATGTAAACTCCATTAACCTGCTCGTTTCAAAAAGAGACGGTAGAAAAACAGAGCCTTGAATCATGAATGTCATGTAAATTTATTAACAGACTTCAAAGAGCATGTATTTGTATTGCTTCATGCTTCCCGTAGAGCCTGAGATTAGAAAAATCGAAAAAGAATCCGATGATACTCGGAAACGGACTGAAAGAGAATAAGGTAAAACAGGAGTTTTTTCCTCCTAAAACAAGACAAGGCTCTAAAACTTTTGCATGCATATATGTGCTGGGTAGCACTTTGCACGCACCCCCTCCATTCCTGCACTCATTTCACTAGCAGTTACCGTGGCACACAGGGGCCGGGCTGCACATCTGGGACAAGTTAAATGGAGCTGCCTTGTCTGCTCCCTTCTGGCCTGGCCTGTGTGGTGGGGTGGGGAGTCACAGGTTTAAGATTCACTGCAGGTATCACCCACCCCCATCACACAAACACACCCGATCCACAACACCAACAGCAGCTTTATTAATAAGTACGCAGATGTTTGGCCAAGTCACAAGGGGAACTGAGGTTAAGACCAAGAAGGGAGCGGGATAGTGCGTGTGCGTACATAAGGAGATTAACCTGTGTTTGTGTGTATATGTGTGTGTGTGTGTGTTTGCGTGTGTGTGGGGGGTGGGTGATGTATAGCAGGGAAGGGGAGGGAGGAACATCAAAGAGGGAGGTAGAGGAGGGCGATGGAGTAGACAGGTCTTGCATTCCTCCAACCTTTTAAAAGGAACAATCTACACTCCATCAAGACCCCCCCCCCCAAAAAAACGCAAACCTGTCTCTTATACACACCCAGATATCCATAAAAAACCCATCTTATACAGCAAAC
>CM022477.1:12343157-12404052 GCA_011952105.1 Coreoperca whiteheadi
ACACGCACACACACACACACACACACACACACACACACACACACACACACACACACACACACACACACACACACACACACACACACACACACACACACACACACACACACACACACACACACCTTGTCTATTGCAAAGTTCTGGCAGTCAAGTGTGCCTTGTTTTGCAACAAATCAATATGATAGTTTTGGCTGAATATGGGCTGCTTGTCCACTTTTGTTGTTGATCCAATACGACACCATTCACCATTCTTAATCCTTTGAAAGGGATTCAGAAAGAGATTTTCACTTTTATGTGTTGGACCTTGCCATTAATGTGAGCACCCTTTCTGACCCCTATTCATTAATGAACAAGGGTCAGTGAAAATCCCCTTCCTGACCTCCAGGTGAGGGCCCCCATTCCCAGGGTGTGATTAGGCAAATCCTCTGCAAGCTTGGACAGGCCACAGTCCCATCCTCCTTTGCACCTGAAGCACCTACACCCTCTCTTACACAACACAGCATAATACACTTCCGGTGTGTGGTGACACATGTCCTTGGTTCTTCCTGCTCCTGCTTTGCTCCACTGACTCCATTTGTTGTTTTACTTCATCTAGTCTCTGCAGCCAAATCTCCTCTCTCTCTCTCACACACACACACACACACACACACACACACACACACCATGTCAAAACAGTCTATGGGAGTATTTCCACATGAGCTGTCAGTGCCCATTGTTTTAGGGAGTCTCTAGGCCACAATTCAGATCAGGATAAGAGTCAGGGCTCATTCCTCCCCTTCTCCGTTCTTTTCCTTCCTCTCCCATCCTGAACTGCTGAGTTGGCCTGATTCAACCACCAACCCGTGGTCCACATGCCTGGAGAAGGCGGGAGGGTGGATGGGAGTTGGGGCAGCATCTTCTCACGGTGTGTCTGTCTATTCCTGACAGACATCTGTTAAACCGTTAAAGCTTTAGGTTAAAACTTAAGTTTGTGAAGGTTTCTTAAAGTTTCATGCTTTCATGCTGAATGCACCCATGCTGCATTCATCCAAAATTGGGCTCACTGAAAAACAGTCAACCAGACAAGTCCACCTTTATGTGACTATGTCTAAAAAGGTATGCAACAAGGGCTGTCGTTCACTTTTTTTTGCTCCTCCTTTCTTTTCTATACAACACTTATATTGAGACGCTAAAGATGTAGAAGTATGGTGCAAAAAGAGTGTGGTTTTGAATGATTCAACTGATCACTAAGAGACTGGCTACAGTAAAGCAAAGCAAAACATTACAACCAAATATCCAGTGACCCGATGGTAATTGCAGAAACTCGATTACACCATCGACAAACCATAGATAAGACGCGTGCTTTAGATCCTCTTAGTGATTTGCTTTGATGTTTGCCATGGCTACTGTCAAGCTCAATGCTAGCTCTGGTGATTTTTGATAGCCAATCAGAAATACTTCTGGCTGCATTCTAGCCAATCAAATCGCTCCAGTGCATATTATGGCTGAACATTTGTCAGACTGGTGAGGAGCATGACAGCTTGTCTCATTGTTTTAGGCTCATGACCTATATATGGCTACACGCTGTCTTTTAGCCAGCTACAATTTTAATTGTTCCTTTAATTCCTTGAACACTCACACACTTGATACGGTTGCACAATTCCACACAAATTGAAGAATGCCACAATGCACAAGCAAAATATACATCTCCTTTGGAGATAAAAAAGGAATGGGTAAATTTAATCATTTTCAATGCGAGCTGCCACCATAAAAAGCGATAACTTGAAAATCTATCTGGAAAAAACAACTACAACAACAAAATGGCTTGTTATTTCGTCAGTCTGGCGTGGCCACAAGGGGATACCAGAAGAGTAAACAACCCTAAAGAAACAGTCAACTCCCTCTCAGCAGACTGGATCAGACTATTTCAAAGAAAACACACTGCAACATAACTAAATGGGACACATAAAACTTGCTTTTTCATGCTAAAAGGCATGAAAAGGCTGTTCAGCTTGAACATGCAGCATTGCATGTAATCATGTTAGTGAATGTTACAAACATGTAATTTGTGCACACATGGCTTATGATTTGAGTCTCCCCAATTTTAGGGAGACCGAGGTCCCACCAAACACAAAAAAACCCCCAAAAAACATGGACCTTGACTTAGAGAGACACACTAGTGTCCACACAGGCCAAATGACACAAGGGTTCATACAGTGCACACGGCCCACACAGCCATGTTTGCACAGGCTTTCATGTTAAATGGATTTAGTTCTCGATGCCTTTTGCCTCAGGTACTGTAAACTTCTGACCAGGGTCATCAAATGGGGGAGATAAATGACATCACATGCTACGAAGTCGAGATCATCGGATTGGTTTCAAAAGGACGAGGAGTGTGTGTGTTTGCAATGTAGAATATTTATAGCGTATGCGCCACCATGTGCATCAGCAGCAGTATGCAGAGCAAAATCCACTAATTTAAAAGTAAAGTGGCAATTCAATTCAAGAACCTCACTTCAACCTCAAGATTTACTTGTTTGTTAACTAAACCTTAGGCTAGCTACGGGCAGCTAGCACAAGCCTGTTTTTGTAGCCGAGACAACCTAAAGTAAGCGGGGTGGCTCTGAAGCCAACCTTGCCAGTGGTGAGTGTGTTTTCTGCAGGGGTGAGCTGTCGAGAAGCAAAGTCAGTCCTTCCTTTGTAATTATGGACTCCCAAAATAATCTTTTGCAGAGGCAATACTAGGTTGATGTTGTGCTAGCTACCAAGCACTTCTCAACTTGCTTAGACCAGAAAGCTATATGTTGTCTCTCAGGCCAGATCCTGAAGTAGATGCAGTTCTGTTGATTAGAAGATTGAGGATTCAGATTAACAGTTTTTCAATGATCCATAAAGTGTATTTGATATGTGCGTCAGTGACCATCACGATCTTTTCAAGCCGACCTACATGCTGTGATAATGTGAGGTAAACTATTATTTCCTCAAAAAAATGACAAATATCCTTTGCTCAAGCTTGCACTTGTGTTTACTACATTTGTATGTGTGAACTTGTGTGAGTTTTCTAGTGCTGCACAGATGCACACACAGAGCATGCCTGGCCTTGTCCTGCAGTAGAGGTGTAATTAAAGAGGAACTGCAGTGAGCAGTCTCACAGCGAGCCGTCTCGGCACAAACCAGAAACTCCTCCCTCAAAAACCCACTAACATCCACATTCCCTGCTCTCCCTAACCCCAAATCTTCACCCTCTTCCCTCACTTTGCTCATTGCTCGGTTCTAAACTTGGCCTGGGAATTTTCCACTGCATACTCTCATTCGACCAGTCTCAGTATTGTCTCTGTCCCGTTTGAAGGAAAACCCATCCGTACATTGTTGTATATCATTTTCCTGTGATGTTTAATGCTTTACAGGAGGTATTTTCTGATTAAATGGGTTTGTTGATGTCATGTAAAGTTAATGACATCACGTTTTCCAGAATAAGGTTCATCCACTCCAGCAAGCAACAGCAAGTGAACAGACAGATGTACGTGAAGATTACACTCTATTTGGATGATTATCTATGGTAAAACTGGTTCTTCTATGATTGGTTTCTCAATGCAATGATTCTGAAAATAATTTATCTGACTGAGGGACTGAAGCAAAACATGATGTTGAAGTTGAGGGATCTGATAGACAAAACATTTCCCAGTTATCTGAAAATAAGTTACATTTACCACCATACCAAAAATGCCAAGAATTAGTGGAGTTGCAGTCAGAGGTTATTTAGGGCCTCTTCTGTTCAATCTCTACATGCTGCCACTAGCCCAGATTATGCAAAACCACATTATTTTTTCCTGAATAAGTGCATTAAACAAATGAATGACTGGATGTGCCACAATTTGCTTCAACTACATAAAGATAAAACTGGAATAATTGGCGCCAAAGTCTTAGTTACTTAAGACTAAACACCAAGTAAGACATGTAGGTGAAATCATGGGTTCCAATCTAAATCTCAACAGACACATCAACACAATTACAAGATGTGCTTACTATCACCTAAGAAATATCTCCAGAATTAAATAATTGATGTCCAAGCAGGACCTTGACAAACTTGTTCATGCTTTTATTTTTTAGTAGGCTTGACTATTGTAACTGTCTTCACAGGTCTATCTAAAAAAGCTATTAGACAAATGCAGCTAATCCATAATGCTGCTGCCAGGGTTCTAACCAGGACTATGAAAATGGACCACATCACACTGGTGCTGAGATCACTGCATTGGCTTCCTGTGTGCCAAAGGACTGATTTTAAAATTCTGGTGCTTGTTCATAAAGCAATCAATGGGTTAGGACCAAAATACATTTATGATCTCCTTCTTGCTATACACCCACTAGACCTCTCAGGTCTTCAGGTGCTTGTTTGCTTACTGTTCCCAAGGTCGGAAAAAAGCACGGAGAAGCAGCTTTTTGTTTTATGCTCCTCATGCCTGGAATAAAGTGGACTTTTCACTTTAACTTTTGAATTCTTAAGGTCTTTCTAACTTTTATCTTGTGAACTCTTGTCTGTACTTTAGCTGTTTTACTGTTCCTGTATAATGTTTTAAATCTGTAAAGCACTTTGAATTGCCTTAGTGTATGAAATGGGCTATACCAATAAATTTGCCTTGCCTTGAATGGACAAATATGAGCGTGGTATCAATCTTCTTATCCAACTGGTGGCCAGTAACTACTTAAACGTGTTTTCCAAAATGTCAAACAATCTCTTTAAGGTTGATTTAATTATATTACACATAAAAAAAAAAAAACAAAACTAACTGAAGCAGAAAGTTGATGTTATAACGATGAAACATTTCACTTGTCAGTTATACATAAGAATAATTTATTGTAAATCTTATGAAAAATGTGGTACAAAATAAATAGATTTCAAAACTACTGTGTTTTAGAATGGATTTCTCTGTTAAATGGTAATTTACTAAAGGAATCTAATGTAAAATAAAAAATAGATTATCTCAAAAATAAAGTAAAATCTTTTATATAGATAAACGTGTATTTGAATTACTAGATTATTCTATCAAGTTAAGACATGGGAAATCCCAATACAAACCTGGCCCCTTATTCTTATGACAACATACAAACAACCACGTAAACAAAGAACAAAAACCCACACACAGTTGGAAATTTACAGTCACACATGTCACAGGATCTCATTCCACTTTCAAGCCATTGGCCAAGGGAAAGAAATAAGGCACGGAAGTATTTAAAGCTTGTTTTCTCTCTTTTGAAGGTTCGTGCTGCTGAGGAGTGGCCGTGGCAGTGGTGGTGACTCAGGAAGTTGTTTGTTTGTCCCTGAAGGACCAGCTCCATCACATTCAGCATTCAATTTCCAGAGCCTGTGTCTCTGAGCCTTTTTTTAGATGCAGGATGAGGTCAATTTCGACTCAGCCACTGAGTTTTTGAGAATCAGAGTAGACATAATAGAAAGTCTTACAAGGTGTGATAGCATTCCTGAATTGAGAGCAGCTGTGTATATAGTTAGTTTGTTGAAGAATTGCAAATCAACTGCATCCTTCAGAAAACTTGCACGTCAAACACTGGGGAAAACATTTGAGTGGTTTTGTTAGAAGGCTGAATTTTCTACAAACCCAACAACTTTTTTTTTTGGACAATTCATGATCATGCAAAACCAAAAAGGGGAACATTGTTGACTCTGGGTTTGAAAAATCTGAAAATAAAACCATGAAATGCTCATCAAAAGTGACAGAGGGATAATGGGAAGAGTGCCCTGCCACAGACACTCCTGTCCCACAATGTCTGGAAACTTCATTGTGGGGGAGCAGGGACACAGTTCAAAGTTGGGTCATAAACCAAAATGAAAGCAGGGACTTAGGAAAACACAAACAACAATATAGTTTTGCCAAACACAACAGCCCTTACAAGTTTAATTAAAACACAGAACCTCCCCTCCTACGCCTCAACAACAGAGAGAAGGGTCGAATATGTGTCAGCTGTGATTTGTGATGCATATGCACACGTGGTAGCCGAAAGCAATCATGTGTGCATCTTCTGCAAGGCTTTGTAACAGTTAAAGCAAAACACTTCTGTGGTGCATTTATCTAAAAGGACTCAGTTCACAAACACAAGTAAAAATTAGACGTAATGTGTGTGCAGTGCATGCTTGTCTCTGGCTGCATGTTTAGCGTGGGTGTGGATTTGTGTTTGTGAATGTGTGTGTCCCTTTTTGTGCTAGCTGACGTGATTTACAGCATCGTCCAAGCTGGTTTGCAGTCTGAGGCACAAAGCGAGGCAGCTCCCCATCGGACATGGCTGTTGCTGCTCTGTCCCGCTCCTGGCAGGCACCAGGCGTCTCCATCACACTTTAACTATGGCTGGCATTGTCTGAAGACACGCAGAGAAAAGGCCACACACAGGTTTTATTGAGAAGCCCACACACACACACTACCTAAAAGGTTTTGCGGCACAGAAACTTCTCCCTGTAGAGACGAGGATTTATTTGGTGTGGCGCAGAGATGTACGGTGACACACACAGCAAGCGGGAAGAATTTCCGACACTGATGAGGCCTTAAAACACCTCACTTGCCTGAGATGAGGCATTTTCAAAGGCTGCACATTTTCCCATGCTCCTGCCCTCTGAATGTGACCCAGATGTGTCATCAAAGTGTCTGTCTAAAGCTTACAAAAAGCTCTAATAACACGCTTTTTGTTATAATACCGTACATGACATTTGCTTATGCCACCTCTGCCTGCACAGGCTTCCCCTCTTCCCCAGAAAATTCATGATTTCTCTTGGCTTACTTTGCAACAAGAGGACAACAGCCAGACCACAGGATGGAGGTGGACCCAACCTGCCCAGTCCTCCCTCCGCCTGTCTGTCTTTCTTACTGTCAGGCTGACTCCGCACTGTCTGCCGTGGTTTTTTCCCCCCTTTGCCCTTGACTACTGAGTCATGCCTGAGTTCGGTCTGAGCAACTATCTAAAACAGCATTCCTGAACGTGGACCAAGATGATCAGACGGGTTGCACTGTTTTGTTGCCGTCCATCTGACAGGAATTACACACTTTCACCAGTGTGCTCAGTAAAAGGGAACTCATATCAGGTTGGAAATCAACCAAAGAAAACAGTGCAAGAGAGAGGGAAAAAGGGAGAGATGGGTCATAACAGACAGCTGCTGTCTTCTTTTCCTTCAAAGAGCAGTAGGCAGTGTGCAGGCCTGTTGTTTCATAGTGATCCCTTTTACTCAACCAGCTCCTTCGTTGAACAGCCTGAGGCCGCTCTCTGGTACAAAGCACAAAGACTAGAAGTAGTGGAAGCCCCAGCATAACAGGCCGCACTCAAACTCAAGCTCTTAATGACGCTGATGTTCTGTAAAAGGGAGTCACAAAAGCACACTAAGGCAATGCACTTAGGCAGTGCCTTTACATGACCAAAATAGATCTGCTGGAATGTGGAAAAGGATGCTTTCTGCCTATCATGGCATTTGATTGTGTGGCTGGCAGGCAAGTTCATAATCTACCGAACAGCTCACAAAATGCAAATGAGCACCAAGGGGGAAAAAAAGGGGAAAAAGCTACACATTGACATGAATAAATTCTGAATTATCTATCCTAATCAAGAGATCTATTCTAATCCAGTGTCCGAGGACTAAATCAGCTTTGTGAGGTCTAACTGGGATAAAGAGCCAACGCTAATTACTGAGGTGGCTCTTCCTCTTGTGGATCAAATGCTGTGGGGTCAAAGCTAGCGCTACCATGACTGAACACTGGCATGTTGACACATCTGCCGCACAATCCCATCCAGTGAACAGGGCACAAAGTGCACACAACACACGCGCGTTCTCAGAAGCCCTTTGCGATGGTGCGAGAGTGGCCAGATGTGCTGACATGGTCCCTGTAAGTTGGTCACTACAACAGAGACTGTGGTTCTAAAATACATAATAGCTTCTTTATGGATTTGTATAAGAGACATTTTACATTACATCTATGTGATTGTGAGACAATACACTGGATTGCTATCGGCGTGGATTCTGACTTTATTAGGCAGATCGGGTATCGGGCCATGATGCAACCAGTCCAGTTTCTTTGTCATTATAAAATTCAGTTACATTCATTCAGCCCACTTGGTCCTTAGTGCCACAAAAATTCCTGGCCCAATGTAACCTTAGAAACGATCCCAAGTGAGATATGCAGATTTTAAAATTTGGATAAAGACAGCGCTGCAATCAAATCTATCTGCAGAAATTAAAATGTTTCGTTGTGATGAGATGAGATGATAAATCCTAGCACATACATTTGAAACAAGAGTATCTGAAAATAAAGCTGTAAGAATTCAAGCTTTTAGAGTAGAACATGAGAATTGAAGAAATTAGATGTCTGCTTGCAATCTTATTCTTTTATGAGAGGAAATCAGAAGTTATAAAAATTTAAGCAAAACCAGACAAAAACAACAAACTAGCCCACCAAACGTCCTCCACTTTTCAACATTTGGGCTGTAACCATTTCAGGGTTTAGACTATGGCCATGGCAGCAGAGTTTGACATAATGTTTCTTTATTCTGTCTTAGGTTATCTCTTTGATAAGTGTCTGATTATTTCTAATCTTAACAATGAAACGACAGACTGAATCATTAAGAGCCAAATTCCATGCAAAACTGCAGATTAATTTATAGGTGGGTTGAGTGTGGCTGATGGTTTGACCAGAGCTCCTGCTCCTAGCCAGTGTGACTCCATAGTTAATATAGGAAAGGTCGGCTGAGGTCAGGTCTGGTTAAGGTCAAGCCCTTGCCTATCATCAATATCCTCAAACATCTCTGAATGAAAAGAATGAAATGAAAGTAAGCAACCATTTTATTCTTCTGCGTGTTGTTTTTTTCCTCCTTTAGTAGAAATGAGAAGTCATGTCTGGATGTCAACAGTTTCCAGCGATTAGAAACACCTTCTTAGGGTACTGACTAATACACCGAAGCAATTAATGAACTTTTTGCTCAAGCAGTTTCAACATGCTGCATTAGTCTTCCTGTTGAACTCCCTTAATAGTTCTGAGTGTAAATTACACCTCTCTATTCACAGCCTGCCAAACTTTGTTCTGTAAACAACACATTTTTTATTTAACTGATGCAAAAAGAAAAAAGAAAAAAGAGCCAAATGTGGAAAGTCAGCAAAGTGCAGACAGTCGGGGCAGCCATAGAAATATAATAAAGCTAGTATTTCTTTGATCTCCAAACAACTGTGCGGTCCAAGTTCTTGAGAAACAGCACTGGTCTGGATGTCAGCTTTAACTGGCGCAGCTGCTGCTACATTCTGGCAATTTTCTTTTTTTGTGCTCTGGTGCCACATCTCTCTTTAGTTTGGCTGATGTCGACATCTGGCCCTCTAGTTTTCACAGGTGTGTGGAGAGCAGTCGGTTTGCCGGAGATGTAAACCCCGGTGCTCAGCATGCTCAGAAATGAAGCCACACAGACTCGACCTTGGCCTACCTCGTCTGCTCTATTTATTTAAACTTTTAGCCCTTTGCCAAACAGGGGTCTCTTCTCTTTGTTGAAAGTTTAGTCTGTGTGCAGGCCACTGGCACGGTCTACAAAAACAACTCCACCCCCCCCCCCCAAGATTCAGCTTACAGGCCTGCGTTTTGCTTGGCTCCATAACGTTTTATTTTTGTCTACTATTAGTGTGATTACAGGTAAAATTGAATACGCATATCCTTATTTGAACCCTACTTGTCCTCCACTGTGCAGAGACTTTCATAAAAGACTATCATCAAGATTACTACAGTCATTCCTGTAATCTGGGAAATTAGTAGCTATGCATCAATGCCTGCTAGATCTCATCAGTTTGCCAGCTCCAAAAGCCTTTCAGCACATTAACAGCCTTCATTCACAGGTCACACTCTACACCAAATATGGATTTGTGGGAATAGATAGCATATACTCTGTCCAAGATTTTTCACTACTAACAAGGATCGTTTACATTAGGTCTTTCATCTTATAACAGTAAAAGACGCTGGTGCAATGTGGAAATCCATGAGCTTTGCCTAGAATAACTATGTAGGCACTGTTCCCTCACGCTTATCTACGTCTTCATTTGCATCAATTTCCACAAGAGTAAGTATATGAATGAACAGTTAGTCCTTCCAGTAGTTTCCCTAGATAAAAACATACCATAAACCTTTGACCAAATGTCTAGCTGAGTATATTCAACATGTTTCTTATCACAACGTGTTAGGTACCTCACCAGTCGCTAACTACAAATTTGGAACCAAATGTGTTGAACTGGAAACTAAAAGCTGAGTCAACATGAAGGAACTGGAGTTATAATATCCTATTTCTTCCACTGTACGAACATGTAGAAACTCACACAGCAATTGCAAGCACGGAAATGTGCACGTGACCCCAATCTAACATCAATCATCAGTTGACCACACATGACTGAACCACTACAATCACACATTCGACCAGACAAGGAGTCCACCTCCACATACAGAGCCGGTTCACTCAACTCCTTATTTGCTTGCAAATCTTTTTGATGTGTCCAATTTCTTCCCATCATTTGCTCCACCCCACCCTCACCCCCACCCCACCCCCCACCCTTGGATTGTGCCTGCATGAGAAATGTAGAAGTGTCCCAGTACAGAACTCCCCTCTGTGAAGCGACTACCCTCCCCCCTCTGTCTACAAACTTGTGTTTTGCACCACAGGTTTCGACACTGTTGGCAACCCAGAACACATTTTGTAAAGCTTAAAATAAAGTGATAGAGGGTTCATAAGTAATGTAACATAAAGAAAACATAACACAAAGAAAAAGAAAAAAAAGAATGACCCTTCACACCCATGGTCTGGTATTATGTTGTTTCATTTTGCTGTTGGATTTGTGAAAAAAATCCCATTTCATACATTTACTACTATTGGGAGAACTGAGACAAATCTTTCTCTCTACCCACTTTTTGTTCCACCTTAAATCTCCTCTCTAAAGTAAGAAGTACAGCCAGGAACAGACCTGCACATTCTAAACACTCCCTCTACGCTTCACGTGCCAGTGTCCTGTTGTTATTTACATAGCAGTCTCTCAATAACCAACATAATTATTTATCCCTTTTACAAATTTAAACATTCCTGCACAGGTCTGTGGTCCAAGAGAACTTCTCTCTCCATCTAATTTGTGCGTGTTAATCATAACATTACAAACAGACTGCCTGTGGTTTCGGTTAGTATGGAAACGATTTAACAGAAAGGCTCCTTTCTAATGTAGGCACAACCAGATGCATGACATTTTCTATTTTTGAACACAACAATTAATCAGTTTGCATTGTAATGGAGTGTATGACGCTAAAGTGAAATATCGCCAAACTGAAAAATTTTACAGTTCAATGCACGTACTAACAGTTTTGCACTGCTGACAAAGTAATACTTGCTCTGTCTCTACAAAATAGCTCTCCTTTAGAAGATCTTCTCTTAAGACGATATCGCCTCTTTGACATATTAAAATGATTATAAAAAACAAATGGAAAAGAAATTACTGCTACACCTGTACTGTGATGAATTATCAAAATTGGGCAGCTTTCAAGTCTGTGGATGTTGTAAATAAAAGTTGAACATTTAATGAAAGCAAACAACCTCGTGTTAAGTAGCAAAGTGAGCCCTGACAGTGTCTCCAACTACTGTGTGTGCAGACACACAGCAGTTACTCCCAAATGGCCAGAGGTACTGTTGCGGTTTCAATGAACAGGTTTTAGTTTAACCATAACTGAAAACTTGAAACTGAAAAAATGCCTTTGTCCGTTTTTGGAGTGACTAATATGTTTCAAATATAAGTGGCTCTCCTGATTTAAAATACTAAACAACACACAGGTGTTATCCTTTAACCCCCCTTGCTCTGACTGAACACGAGTACTACGCAATCATCAACGAGGCTATTGTGTATTGTTGGGAATAAACCACAGAGTGTAAGCCTCTATTCTGTAGGTGAAGTCATTAAACACGCTGCAATCATTTCCCACAGGGAGTAACGGGTATCATCAGCAGGATTATTGCTGTATAGCCAAACAACTACTGCACGTGCTCAAGTCAGTTACCAACAATGGCAATCTAATCTCAGAAGGGGGGAGTCAGAGAGATAAGAGAGAGAGAGAGAGAGAGAGACACACACACACACACACACAATACCTATTTTGTATATACAAACACACAGCTCAGTCACAGAAACGTGTCTCTTGTCTGATCTCGGGACGGAGAAGAGGGTCTATTTTACTGAGAAACTAAAAACATAAATAAATAAAGATCTAAGGTATTCGTCAAGCAGCCCAGTGCACACCTTGATGCATCCCTGCCCTTTTTGTCATTGCATTCTCTCTTTTACTCTCCAACTTTCTCCCACCCCTTATTTAAAACTTAGAGACCCCTCCTCTCCTAGTTTCTGTTATTTCCTCCCTTCTTTCATTGTGCTGCACTTTAACTCTTATGAAAGCCTTTAAAAACCCATATTGTTAAATGTATCCATGAACTTGGGGGGTTTTGGACATCTTGTTCAATGTGGCCACTTATGTGCCCCCGCCATTTAAGTTTTTTTTTTTTTTTTTTAAATTGACTGAGCTGTCAGGGGAGCAGTCCAATTAATTTTTTTTTCCTTGTCACATTCATATCCATATGAAAGACCAGTCCAGTTTAAGTCACACAGAATGTCCCTACTGTGACGGATGTGTGAGTCACAGGGTCTTTATATGTCTGTGAGGCCTTTTATCTGGGGTGGCTGCTAACTGGGATGGAGAAGATACATGGTGAC
Organism: Coreoperca whiteheadi; assembly: GCA_011952105.1. NCBI lineage: Eukaryota > Metazoa > Chordata > Actinopteri > Centrarchiformes > Sinipercidae > Coreoperca > Coreoperca whiteheadi. The sequence continues at coordinate 12,355,897 of CM022477.1, forward strand.
CAGTACTAACAGGCTGGTACGAACTGATACAGTCATCATCACACACACTTTCTTGAGCACGTACCATACTGAGTGCAGGGCAGCTCTTCTGAGACATGAGGTACTCACACAGTCATACCTTTGTCTAGCGACTAACAATAGATTGCAGTGAGGCTTTAGATGCTCAGACTGCTTCAGCATCAGTCACAACAGTGCACATACCCCAACAGGACATCACCATGTCAGCGTTGTGTTTACAACACAACATAAGCCCCTTCGTAAGAGCTGCCACATCTGTCCTTCAACAAGGGTCAGTTCTTCCAGTGATTTATGGCATTTCTGTATTAGGTATTCTGGAGAGTGTAAGGGAAACTGGAACAGAAAGGTAATGACAAATCCATGCGTGGTATACAACCCATCTCATGGAACAGGGATACAAGCCAGGAGCAGAATCCTTGTATCTATTGGTATGAATCACATCTCAGGAATGAATTATTCCTGAATTAGGCATTGTTTAACGCGACGTTAAACAATGCCTACATTTGTAGTTTGCAAACATTACCAGCTCAAGGTTGCCTGCAATGTTTTATGGCGGAAAAGTGCCAGCTTTCTAAAAATAATCTCTAATAAATAAATCATTATGATTTTATGAAATGAAACTGTAACAATCTGGGGGAAAGAGCAGTTTGTATTTCACACAGAAAATGCCATAACTTTAATAACTATGGCTACATTTTTAGGCCATCGTGTACTAAGAGAATTGATCACGAGGTGGGATGGGTCACAATCTTGGTGGATTACCACCTCTGCTAATCCATTTTCTCAGGGAAACCCTGAAAGCTACATAAAGTAAGTAAAGGGTGCACGGTCTCAGCAACCAAACCAAGAGGAGAGGTGTAAGATCTTGAAGACTAGTGTTCTTCAGTCAAGAAAAACCTTCTAAATCAGTGTTTTCTGGTACACAATGGAAAGCACAACTTTTTTTGTTGAACTGACTGATTTTATGAGAGATTTTCAAAGTGCAGTGAAAACCTTAAAGGATCTTTAAAAAGGCCTGCTGTCTTTGCACAGAAAGACGCTGACTAAAAGTTTACGGACAACAAAAAAAAGTTACCCTAGCCTAAAAAGCTAATTAACAAACAATCCAAACTTTCTTTTTTCATTTTGTTTTACATTTTACATCTTTGGCAGATGTCTTACCAGCCGATTTATAATAGGTTAATTGAGCTCCAGACATATGAGCTCTCAAGACTTAATCACACAATGGAGGAGTCTGGTGGGGCCTCTTGAGTATCCGAATATTTTTCTTGCTGGAAATCACAAGATAATTCACAGCACTGTGGCTAGCTTTTGTATTTGAACCACTGGACGACAATTAAAAAAATACCCCTGGAGTGTACATGTTCATTACACAGCCGAGCGAGGCACATTCCAAGGAGGATTGCAGATATGAATGGACGTGAATGGTGATAGATTCATTTGTATGCTCGCTGGCAGGCAATCAAGACCCACTCCAGAGCTGGGATCAATGAGAGAGAGATGGAGAGAGACTAGGACTGGTTCCCATTCAGGGTACCATGGTGTTGTCTTTGAACAAATACACACTCATATGCACGCACACATAAACACACAAACTGAGGGAGTTCAGTAAGGAATCTCTCTTTTCATGCAGATCTTTTGTCTCTCAGTAATGTCTGGTATGCCGGGGTACAGGCTTTGCTCAATGACCTGATTTCTATGGGGCTGCCGAGACACGGGCCTGTGTGTGTATGTGCGTGCGCATGTGTGTGTGCGTGATCAAGTGCCTGCGAGCCCTTCCTCTGGATAAGACACAGGACTTAGCCAGGCAGACAGACACAGACTGAGACAGATCCAGCCAATAAGAGGGCAGGAAACACAAAAACACACATATGGACACACACAGAAAGCCTTGCATGAAGTAAACAAAAAGGCCTCGAGTTCCCATAGCGGGGAAGAAAGACATAATTGGATGAGGAAATATTCTGTGGGGAACTCGATTTGAGTCAGCACAATAATTGCAGCCCAAAATGCACTTATTGCAATAGACGATTGTTTTATAGGTTTACCAGTTGCAGGATATTTGACAACCCACAAATATCCATCCAACATCCAATGTTTATTTAACATAACAACCAGTTTTAAGAGACAATGTTAAGAATTCTGATGTTGGCGAAAAGGACTGTAATAAATATAAGAAAAAGCCAAGGAAGCATTGCTGTCTTAAAAACTTTTCAGACAACCTACCTTGTCTCTGTATGAAGATCCTGAGCAGTGGATGAGCTGTTGACACCGCCTTGCAGAAGTTGTCGTCGTTGTTGATCGGCAGCAAATCACCATGGACGTCAGCATAGCCGATCATCACCTCCATATTGGCGATGCGGTGAATGTGCAGGATGAGTTTGTAAAACTCCTCAAACTTGCCGGGCTTGAACCGGTCCACAGAGAACCTGCGAAATTCTGCCCCATACTGAAAAGAAAGAGAATTGCCATTAAAAGGGACAGTCACTAAGACAACCAAACAGGAAGGGGAAACCGGCATGTCCGACTTCATTATCTAAACCATCTGACTGGCACACATAAAACTAACACTGTGGACATCCGCTGAACTCTGTCACAGTTGTGGTCTTGACCTCATGTAAAATATGGCACAGGGGAAGCGGTTTCTGAGCAAAATACATTTACAAAAAAAATACAGCTCAAGTTATTGATAGCATGGCAGATCGCCACTATTAAACATGTACCTAAATCAAGTTAAAATGAGTGCCTCTGTATATGAAAGACTTTTAAATCCGTGTTTTATAGCTGAGGTGGGCCACCTTGCCTAATATACCTCTGCTAACGTCATAAAACTGTATATGCTTTTATGAAATGAAACAACCTTCTGGGGAAAAAGAACAGGGGCACTTTTCACACAGCAAATGCCATATTTACAGGAATATAATATCTTGTTTGTTAAATGTGTACAAAACCCAAGCCAAGTTAGCTGTTTTCCCCTGTTTACGATCTTTATGCTATCGTAAGCTAAACTAACTAGCTGCTGGCAGTGGCCTTATATTGAAAGGACAGATGTAACAGTAGGATCAATATTCTCATCTAATGCCAGTTCATTAGTTAATTAGTGAGCTTCAGAGGTTTTAGTTAACTTTGGATAGAGCCAGGCTAATGCTGACTGGCTGCAGCTTAATATCTGGCGCAAAGACATGAGAGTGGTTTCAATCTCATATAACTATTTCCAAAAAAGTGAATATATCCATTTCCCAAACGGGGAATGATTCCTTTACTGACTGTGACTGTTGTTTAGGCTGTTATCCACTAAGTAAATTGATCACATGATCAACCACTAAGCCACTCGGCCAAAACTGTTTCCTGGCGAAAACCCTGCAGCTTTGTGTTACACTGCGAGCCAAGATCATATCGTTACAAAAACAATTGTCAGTTGCACATCGCATGTGACTTTGACCAAGAAAACAGCAGGAAAGGGGAAGGGGGTTGCTGTACAATAGAACAATACAGGTAGATGAGTAAGCTATCTCTGCATATATAAAGGACAGTGGCAGGCAGCCCCGCCTCCCACCCACAGTTTACGCACAAGAGCATAGACACGAACAATTGTGCAACGGCTTTCCCGGCTAGGTCACCAAACAGCCAATGAGAGCACAGCTGAGGGTCACGGTGGGGTCATCATGTGACTCAGACAAGAATGGACTTGAAGAGGAGCGATACAACTGAGGCACAAAAGCTCAGTAAACCACAACAACAGACAGCAGCACTGGTGTCTGAATCACAGTGGTAATTTGTACACTAAGGTGCTTTTTATACTGTAATCATCAGCTCACAGCGGAGGGAAGGTGACAGCAGAGGAGAAGAGTGGAGAGATGATCATGGAGAAGGAGGGAGGGAGAGAAAAACTGCTGATAGAGTAGCAGAAGAGAGAGTAGCAGTATTCTGACTGGGAGGAGCGAAGAAGAGCGGGGGGATACATTAACCAGCTCTGTAATTAGAAGATGACATATGAATATAAGAGGAGGCGTGTTAGGGGACTAGGGGCATGCCAGGCAGGTGTGGAGTTTGCTGCCAGATTCACTGAAGGCATCAGAGACACACATGTGAACCTGCATTCTGAAAGCGTAGCACCCAACCTGAATTCCAGCTTTAAAAAAAACAAAAAAAACAATCTACATCACAAGATGACACAAGACGTTGAGCAGGTTTGTAAGAATTCAGTAGGTGTACTTAACATTTGAGAAAGTGAAACCTACAAATAACTGTGATTAACACTGCAAAGCTTCACCACGTTACATTTGACTTCCCAAAAAATAAATTGTACTTCTGCATATCAGTAAGCTCCCGTCATTGGTCTGAATCGGAATGTTCCCTTGGCACCGCGCTTCGTAGATCAGTCTGAACAATCTTGTTTTCACAAGGAGAACTCGGCCCTCTGGTACAAGCAAGTCTGAACAAGATATGATTAATCACGAGGCTCAACACTAAACCCAAACCTAAGAATACATCACTAAAAACGTGACATCACCTGTCCTCGTGGCGTATCAGGGCAAAATGATGTCAACAGGTTGAAACATGTCTGGAGACGCTAAACTCTGACACACTGGAGAGAAAATGGAAGGTAACTGACTTCTGGCTTTCGCCAACCCTCGCTTTGTCTACACCTAATACTTTGTAAGTCAGGGACAACTCACCTGAGACATCTCTTACAGGATCTTGGCATTTTAGAAGATTAACAAACAAATATGTAACATGATCTGCAAAATGACTCACGGTGGAATGGATCAGGCCTCAAACTGAGAATATGCTGATGATGATGTTGAAAATAAAGATATAAATTAAGACAAAAAAAAAATAACCCAACCAACCCCCTGTATCCCTACACTTGCTCTCTCCGTCTCTGATAAGAGCTTTAAGTGAGTGAAACCAGCTCCTGGCCGAGGCTCCGCGACAGGCAGCCAGACACCTCCAGTGTTATCCCTGATAAGCTTATTAATGGAACGGTTTCCCCTGAGAAAACCAATGCTAACCAGTGAGAATCAGGGCAAATAACATGCACCCCACAGACATCAAAAAGCCACAGATATCACTCCTTGGCAATCTAGTGAATCTGAATGCTTAAATTGAATTATGGTTTGGAAAACTTCTCTTTAGGGCTGAAACATTTTTACAGAATTTGGGGTTGATTTCGCAAACGTTAACTGGCTGTATGAAAGAGCTGTGCACTCAAATAACTAGCTCTAATGTCTTAAGATTCTCCGTCATCCAGGTCATAGGATATCTTTAAATCCAAAGGCTTTCTCGAGTTATTTTCAAAAAATCTACAGTAAGTCCTGTTTCCTTTGACTTAGCACTCGTAGATCACTAGTTCTTGTGTGAAGCTGGCTTCAATGAAAATGACAGAGGGCTGAAGGTGCAGTTTCTGCATCTGATACAAGGGCGGAAGGATAGATCATTTACCTCTGTATTTTGAGAACTGGAAGTTAAGATGAACTGCTGTTTGAATTTGCAGTGGAATCTGAAAATGGCTGCTAGTTTTCCATCATCACGTCCTACTTTCTAAAATGTGCATGGAAGGATTCATTTTGCACATTTAGAGTGCCATTTCTGGTTACCGCTTGAGATGTACCCCTCATTATGTATGCCCTTTTAGCTTGCAACACAACATCACATGCAATGGAACTAGATGTGGTGTGTTCAGGGAATTCCTAATTCCTGCTTTTACATATTCAAAAAGAGAATCAACAGCAATGGACCCACCTGCTTCATAACTATTTTTTTTGTACAAGTATTCAAATGTGCTCAACTGTCATTCAATGGTCTAGATTTGGTTGCTACCAATGGATTTGTCGTTGAGAGGGATGTGATGCGAAACTACTCGCTCTCCAAGACACAACAAACTGCTCATAACAAAACAACAGGAAAAAAATGCTGTAATAAGAGCGATGAGTTCCGTCTGATCCAAAAGGGAAACGTGACGTCGTATGACAGTGAGTCAGCCCTTCCGTGATAATGTCATGACGGCGTTAAAGCTACCCATTCCAGCCACGCAGCTCCCGGCTCGTCAGTCCCACCCACAAACAATCTCTGGTAGCCACAAAGTCACCACTCCTGTCTCTGAGGAACAAACATGAAACCCACTCTACCTCAAAACAAAAACACGAGCTCTTTGATGACGCTGTACGAGCATCCTGGAATAGCTGTGCCACTCCTTTCTTGTCACACACCATCAGTGTATCTGTTATCCCTCTCACTGCAATCCCAGGTCACCGCCCCACTAAACCTGGACAGCCCAGAACTACAAGGGAAAAGACCCCTGGACTGGAATGAGTCACCTCTTGCCCATCTCAATTTGGCATGTCGACTGGAACTCAGGAGCTCATACATGTGCACTCTCACTCTGGCATGTGTTATACTATGAATACCACTCTAGACTGTCGTCACTTTAATGGAATTTAGACAAAAATGTTGGTTGCAAGAAGTCCTTGAAAGCATGTGGGAAAATTATAAATAGTTCACTGTTTGTTCACTTTGTGGTGAGGAGTGGACACAGCGCCATGTGTGCCTCTGTGGTGATTTTCACTTGCTCTATAAACAGTTTTCACGTCTGTAATGAAAAAATAACTTCTTCTTAAGACTGCAGACAATTAGCTAAACTCTTATCAAATAGATATTCAAGGTCTTTTTTATTAATTCTAATGTATATGATGAGGTTTGACATTGAAAATGTTTGACAAAATTCCATGTGATGTCTGTTCACATGTTGTGTTAACTGGAGGTCTCCATCACATAATCCTAAAATTGGCAGAGAAGTGTGGTGATTTACTTGCTGGTTAACTTCATTTATACCGCTATTACTCTGTCGGCCTCTCACAAACGACTCCAAACAATAAGTAGGCTGATGTAGCACATAAACACGCAGTGAACGCAACTAAATGTGGCAAAAACATCCGAGTCATCTTATTGTAACAAACACCAACAGCGAAGCTGTCGAGAAGCAATGTCAAACCAGTTCCCCCCCCCCCCCATCAGCTTCGTGTCAGAGAGGGAAAGAGCCAAATCAGCACTATCTGCATGGTCGGAAGTCAGAAGACAAGAATCACTGCAAATTACAGAAACATGCTGAATCTGGTGCGTTCGGCTCCCGTTCCATCAACTAGAGGAGAGCTTTGTCAGCCAAAGCTGAAAAATGTGTCGTTGCAGACCGTTTGCCCGAACTCCAGCGCCGTAACGGGACGACCATGTGAACTCTTTATTTTCTCCCCAAATCCCCATTTAGAGCCTACAGATAGATCACAAGCCCTCAACACTCACCTTGCTTTTCACTTCCACGGCGTTACAATCCGCAGTCCGCAGAGGCTGCGACTTATTAAAGCTCCGATTCATTTTCTTGTGTGTGTGTGTGTGTGTGTGTGTGTGGTTGCAGTTTAAAAAAAATAAATAATTGAGCCGCCTTTGCCCGCAGAAAGAGGGGCTCTGGTCCCGGGGTTTCTGGTGTAAAATCCTTCTGGTCCTTCTGGTAGAGAAGTTTGTGTTTTCTTTAGTTTGATTCACCTCCTGGAGTTTTGTTTTCTTTAACGTGCTCCGCCAGACGTGAGAGAGCACTCTACGGGAGAAAAGGCGGTGAGCAACTCGCCGCGTTGACTTGGGAGTGTGAGTTAAGTTTTGTAAATGACATCAGCCCTCCTAAAAAAATGGGCTCTTATGAGACCTTCACTTACCGCTCGTAATCGCCAGCTTCCTAGGTCGGGACGTCGTAGTAGCCTAATTGTCGCAGGTAGGAAGAGTTGACTAAAACCAGGCCTACCATTAATAATACATATTACAGGTATATTTGTTATTTGTAGCCATATAAATGTAGTATATGGCTACAAATAATCTATCTCAATAAAATAGGCTACAGCATTTTCAACTGTCGAACTCTCTTCCCCATACCTCTTTGGCAGCTAAGGTACAGTACCATATTAAAGAAAATAAATCAAGCAAATCATGGAAAATCAGCCATGTTTCACCAACCATCTTTTGATGAATGCGGAGCACAGTATGCAATATGGCTTACATTTCCCAAGGGAGGCCTATTAATCAATAATAACCAAGACTTAAAACTCCCCAGTGCTACCCAGAATTTGTGTTTGGTCGTTCATGACACTTGACTAATAGCACTAATATTTTCGACAGCGCCTCAAGGTAGCACCGCGCACACTGGTCCTCCAGTGCGCCAGAGGACGCATTTCTCAAAGCGTCTAGTTAAAGGGACGTGATTATACTGGAAGCTTGTGTAAATTGGAAATAAGTGCAGCACTAATCCCTACATAAAGCCTATATACAGTTCATTTTAGTTGAGCATTACAACAAAAACAGGAGCAGGAGGATCAAAGCAAGCGTATTGTGTGGTTTCTGTGTATGTGTGGGCTGGTACAAACATTTTTCCCTATTAATGAAATGTCATAGGTTCAGAGACAGAGCAACACACAGGTAGGAGACATACAAGTATCATTATCTCTGTAACCGGTTCCTATTCCTTGGTTACATCTCATGCAGTTGAGGTCATTGCGCTTAAAAAAAAGGCAAGAAAAGTGATCTGTGATCTGTGGAATATGAAGACCCTAAGCCTCATTTCCAAAAACATATCATACTCCTATTACTAGTGATATCTTATTTGCTTTACCTAGTAGCCAAACATGGTCTGCCATGTATATAAAAACATGAATTCATATGATGTGAAGGTAACAGCTCATTATCATTATTTATGATCACCTATTAGCTATCACTACTTGCTCAACCTGTCAGACAGGCCAAAGGGATAACAATACTTTTGTTAGCAGAGAGCTTCTCAATGCAAAACAGTTACACTTGCCTAATTGTGCAGGTAAGCATTATTTCCCTTAAGGCATAATGGTATTTCTTGGGAAGCTTTGGGAAACACAGGGTGATGAACACCTCTTACTGCTGTCCTCCTTTACAAAATTCCTGGGCTCCTGAAGCCCCATGCGTACAACAGCTGCAGTTTGCAATGCCCCAGTAGCTGAAGCTAGTGCTTGTTCACTCACTACAGGATTGTGTTGACTAGTTACAAACCCACTTAAGTACACTGTCAGATGTTACTTTCAATGTAGCTACGCACTGAAGGTATGCCAGTGTTTCCTACGTGTTTTTATGTACAGTAGTGGTGGTACACTCTAGTACTTTTAGTTCTGGTATATCAATATCCATGTTTTGGGTCCAGTAATGGTTGCAGAGCTAAAACATTTCTAATTGTTGACAATGACTATGTGACAAGTTCAAATGATTATAATAAAAACATTTTCAATCTCCTCATGAATAGACTCAAAACACAATGACTACACTTTCTAGGGGTTGTGGTTCATTGAGATTCTGTTATTATTGCTTACTGAGAATCAGAAGGCTTAATTATTCACTTGTTCAAATAATATTGTTGCTACATCAAATCATTTCAATTTTTTTATATAGCCCAGTATCACAAATCACAATTTTACCTCAAAGAGCTTTACAATCTGTAACATACAACATCTATTGTCCTTAGACCCTCAATTCGACTAAGGAAAAACTACCGCAAAAAAACCTGGTTAACAGGGAAATAAATGATAGAAATCTCAGGAAGAGCAACAGAGCAGGGATCCCTCTCCCAGGAGGGACAGACATGCAATAGATGTGTACAGAATAGATTCACAACAGAAGATCATAGTACATACAATTATGATGAAAATGATGAAGTTGTAGTATATATAATTAAACATCAAACAGTATGAGATGCAACATTATGGATGTGAAGTGATACGAATTATTTGAGATGAAGAAATGATAACTGATGAAATTGTGTGTGCCAGCTCAGAGAAATTTGGTTGTCAAGCTTATGGCGCCGACTCAAGGCCAGTATCCGGTATTGCACTTACCCCCCCCCCTTCCCCCCCTCCCAGGTTTCACTTCTTATGGTAGCGTAGAGTGCATGCTGTTTTCCCAAATAATTCTTGTTCTAAGAAAATGATCTTCATTTCAGAGATTCATCTGCAATTCGTGGGAAGACAACGTCCAAGCAAGCATTTTATGTGGAACCTAATCCATCACTGGTTTTGTTTTTCTAACAGAAAGGACATAGTTGCAACATTTGAAAGGTGGAGAAAGCTTAATAGATCACCTTTAAGCCTTTGTGTCATTGAGAGCTAAATATCTTGGCGAGAAATAATTCTAATAACTTCTTGTATGCTCAGATGTCCCATTGAGGTTGTAGCTACTAGTTTGATTACTGTTCAAAATTGAAATAAATCTGCCTTTGAGCCAGGAAAATCTAGTGAAAGAGCTCAGTGGAATCTCAACTGAAAAAAAAAAATCATCCTAGTCAAATATACACATAAGAGTGTGTTTTCAGGCTGGGCAACCTTCCTCTGAGCCTTCATGGTCAACGGGTATTGCAGGGCAAACAAATAAAAATGTAATTATTCATCATGTTTGAAGGCCATTTAAACATATTTGGTCTATACAAAGGTAGACTGGAGTTGGACATGCACACTTAAAACATATTTTCAGTTTTGCTTAAAAGTCCTTTAGTGACATTTAGGTCTTAGTGAGACAGCGAGGAGGGCAATTAAACACAATATAGAGCCTAAATGGTACACAGTCATAATAGGAAAACTTATCTCTCTAATAAGTTCATCTACTGCCTTTTTTCAAAGGAAATAAGAACAAAATTGCCACAAAATTACACATATAAGGGTAAAAGTATGTTTTTAAAGGAGTTTACTAAAGTAAGTGCAGGCAGGGTTTCATAATGTTGCATGTGTGAGAGTTAATGAAAAGTGCCTTCTAGGGTGAAACTCAACTGTCAGTTTTCGCCTCCCTAATGTAGTAATCCCACATATCACCAGCAGAGGTCAGCACATACCCACATAAACCACATACGATAGCTATTTTTGTAGGTCTAGAAGCACAGGGCTTTGTCAGGCACTGAGAGCACTGACACAACAATTACAAAGCATGTTTCTGGACTATCAACCTAAAAATGTCTGAATCATGTGTCACAGTATTTAAGATGCGATACACACCTAAATAGTTTTTCCCACAGCAGAAATAGAACATGGACATTTCACCCAAAATCAGACTTGGCAATTAATGAAACATGCAAAAGAGAAATCACTCTGAGAAAAGGCTGTTTTTCTCTGATCCTGGGAGACAGATGGTTTGGAGAAAAGAGATTGGAGAACCAAGGTTGAGGGTGAAGATATGAGATGAGACAGAAGGAGGCTGGGTTTTAGAACTCAGGAGAAAGGAGAGAGGACAAAAACAAAGCAAAAAAGCAAAATTATTTATTTCATACATAGACGAAATATAATACATCTTTTGGACAGATTAGGCTAAACCAATAATTATGAAAAAAATTTATCTGAATGTATACTGGGACTTGATAGGACCTGAAATAAAAGTTTCAGTGTGGGACCCACTTAAGCTTGGTGAATAAGCTTTTAAATAATTGACTGACTGATTCAGTATCAGCGGGTATATGTGAAGGAGTGAATCAACGAGTTTTCACTGACATCGTTGTGCTGCGTTGAAAGACAAAGATGAGGACAAAAAAGACAAAGAAAGAGCTAGAAAAAGCAGGGCAAGATGGATGATGAAAATGGGAAAGGGAGAAAATGAAACCACTGAAATAATAAAGGATGAAGAGAAATGAATAAAGAATGAATGAATAAAGGAGGAAGACAAAAGAAAGGTCAAATGGAAAAAAATCAGGGAGGCTGAGTTAATCATGGCGCACAGCAACTCTCCCTCTCCACTTCTCATAAGATGTTGTATGTAATGAGGAGCATGGCAGGCAGTCACTTTATACTCAGAACTCATTGCAGTGTGTGGTTTTAATCCAGCTCCATATGTCTGAATTCAGGTGGTCCTGTGGTGGTAATGTGAGAGGAGAAGATTACAGTGAGATGAAAAGATACTCGCCGTAATCCATCCTCTGTGTAGAGACAGAGAAACATGCGGAGCTGGTTATAGGAGGGTATTTAGACGGCAGCAGTGCCAACCTAAAGTCAGCCAGACCGGCAGAAAGGCCGCTGATTCAACCCTCCGCTCTGTTCTGCTCCACTCACTCTCTGATTAAAGAGAAAGGAGGGCATACACACAAACACACACACAGAAATACTGCCTTCATATGCATCTCCCGGTGATCTCAGCATTCAGGTCAAATTGAACAGACATTGTGGTTGTGTTTCAACATAAGAAGAGCTACAGCCTCTCCTCCCGATCACACTGAGTCATGACACCACCATCAGACTCTCCAGCCGTCTCCTCAGTGGACAAAATGAAATACAGGTGCAGTGTGAGTTGCAAAATGGAAAAGTAATCTTTTTACTGTTTCCTTCACTCTGTCTTTCTCTCCCGCTGCGTAGATCTCGAAGTATATGTCTGTGCATGAGACGGAGAGAGGGAGGAGGTGGAAAAAAGAGGTAGAGAAGGATGGTGAGAGTCTGTGGAGGAGGTTCGAAAGGACGACAGTGATGTGAACACATGCAGTGTTGGCAGAAGCTCTCTTGAAGGCTGTCACCTCTGTTACAGGGGCGACGTGGCTAAGTAGTGCTGACCACACATCTGCTTGGTTAAATATATGAAAAAAGAAGTATTCTCAATAGCTTCTCCTTGATCTACTCTGTCTTGGGTTGAACCTCTTTGTACCTTGCCATGTTTAAAAGTGTCAACTAAATGAAAAAATGTAAATGTAAAATGTAAACAAAGTTGTTTAACATTTTTGATACTACCCTACTGTGGCTTAAACCCTGCCTTGAAAATAGAACATTCTCTGTTGCACCTTTATAGAAAAGGCTTCAATAGTTTTTACATTTACATTTTTATGCTGATGACATTCAGCTTTATGTAAGGTGAAATAAAAACATAACCCCTCAAATCAACCGTGTTCCACGGCACTCTGAAATGTTAGACAACTCAGCCTTCAAGACTTGCACCTCTTAACCACAAAGAAAGCACATACTGTGGGCGGTAACCTTTCTTTAAAATCAATCAGAGAATGGAAAAATCTTACAAAAGAAAAGCCATCCAGGAAAATGTTAACTATACAATAACACCTGGTGACACTTGCAGTTTAGTTGTTGCCATAAGCTGCCTTGAGGTCATTAAGTGCTGCTTTTCCAACATTCCCCCCCAAGTAAATGACAGTAAATGTGAAATCATTTTATTTTGGTGTACCAGCTCCATCCATCTGATAAGTAATACCCTTCTGACAATAAATATAAAACCTGTAGCTGGAAACCTGGGAGTGATATTTGACTCTCATCTCAGGTTTGGTGCTCAAATCAAGTCTTTTTTATCCTCTGCTGACCTGGAGATAGTTATCCATGCTTTTATCTAGTCCTACTACTGCAATTCCATATCTTCCAAACATTTTTAGTGATTACATTCAAGGCAAAACTATACTGTAGGTTTGGCCTAAAACTACATTTGTGATCCTTTGACCTCTTATGAGTCAGATCCCAACCAACCCAAGGCTGTTCCTTGATCCAGGCTAGCAAAAGGAAGTGACAGAGCGTTCACTGTCAAAGCTCCCCTGCTTTGGGATGCCTTGTCAACTCAGGCTTGGTATTTCTGTCAACTTTCAAATCCAGACATATTGTCTGGAGACATATTTCTCCAGAAAAGTGTTTTAATATTAGTACAACCTCCAGCTTCCCATCAGCTACTGTCTTTCGGGTGATTACTTTATTTTACCCTTTGCCTGAATATTAGTGCATTTTTTTTCATGTTTTATTCATTATTGCCTCTTGTCTGGCCATTGTTTTGTTCTTGTTTCTGTCCTTTTTTCCCTATATGCTAATGTTTTTTGGTGTGTTTTTGTTTCCATTAATTTGGAACCTTTTCTGTTGTTGGCTTCTAAAGGCAATTGAGAGATTATAAGTGATATTGAAATTTAAACATAATCTTGACTTGGCTTTGCATGAGATGCACAGACACACACACACACACACACACACACACACACACACACACACACACACACAATCCCACCTCTCACACATTGCCGCCTGCGTAGTTTCAATCCTGTATGGACATTGCCTCTCATTCACGCTGTGTAATTTGTGGAATCTTTTGATGTGTGGAGTCAGCAAAGTCTACAGGCCAGTGGAAGAAATTAGTGTGTAAGGGCCCTTTTACACTGGCAGTTTAATCCAAATCGAGAGCAATTCACCTAAAAATGTGGCAATATGAATCTATTTTTACACTTGTACAAGCTAGTCAGAAAATCTACTACACTGGTGAACAAGCAGTTTTCTCATCCTCTCAGAATCAAAAAATGTCTTCAGGTTATGATATACAGTAACTACATAAGCTTGGCCTCCTGAGATCCCAGTTTTCTTTACAAAGAATATAAATGCAAAATGGCCCTGTCTGATTCCGAAATAGTTCTATCTGATCCCCCTGCTGATAGACAAACAACCCCAACACACTCGTCCTCCTTCCTTTCTTGTGACGCTGTGCGATGTGAAGCCACTCCTGGTTCATTTCTTCTCCCTCCAGAATGAAAACATCAGCCATCTGGTCCAGGGGTGAAAGGTCAAATCTCAGGCTGGTAATGAGGATGGCGTCGCTAGGGGGATGTAGGAGGGGTGTGTTTGTGTGTGTGTGCGTGCGAGCCTTGCTGAGCGTGTCTGCTTCCTGAGAGAGCATTAAACATTAACGAGTTAGCTCGGTGAGTCTGGAGAGAGAGGAAACGCGAGGACATGAGATGTGAGTAGAGGCAAAGAGACAGCGCACGGACAAAGTCACTTCAGAGAGAGCAGATAGCAATGTGCAGGTAGACACATGAATGCATGCACACACACACACACACACACACACACACACACACACACATGCACAGGTTCACAAATGCTCAAAAAGATGGACTGCATGTGGATACCCTCTCTCCTCAAAAAGCTTTTCCTCTTGTTTATTGACTCAGCCTTCCAACATTCAGTACATCAATAGCTCTGGTCGATGAGAAAGAAAAAGGCACAGAGGCTACTGCTGTGATGGAGGTGTTTGTGTGTGTGTGCCTGCATGTTCACCAACCTTTTCTTCCAGCCAGCCCATTTCAACCAACACATCCCATAATTTGTTCCAGTTATTTTCCACCATGACCGTAATAATTTCCACTGGCAGTAACTATAACATGCAGGTCTATCTAAAGGCAAGCTGTTAGATAATAGTAACAGGTCTCATTTGGCCTCTGCATCATAGTTACCTAATTAGTTGAAAATCACAATGGGCCAACTGTGAGACTCAGCAGTGTAGTACAGAGAGCTCACAAGTAAACTAAGTTATACTCACTTGCTTTTATGCTCTTTAGAGACTATTATGTGTGCCTGTGTGTGTGTGTGTGTGTGTGTGTGTGTGTGTGTATGTTGGTGTAGTTGCCATGGAGATGCAAAAGATAGTGGGAATAATGGAATACCCATGTCCTCAGCAGTAAACCCGACTCTGGCATTATACCAGTAACCTTTGGGCGTGATCTTTTTAGTCTCTCTCCCCAACCACAGAGCAGTTTAATCATAATATATGTACAGCAGAGGGTCCCTACATTCAGCCATTGTGATTGTTGTTTGATAGACACTGACCACTGGATTTCTCATATATTTACAATTTAAAATGCAGTGGAATTAAACCGACAATATGTCGTCTCTTTAGTTCCTATATAACAGGCTAAATACGTTGCTCTTTATATATTTAAAGGTTTTCTTTTCTTCTGTGCAAATACATATGTTGAAAATCAGGTCGTAGATTTGGACACTTCTCTGCCCACAGGAGTTGAAATTGTTTGTCTCCTGAACAGCAGTGAGTCAGAGCACCATCCGGAGAGAGCGGGACTCTCAAATGTTTAATGGTTGGCTCCAATGTCCCTTTGGTATCTTTTGGTATAAAATATCAGAGAGTGGCTGGGTTGTAGTATTTGTAAGTGTGTGTGTGTGTGTGATGTGTAGTGTATTGATTATTTATCTTTTAAAAGTGCAAGCATGAATCTTTCACTCATGGGAAAAACTAGGGAGAGTTTGTGCTTCTTTCTTGCCTTGAAGGCTGGATATGTCTTAGATTCTGAATACCTGGGACAGCCTGGGGAAATTAAACATATAATTCACAATGTATTCATGGAATATCTACTGGTGGGAAAATTAAAATGCCTCTTTCTGACAGATCTGAAGACATTTCAGGACCTCACTTTTTTTTGTTTATAAGCCTTGAGGACACAGTCTAGTCTGGTGAATTATTTCTACCTTTAGACAAACCTCTTATATGCTCTGATTGTGTGTGTGCGTGTGCGTGTGTTTTCATATGCGCATGCACAAACTGTCTGGTGTTATCCAGAAAACACTCATTCTGTATGTGTTCACACAAACGCAAATGCACCCATATAGTTGTCTCAGTATTACTGGTGTAATTATCAACATTACCAACATTACCTTTACCATTATGTAACATTGCCAGGTAAGGACTTTTATAAAAGGTCACCAGAGAAGAGTGTTAAAAATATATAAGTTGGAGTCAATGTAAAACAACATTAATCAAGCATGAGGCTCTGATATAGTGACTATCATGGTGCATTCTTGTCTAAACCCACTTTCTTGTGGCTGTTGGATGTAAAGGAGGACATCATGGTTTAATAGAACACCTTTCACCTCATCTACACTGTTACTGCCTTGTGGTCTCACGGGGGCGCTGAATGTTATGAGTAGACCAGGCTGAAGTGACATGAGAACATTTGTTGAACCAGGAACAAAAGCCTCTTCTTCCATAGTCGGGACAAACTGTAGCATGCGTTGTAATTTTACATCTCTGCATGGAGTTGTTAAATGTGCTCCATCCTTTTCTATTTAGCTCTGGGCTGTAGGGACAGTCTGCCTGTCTGTCCTTCCTAAAAGTCAACATGTAACTATTCTGACCTAATTTAATCTACAATATCCCAAATCATATTGACCCAAAATGTATATTTTATATGTTATTTTGAATAAATTAAGGCATTTTAGCGCTATTTGCTGAGCCACATTTTTTTCTGCAAATGAATACACATCAAAGTAATACATTATGATAAAATATGTAAATAGAAGAATAAAGTTAACTTGCATAGCATTTGTCCAAAACAACAACAATTTCAAACTGCTTTGCATAAAACAGAAAATAACAGAATAACAGAATATAAAAGTGAATATACAGGAATTAAAATTTTACTAATCAAAAAAGCATGATAACAATTAAACAGTTGTAACATTAAAGATGTACAGTGTAGAAAACAAAATGAGATATAGAAATGTAAAGTGATTGACAGTCCAGTGGAATAAAAACTATTTTCCTACATGTTCAAATGTTGGTAGAGCACAGGTAGCATGCTTTGGGTGACAACATGCTGGTGAGAAATCCTTGGATGAATTAAAGGTAGGATGAATCCTACATGAGTATAATATTAGTCTGGATCAGCTGCTGTAACGTATATATTTTACAGTATTGGGGATGATGAAATTCACCACACACAGGTGTGCCCCTACAGCATGTTTTGTCCGCATTTTGAAACCTCGGAAAACCATGTTTGCTACATGAAGGTTACAGTAAGTTTGTGAAAAGTTCCCGTCAGGCTTTCATAGTGAGACACATGGATGGAGACGGACATGGAGACAGAAACAGTCCTATGCAGACACAGTGTCTAAGCCTGTCTTCCTCCCTACACTAGCAGTAAAGAATGTTTATGCGAGCAGTCTGCAGTGTGAGCACGTCCCACACGGCTCCTTGATTGAAAGAAAACAACATCAATCTAGCACAGGCCCCAAGGCCTTTAAATAACCGGCAGGCTGTTTAGAGCAGAGACCCCATTCCCTCCCTGCTGCTGCCGCTGACTTTGGACACAAAACTGTACACAAACACACACTATATTTGTCTTCACACACATATATAAATATACAGATAAACAGATATTTCTCTCTCTGCTACTCCTTCACCATTTAAACCTCGCTTGCCCCTTATCATCTTCTCCTCCCGTCCCTCCTCCGTGCTCCCTCCTTCCCAAGTGGATTGTGGTCATTTTCATTCATCGCTCCCATGATGCTAAAATGTCAAGGTTAGAGTGTGCCAGTTCTCACACACGCACACACACACACACACCCGCACACACACACGCACACACACACACACACACACACACACACACACACACACACACACACACACACACACACACACAGCCAGAGGAGCGGGAGGGCAAGGGACTACCTACTCTGAATACAAGAATTAGTCAAGCGTGCATTTTCCTTCTTCTCCCTTTCTTTGCCTCTCTCGCTCCTCTGCTGCCCCCTCTCTTTGTTAGTGGGGGCCTTTCGTGTGTGTGTGTGTGTGTGTGTGTGTGTGTGTGTGTGTATGAGAGAGAGAGAGTTTAAGGGGTGAGGAGTTGCAGGGAGTGTGAGGGGGGTTACCGGAGGAGTGGGCTGGGGTTTAATGTGGTTTGGTGGTTTTATTTTGCTCTGCGGTTTATATGCATGAATTTGAATCCATGAATCTGGATAGAGTAAAATTAACAAATAGAGTGTAACAACCAAACACATGCACTTCCAGAGGTTTATATTTTTATCAGTCCTTCATCTCCTTGTAGTGGTCAAGGGCCACCGTACTGCAAACATTTCATGTATGGTACCCCAGCGCCACTTGAGTGTGAAGTGTGAAAGTCGTGTAAAGTGTGTAAGAATTTAAAAAAGGGAGTGAATGTATGATTGTCCAAGGAAGTGATCAACACACGCAGGATGGTTTGCAGTTGATGAGGTTGCCTGGGTTAGACAGTGAGCATTTTTTCTCATGCTTTATTGGGCCCTCTGAAAAATGAAAACAAGCCTTGCTAAAAGAGGGCAGTGGAGGACTACACAACCTTCACTTCCCCCAAAAATCTAATGTTGACCTCCTTCACCCCCCCCCCCCCCCTCTTCCCCTGGAGCCCCCCCCCCCCCAAATCCCTAAAGCAGTGCCCCAAGAGAACAGAGGTAAACATGCCCCCATTCCCTTCACTCCACTCAGCTCCCACAGCCCTCACCTCACTCCTCCCCCTCCCCTCTTTCTCTGTTTATTTGCCACTGGGCTGCTTTCTGGACTTTTTGTTCCATCTCAGGGCACACTTTGAAGATGCTGCAGAAAAAAGAGGCAAGCCTATGATAAAGATGAATTTGTTAGGGGAACATCTGGGCATGCTGTATATTTACAACTAGAAGTCATTTGGCTGATGGCTGCTACACCGCCTAACAACTGAAAAGTTTACACGCAGTTCCCAGTCACCTCCTTTTCAGGCGCAAAACAAAAGGGAGACACAGGAAGAATGTACACAGAGCTGGACAACATAAACTGAGAACTGAAAATAACAGCAGACAGAAAAAATTATTACATTTAATTTCCAACAACAACAAAAACAACAACTTGCATTATTTCATTCTTGAAGAAAATGCTCTAAATTCACTCCAGCCATTCTTACTCGAGAGACCTTAAATGTCAAGATGTGTCCATTTTTAAAATAGACATGTTTACGGTATGTTCATGCGGTGTTGGAGTAGAGACTGTGTAGGAGTGAAAGGTAAGCGTGGGAGAGACAAGCAAAGAGGAAGGAGAACTGCTGTTGAGGCTATCTTTGTGTGTAAGTGTAAGTAAGCTGTTTTTTTGTTCCCCGCAGCGCAATTAATGCTCAAGAAATAGAAAAGGAAAATAAATGATATACTATTACAATGGAAGTGAAAAAGTCAAAAAGTTTATAGTTGCTCAGCTACTTCTCCGAGAAAGGAAACCAGGAAAAATAGCATCTGCATACAAGCTTCATACCAATTTGCATCTTATCCCCTCCCTCCCCCCGTCTTCACTGCAGATGTGGAGATGGATGAGGCCTCATTGTGCATCTACGTCACCCAGTAATGCCCTCCGCTGGGTCACCTGGTAAAACAGCCCATATGGTGGGAGGTTTTGACAACCCACACGCCCACGTGTGCGCACACACACACACGCATGTGCGCACACACACACACACAAACACACACACACACACACACACACACGTGTTGCACATACATGCACACACTATGTTAGTAAAGGGGAGAGGCTGCAGACTCTGCAGAAAATGTTTCCTTCTTTTTTAACACTTGTAACACGATGCAGACCAGTCCCTATACCCCCTACACACACATTTAAACACACATACACTTCAGCATTACGAGGTGTTGCTGGTTAAAGACAGACGTGGCAGGTCTGGTCAGGATTAATTCACCACAACCCTATAGCCTTGTCCCAACAGTCTGGAGTTGGTTTCCTTGTCTTAGTATCCTTCTTCCACACCTGTTCCAGTACTGATTTGTACAAATGGTCTCTCAATACTTGGCTATTACATTTCCTTTGAACCCCCATTTTTCTTTTATGTGTGGATATTTTATGGCAGCAGATACACAGCTGGGATTCAGAGCATTAGAATTTAACACTTATCTGCTGCTGAGAAGTTACAGGAGCTTGGTGAGAACACCATGTGCCCTTCAAAGGTCCCTACAGGCTGAATTTATTTGCTTCAGAGCCTCCAGGAAACAATCTCCATTGTTCTAAAGGTTTCCCCCCTGAAAGGCTCTGGGGGTACACTACCTCATAAAAGAGACTGTTAATGTACTCTGACCTGGGGTGGGATTAATATTTTGACAGTCTCTTGGCACACGGGGAGCATTCAGCTCAGTGTACAGCCTGCCTGGCTGGATCATTTAGAGCAGGTTGGACAAGGTGCCATCGAAACACAGATGTAGGATCAGCTATCAAAGAAAGCTAACTAGGTGTTTTGGCTCAGCTTGTGACATACCACATGAGCAGTGGAAATGAAACAAAGGAAATATGTACAGTTTGATGCTTTTACACATGCATACAGCGCAAATGTGTATATTCAGAATGTGTACATGCTCACAATCACGCAGACAAACCGTTTTCTTGACTTTGTAAATCACATTGTTGTGCCTTCTTCTTTTCCTTTCGGCTGTTCCCTTTCAGGGGTCGCCACAGCGAATCATGCGCCTCCATCTAACCCTGTCCTCTGCATCCTCTTTACTTACACCAATTAACTTCATGTCCTCTCTCACTACATCCATAAATCTCCTCTTTGGTCTTCCTCTAGACCTCCTGCCTGGCAGCTCCAACCTCAGCATCCTTCTACCAATATACTCACAGGCTCTCCTCTGAACATGTCCAAACCACCTCAGTCTGGCCTCTCTGGCTTTATCTCCGAAACATCTAACATGAGCCGTCCCTCTGATGTACTCGTTCCTGATCCTGTCCGTCCTCGTCACTCCCAAAGAGAACCGCAACATCTTAAGCTCTGCTACCTCCAGCTCTGCCTCTTGTCTTTTCTTCAGTGCCACTGTCTCTAAGCTGTACAACATCGCTGGTCTCACCACCGTCTTGAACACCACTGCCTGACTCCACTTTTGTTATGAAGGTCTATACTGGAGCAAGTTCTCATGAAGTTCAGAGCAGACCGCGGAATTGTGTCATCCGTGCACATAAGCATATAGATGTAGAGCGGTTTGCATTAGGGTTGCATTTGCCCAAACTTGTGCCAGAATAATTTGGGTGTTTTAGCGCTGCCAATTAGAAAAAAAACAAAACTATGTATATTGGTTTGGCCATTTATATTTTTTTTAAAAACATAAAACTGTGCTTTAAAAAAGCGGCTATAATATATATTTGTATGATAACAATGTTTCAAAAGACAATGTGAAAACTATGTGACAATATAAAATGTCACACGTAGTGATGAACCTGCTAACTTTACCGTTTCTGTTCACTCTCACTGCTCTTAAAGCATCGTTTTTGTCAGTAGGCAGCTGTTTTCAGCAAAACTGCTCGAAAAGCCATGGCAGACAGACACAGTTAGTGGCTAGCCGGAAGCTAAAGAGCCAGATAAATCACCTAGAAATAGGTAGAGACCAAAAACAGAGCTAAAAGAGAATACATTTGATGTACATTCACCATGTGACGAGAAACATTCTCCAAAACTGCTGGATGTGTAAATAAATCTGCCACTCTTAGTGAGGTTAGCCAAATCAGTTTCTACCTTTAAATGTCAACTTTTTTTGCTTTAAGCTTTAATTTCTTATTGCTCTTTAAGATAAGTGTTCTTGTTTTAATATGTATCCACTTATCCTAAGTTGTATTATAAATATTATTATTATAATTAAAAAATAGAATTTAAATATTTATAATTGCAAACATGGGGTTGTACTGTAGCTAACAATACCAAGAAAGTACATCAGCTATCAGGCCCTATTTTCAGTCTATGATTTTGAAACTTGCTGTTGTTCTGTCTATGTTTGATTTGAAGTGCTTTTATATGCGTGTTTGTGTGCTTCTGTGCGTGTTTGCATGTGACTGCGCGTCTGCTGCACCTTCACACATGTACTCGACCTCAGCTTCATATAGCTTCTGGTGCACCTTGCCACAAATTACATGCATACACACATACACAGGAGCTGGCCCTCGAGGAAGTGGTTGCCTTTTAGGCTTTCTGGTTTCACATATCTTGTTCTGTTTGCATGCATTTGTGTATGTGTGTGTGTGTGCATGCACAGCGGGGATTAAGAGAGGCCCAGCTCAAGGTAGAAAGACAGACGTGGTCACCCCTTCCTTTGTCTCTCTCACTTTTCTGTTTTTCCCCCACTCCCCGTCCGATCTTTTCCTCCCGTCCTTTCTCCATCTCTCTCCCCAGTGGCACAGTGATGGATGGCAGACTGCAGGGGTGAAGGTGGAGGAGTGTGTGATCAACAGCCAGGCCTCTATGTGTTTCTGCATGTGTGTGTGTGTGTGTGTGTGTGTGTGAAGTTTTCTCCAGTACTGGCTGTATACAGAGGTAAGCAGTGTGTGGTATGAAACCTGTAATGATGAAATGAGTCACTAATCATGGTGATTAGTGGGTTGATGAGGGGGAGGCAGCGACGGGCTCCTGGGCTGGGATGGTGCTGCTTTTGAACTAGCAGTCTGCGAAACTCATGCAAAGGAACACATACATGAACAAAAACACACATTGACAACAAAAATTACTTCTTTGCTGTGCAGTGCATACACATGCTGCTTAAATATCCACAGTCCTCCAAAGATTTCATCTTTTAGAGACACACACAGCTGCACACACACATGTGCCTGCATAAAATTAATTCATTGAGCTCATTTAATGGTCTGTGGGTTTATGCTCTCACGTGTCACCATCACTTACAATGGAAATAAAACCATAGCACATTACACTTCAATTGGCCATTTAATACATCCCATTAAATGACTATTTCAACTGGTGTATGATAACAGTTTGAAAAGTCATATAGAATTTTATGGGCTATCCTCAGTAAATCTATACCATAAGGAGGCCAAGGTCACCCGACTAAATGTGGTGAAATTGAGCAGCAATGATGTGGCTTTAAGGAGAAGACCATTCAGATTTCAAAGAGTCACAGCTTATCCAGGACAGATTGAGATGCACATTTTGGCGCAGCGCAACAAAAAAAAGTTCTTTAAGGTTTTCCTGGATAAAATAAATCTCTCTTTAAACCACAATATCCCAAGGAAATCTTAACTAAAAACTTACAAGTCAGAATAAAAACACAGCTTTTCTATCGCAACTCTCAAACATTTCAAGGATTTCTACCACCAGAAAGGGTCGTTTTTTGGACCTTACATAAAAATACATTAAACATACACCAATTTACTGTGACAAAATATGATGACTTGTTATATGGTCTACTGGAAAAACTACCAAACTGCCTCTGCTCTCTGATCATATCTAAATGCAGAAATTATAATAACAGGTCGCAGGACATTTAATTCTGTATGTCATAGAGCACGTCCCACACAGCTCCTTGATTGAAACATCAATCCTGTACAGGCCCCAAGGCCTTTAAATAACTGGAGGCTGTTTGGAGCAGAGATCCCACTCCCTCAGCACTCTCACTGCTCTCATAGTGAGCGTGAGAGTTTTGGGGCCGCAGCAGTCAGCTGATTTCAGCAAAAAAGCTCTAAAACCCACTGTTCACTACCTGCTCAGCACCAAATGGCAGATAGACAGTTAGACACTAGATGGTGAACATAGTGGAGCATTTAGCAGCTAAAGAGCTAAATGGCAGCATGTGAGGCTGGGGAAACATGTATCTGACTCCTGGACCATCAGCACCGGTTCCCCCCATGGCTGCATTCTTTCCTCTTTGCTCTTCTCCCTGTACACCAACAGCTGCACCTCCAGTCACCAGTCTGTAAAGCTCCTGAAGTTTGCAGATGACACCACCCTCATTTTGGGCTCATCTCTGATGGGGACGAGTCCGCCTACAGGTTGGAGAATGACCACTTGGTGACCTGGTGTAGTCAGAACACCCTATAGCTCAACGCTCTCAAGACAGTGGAGATGGTTGTGGACTACAGGAAGAACCCAGCCCCTCCCACCCCCATCACCCTATGTGACTCACCTGAACATCAGCTCCCTCACCAAGATAGCCCAGCAGAGGATATACTTCCTGCAGTGGATGCTGGTTTTCAAGGCATGAAGAATTACACTGATCATTTAGCAATGTAGTTTTTCAGGACATGGTTCTCATTTGTTTTGGCTTGTAAGATTCAGATAGTAGTACAACATACAGAGAACAAACCAGAGTCAGTGTTTTGGCAAGAAGAAGTAGCGCAGCCCACCCCCACCTGCAGTTTAGCTAATTGCACATACTGTATTTTAAATACTATGTCGTCATATTGTACATACTCTTTGATTATTATTTTCTCATAACATTTTGGTTTATTATTATTTAATATCTTATTGTCAATTTTATAGTTAGTATTCTTCACCTTTGGTACTTACTTATGTTTCTTTGTACGTCTTACATGTACATGTATTATGTTTATTGTTTTGCACCAAAAACACCAAAGCAAATTCCCCGCATGTGTGTAAACCTACTTGGCAATAAAGCTGTTTCTGAATCTGATCTATGATTCTGATTTGAGGGGGACACTGCTTGTACTTGTGACAGAGTATTTCATTACATTATAGTAATGATTATTTTACTTAAGAAAATATGCATATTATTCCACCGCTGCGAATCATTTATTAATGTGTAAAATAATTCTGTGATTTCAATGTATTACAAATATGTGTACTGCTTCACATCATGTTATGGGAACCTTTCTGTCAACGCTACATTTAGACATGTTTTCAAGTCAACTTGTTAAATGCATGCAAACACCTTTCTCTTACACCCGCTTCACCTTACATCCTGTGTGTGTGTGATCATAGAGGAGAATATATGTCAAACCACTGCGGTGTCTCACCCACACCTTAAACACACATGTTTCTTTGCAAATGCACAAGCACTCACGCTTGTTCACAAACACACAGCGATAGGCAGCCATGTAAGCAGCATGCAAAACAAGCCCCACCACCGGCAGCCCGATGATGAGGCCTCAG
This sequence comes from Coreoperca whiteheadi, assembly GCA_011952105.1. NCBI lineage: Eukaryota > Metazoa > Chordata > Actinopteri > Centrarchiformes > Sinipercidae > Coreoperca > Coreoperca whiteheadi. The sequence continues at coordinate 12,381,374 of CM022477.1, forward strand.
CGTTCAGCAAGGCACAAACACTCCTTTCAAATGCCAAGCAGAAAATAAGCAGCTATAAAGATACAAGCAGCTCCTCTTCTTGCCAAAACACTGACTCTGGTTTGTTCCCTGCATGTTGTACTACTGTCTGGATCTTACAAGCCAAAACAAATTAGAACCATGTCCTAAAAAACTGCATTGCTAAACGATGCTCAGTGTAATTCTTCATGCCTATCTGTTTGAAAACCAGAATCCACTGCAATTTATCATCCTCACGGTGTGTGTAGATGTGGGTTTGTGTGTTAATGCTGTACATTTCTGCATGTCTCTTGGTGACTTCATGCACCTACAAGCCATTGCGTACATCTGTGTGTACACCTGTGTGTGGGAGGGTATTACTAATGTTGTGTGGACATAAATCTGTTTACACAGTCACATTGTGGGGACTTGCCTTCCATATGGGGACAGTCTCCATAACGTAAATCATTAAATTTTAGGGGGAAGAGTTGGTTTAGGGTATAAGGGTAAGCAAGTAGTGGTTATGGTTAAGTTTTGCGTAAGTCCCCAGGGAATGAATGTAAGTCAATTTAACGTTCCTGAATGTGTTGGAAACACAACAGTGTGTGTGTGTGTGTGTGTGTGTGTGTGTGTGTGTGTGTGTGTGTGCAGTCTCTGACATAATAAACAAAATAGTGGTAAGGAAACTGTGATCAATCGTTGATTGCCTATGGGCAGTATAAGTACAGTACAGTACAATCTCCATCTTAGCGTAATGAAATGTTCTAGCACATGTTCTCAAGCACACACACACACACAGGAGAGAGCAAGACCAAAAGAGTAAGTGTGAGGGTGAGTGTCTCACACTGTAATCCCTGTACATTCTGGCGAGTGTGTAAATCAGCTCCGTGGTTTCTGTTTCCAATATCAATTTAGCCTGAATTAGAATGTTTCCCACACATTTTGTGTCTCCTGCCAGGAAATTCATAGTGTATAATCAATACGTTGTGCCATTCCAACCACTCCTATCTTATTATGCTGTTATCAATGCTTACTGTATATTAATTTAGATGTTGTTTATTTGAGACAGTAAAATAAGATATTGTACATGATTTGATCTTGATTCAACATAGTTAGTGTAAACGAGTCAGTGTAGTTGTCTTGCAGATGAAATCCATTTTAAAATAAAAACAGACGGACAGTTTGCAAATGCTCAAAAATTAAAAACATAACTCTTATATTTCTGCGCTGAGTCATGTTTTGAAGCAAAGCAGGACTGATGTACCTAATCTGTGGATCTTATTTTCTTCTATATGTTACCCACACAGGTGAAGACATTGTTGCATACATAGATATCACATATACACACAGGCATGGACACACACATATATGGGCACAGAGGGAATTCACCACCAGAGGCAAAACTGCCATGCTGTCTCATGCTTGAACGGCATCAGATGGATTATGAGCGTACCGCAGATATACCTGCAGGTAGCAAAGAAATCCATTTTGGGACAGACTGTCAAGCGTAAAGTTTTATTTCGTTCATCAATGAAAAGACGCTGCTAATGCATCCATCTTGCCTCCCATGCAGCGCTGCAAGCAAATAGCGTCAGAGATGATGGCTATCTGCAGAGGCTGAGCTAAACAATTCAGCACTCGTACTTCAACCCTGTGGAAAACAAGACAAGGATGAGGCCTTGTGGAGGCTGCTGCAGCAAGCAGCGCAGTTATGGCGTTGACTCAGCTTGTGTTTAATATAATTTGTTAAGAGGATACCAGGGTAGATGTATGGAAAAGTACCATAAGCTCACTATCACAAACATAAGGATGTTGTCAGGAGAGAAGAAGATTCCTAAGGTGTCACGAATTTGCCAGAACCGACAGAATTGAGAGTCAGTTAAACCACCTGCATGGACCCTGAGCAGTTTTAAACTCAGAAGTATGTCTTCACCACCACAGATGTTTTTATGGCATAAGGAATTAAAATTAACAGTCTGTTTCCCCCTCACCTGATTATAAAATGACTCACTTTCACATAATTTGTTTTTCCAGATATTTCTGCATGACCCCAGATAAGCAAGACTTGCTGGTATATTGAATGTGAGGAAATCAAATAGTACATCTTTGTTTCTACAACAGGACCAGTGTTTGATTAAGTAAACATTGAGCACATTGGCATATCAAATTATTTTTTTATCAAGGATAAGGTTGTAAGGACTCTGGCTGTTGTAGTTGTTGTTTATTTTGTTTAAATATGCAGAAAAGTAATTTCATGGGTTATTGTTGTTCCTACGATTACGCTAAATTAGTCAATATGTGCTTACGTCAGTGTCCATTTTTTCCACACTAACTGGCAGCTATACTTCGTGATACCAATGTTGTTAAACTATTGGCTCACAAGCCTTGTTAGAAGCAGGAACCAAACATCAGACATCTCACACAAAGATAAACACAAAGATATTTTCTTTTAGGAAAAGTGATACTTATGCCAAACCTTTCTAAAAGCTCTGTGGATGTATTGTTTTTTGTTGTTTTTTTTCTACGTAAAAACTTTCTCAATATAACATTTAAAAAACAAATTCTGGGGTGGCTAGAAATTGAATGTTCAAAAATGTACATCTATAAATACACTGGAGTGACATTACATTTTTATAATGCAGTTTGTCCACCTCACAATGGACAAAGTGGGCATGAGGTCACATAGGGCAGAGCGGCCAAGATGGGTCAAGTTTAACTGTAGGACATATGGATCTCATTGCTAGATTTGCAACACGTCCTCATACCTAAACAACAGAATAGGTCGTTTGCCAGTGACTCCCAAAGCGACAAGCCTGACCGTTCCCCAAAAAAACATGACTGTTGGAGAGTACCGGCGACAGGCATACTGGACCTTTGTGGTTAACGGCTGCAGTTTGGTTAGGTTAAGGCACCAAAACTTTAGGAAAAGATCATGGTTTGGGTTAAAAGTAAGTTACATTGATAAGTCACCTGACGTAACTTAATACGTATGTAAATTAGGTTAATCTGAGCCTGCTAAGTGTCCGAGAAACCAGGAACAGGCAAGAATGAGGAGAATAATGACAAGCGGTGAAAAATTGTGGTGTGTGGAGAACGAGTGAAGAGCTGTGAAGGTGCTCGGTGAGTGACCAGCATTAGCTAATGCTGTGTTGTTCCACGTCACAATGTTATTAAGTTTGTTCCTGCATATCAGGCGGTACCAGACCTAGTAGTGATTGTCTAATACTATGATGTCCTGACCTGGCTAGAATTTTAGCAGCGCCTTTATAAAAAACAGTGAAATGCAAACTAAAACTAGTGAAAAAATACTGATTATATGACAACTGCACAGACACCCACCACACAGTGCACTATGAGGAAACAACTACCTTATGTGACATCATCTGACACTATATAAAAAAACATGATTTTTTTCAGGGCATTGCTCAAAACCTTCTTTTCCCTGAAATTCTGCTATTATAGCTTGTAAATCATTTAAATCAAAATTCAGTAAAAAATTCAAACAACAACTTGCTCGTACTTTGATTCAAAGTACATTTAGCACTGAAGTTAATGTCAGAGTCACTCACACACTCTTTCTCCTCAGGTCAAAAAAGCAAAGCTGAGTATCGCTATAATTCATTGTCATAACATTTATTCCTACAAAGACAATATTTAAAAGTGCTAGTGCTGAAATAACTTTATTCGAAACTACGAAGGATGAGGAAGGAACAGTTTAATGCTGTTACTTATTGCTCTCGTCCTTCAGTGTACCTCAGACATCTCCCAGCTTACTGACATCCTTCCAACACTTGCGATTTTCCTCAGGATTTGTGCCTTGTCATTTCCAGACATAAAAAGTTTAAAATGATGGATCTGGTCATACATTACCTATGCTGCACTTGTCAAATGTGATCTCGCCGCCCTGTGTTTGTTGATGAAAGGCCGACGCTGGCAGAGGGAAGTAAATCTAATTCCTGCTCAAATTGAGGAGATAGTCAGAGCAAAGCGGAGCTGACACAGTCACAGGGAAAACCCATCAGATCCACTTCCAGGCAGAAAGAGAGCATGCCGGATATGTCTGTCCATTTAACAAAGCTGACAGACAACCAAGCAAGACAAACGGCATGTAAACAAGCATGTAAACAAGTTTATACAAATACGCATAAAGCTACATCAGCTTGTATGTTTTATACGTTTATTCGGCATAATTGTTTTACTGATGCAAATGGACACATGCATGTTTTTTAAATTTCTATTTTGTTTTTGTTTGACATGAACATTTTCAATCTGCAGAATTAAATAAGAATTTTGAAACTATTTGCAGAGGTTCACCTTGGAAGATACAAGTATCACCATCATAAAATGGTTTGAAATCTAATGCTACACAAATTTAAAAGACACACACACACACACACACACACACACACACAAACTGTCAATTACATTGAAAATATTACTGTCCCTGATGGCACATGCTCCATGCAATTATTCAATTTGCTTGGTCTGCAGAGCACTGTTGCACAAAAGACCTGGAGAGCACAGCTGAATCTGACACTCCTCCACTCCTCTGCCCTGGAGAGAGGATGAAAGAAAGAGAAAGAAAGCGATGGAGATAGAAAGAAACAGAGTTCGGGATTATTTGGGTTTGCAGTCAATAAACAACAAGTGTCAAAATATTTGAACTAAATAATCAAATTGTGTGATTGTTATTGCCCTTGTCCGGTTTACCAAAACCACTCAACTGCCGTGCCCCAATTAAGTCAATACATCTATTAAATGAATACATCAAATGGCTTTAGAAAGACCAAACTATTTAGTGTTATTGTTATGTAGCTGGAGAAGCTGACTTTGTGGGTTTGTTCTCTGTCGTGCTCATGTGGGATTAATAATTTTTTTGGGGAGGGGGGGATAGGTTTTGATTTATTGTACTTTGTAATTATTTTTTTCCTCCTGACTCTGTAATGCTCAGAGGCTTCAATGACGTAGGCCAGGAAATAGGGCCACTCAGAGTTATGACCCCTCTCATAGTGATGTTATATTCTGCCCATTACGTCCTTTGTATTATTATTGATTCTATATTATTGGGATTTTCCTGGGTCTGTACTCTTTGTTGTTGCAGATTTGTTCATTTTTGCTTATAAAAACAGGTCACACAAAAAAAACTGCCCTGCTGCAGTGGGTCTCTGTATGGTCTGCACATTTCAAAGCAGACATTTTTAAAGGGTTATTTGACAACGAAAATCTTCAACAAGATACTATGAAACTCACAGATTTGATTAAGGTATTTATTAAAGAAAACAAAAGATGTGAGCAAATCTTGAACTCTTGTACTTCTTCGGTCTGTTGGTGCGTTGTCGGAATCCATCATAGCACCCAAGCATCTTTGAGATATGAACGAATGTAGCAGTGATATGCTTGAGAGGACCAACGGCCCATTATTTGTATTAAGTGCTTGGGGATAACATAAAGGTAGCTCAACTGTGTTTCAAAACTCTTTTGCAATGATTCACCTCATGGTGATACTTGTGAAACCCCATCATGCATTCATTGCAAACTGAACGCTCATGCACAAGAACATTTTCAATGTAAACACACAGCTTACAGATATCCCTGGGTATAGTGATAGACCTGAGTCAGATGTGTTTGGGTTTGCAGTCTAATCAGCTTTAAGAAGACAGGACAAAAAAATCTTGTCTGACATGTTTTTACATTTCCAATCTTCTGTTGGTTTTCTTAGACAATACAACTCTTTCCACAGGCTTGAACACATTCGTGCTCTTACTCTTTTTTCATTTGAACTCGATGTTAAGTGGCTACTTTATTTCAGTTTTTCTTTGGCTTGTTAAGTTTTATGTTGCCAGTCGGCCAGTAAAACAGATTTCATTTGCAAAGCCATGTGGTCATGTAAGTCAGTTTTATAAGCACTGATTTAGTCCAAACAAACCAAACTAAAAAGACACTACTGTAATTTAAATTCAACCAGGGATTATGCATAATATGGCAAATGTCAAGCAAAATAATCCCAAAATGATGTGCAAGTAGGTTTCCTGCTTTTCATGAAGGCAGTGTTCTCACTTTAAACAAACAATTCAAAGTTTCATATTGAATACTCTGGACCTCCTATTTCAGGCACGTTTTTTTGGCAAGCTTTTCCTAACATTTCCAAGAAAAAAGAGGGGTTGATTCACCTTAAAGTGTCCTAGCAACATCTGTTTATTATTCTGCATGCCTTATCTTTGCTGTGTGTCAACCTTCCATATGCATTGCTATCTGATCTTTCACTTTGAAGTCATTTGCTGTAGAAGTTTTATCACGTGTATGGAGTCTTTTCTACATGTCACCTGGTGTATGTAGTTATTTTAACATATATATTTGTGGTTTGTTTTGACACCAAAAGTTCACATGTGACTAAATTCAAGCAAGAGCAGCATTTACGAGAAACTCACTTCCACGTTCTGCAAAACCTGAGCATAAAGAGCAGCACAGCGCTGCATCCATAACAAGGTCAATTTAATTACTCATGAACATAGCATGCTGTAATGTAAACAACCTTTTTTCCAGCTATATTTTCCTTATTTATACCTCTTTGTTGCCTCCTTGTAGTGTCACCTCTAAACAACTTGCAAATCACATTAGTGCCACCTGTACGCCTTTCCAATGTCATTCTCTAACGCTATATCACCTTTGTCACCAAGGTTGCTATCTGCATCATCCCACTGTCACCCAAATGCTCACCTGTATCACCTGTTAGTCTGACACATCTGTGGCACAGCTTGGTGTCTTGTGTTACTGTGGAAAGACGAGTTAGAAAACTCCTTCCTCCTTCCTTTTGTTTCTCTATGTCTCGCTAGACTCTGTCCGCCTACCCCCCCACTGTGTCCATCTGTTCATCTCTCAGCGGAGCAGGGTGAGGAGGAGGTGAGACATGCATACTCAGGCACACAAACACTTACATGGGCTGTAAACACGTACTCTCTGCTGGCACGCACGCACACACACACACACACACACACACACACACACACACACACACACACACACAAGAGGCTACAGTAAAATTCCACCAATCAGCATGACCTTATAATTAAAAAATGTATATTACAAAATAATTAAAAAATAATCAAATTTCAGTTCATTCTGTCCTCTTGAAGTTTCACTTTCAGTAACATCTTAACATCAGTTAAGAATATAATGTGTTTTTTTGACTATTGTAATATTTTGTAAAAACTGAATGTTTAAACACAATTATTCCAGTTTTTTTTTGTTTTTTTTTTACAGTTTTAGTACATACACAGCACCAAGGCTGGTGAGGATGTAGTTCAGTCTATAATGTTACTCATAACTGATGATACCATATGATGACTAAATCATCTGTTTTTATGTTTTGTTTGTTTACATAAACTAAACTCAGTGGCAGTTGGTGCTCACAAATACAGTTAATCTTCTCAGTCTGTTAAATATTTTTTGACTGGCTGATTAGTCGTTAACAAGGATGAAATACTTCACTACCATCCTTTAAACATCACGGGATGGATGTTTGGAGAGCTAGTAACACATGTCATAACATACATCATATAACTTTAATTTGTTTTTGTTTAAACCTTCAAACATTAGGAGTACAGGAGCATCACTGCTGCAATATGTAATAAACTATGTAGTGATTTTGAATAAAATATTTTAGACAAACTTGACAGTTTAGCAATATGATCACTGAATGAAGTAATTTGATTCCAAACTAATTATACCCACGAATGTAAATCTCTGACAGTTCATAGGAAGTTATTTCATTTTCACATTTTCCTTTTGGTTAGTTACTTAGTTTGAAACTTTATTGTCTCCCAAGTGGAAATATGTAATTGGCTTCACCACACAGCATACATTAAAGACAAAAGTCAGAAAATTGACAATGCAAAACAAGAACAGAACTCACTACATGACTTTAAAATACATTGATGGACTTATTAAAAATTATTATAACATTTTGAGAGGACTAGCTGCAAAATGACTCAGTGAAACAGGCAAATGGAGGACGTTGATTCAGTATTCTCATTGCATTGAGCGTTAGCGACTGGCTGTACACATGTTTGAAATGTAACTTCACAAGTGATAACGCATCACTAGTTGGATTTAGTAACCTCACACTGGTGGGAATGCTCCCCCTGAGAATGATGTTACCACGGCGACAAGGGCACGCCCTTCGCACTCTGGCCCCTGCCCTTTTCTACCCTTGAAGGGGCATGTGCCGTCAGTGCTGCAAAAGAGACCCCCCCCCGCTCACAGCGCCAAAAGAGATCCCCCGATGAAAATGGATGGTGTTGCGAGTGTGTGTGTTTGAATGCGCGCGCGCGTGTGTGTAAGCATCATATACGCATCCTTTTCTATGTGTGTGTGTGCGTGCATGAACACACGCGATTGCAAATGCACACAATAAAAAAAAGGGAAGGAAAATGCAAATATTGGATCAATTGACAGCTGCTTTAATCTGTGAGCCAGCAGCCAGGCAGCAGAGGAACACTTCCTTTGTAGAATGAGATTCTCATTTCCTTTGCACACAATTGTTTTTCCTCCCGGTGTGTTCCTTTCCTCATCTTTCTGTCAAGCAGGGCAGGGCATCATATCTAAACTATGTTTCTCTACTTAGAGCACATACTAGAGGAAATTGTAACATAAATCACAAGAAACACAAGCATTTACATTTACTTTTAGTAATTCTACTAAGGAAGATATTGTCATTCAGAAAAAGTGCTTTCATGTCAGAAAGAGATTCTGTACATAATGACAGGAGTTGAGCAGAACGTTGAGATCCTCTCTGTATAAAAAGACATAATAATGCTCAAACTAGAGAGGATACAGCAAAACAATGTCCAAATATTTAATTCTTAAAAGTAACAAAAAAACAGTAACATGCCAATATTATATCTCAATCCCTCACCACTGAAAACTCCCAGACAATTCCACAACCATATAAACACGAGCCAAACAGACCACACTCTAGGATCATTTCAATTTACTGTTATCTGTCATTTCAAATGAAAGACTTTTTAAATAACAACAACTTGGTTCACCGCTGCCTCTGATATATGTATTTTTTGTTTTTATTTTACTTTCGCATGCAACTTGAGACCATTCCTCTAGTTGCAGCACACATACATTTTTATAAGCCGACTTTTTCTTATATAATGACTTTGGTATTTTGCAACAAAGCGATAAAATGAGATATTAAAAGAAAACACAAGGAACAGTCACATAAAATAACAACCGATAAAACAGACTTGCACAAAACAAGTTTAGATAAATTGGAGAACAAAAGAAAACATAAAAGAGCTTTGATTAAAAAAAAGTCTTCTAATAAAAGTTAACATGAGTTATTGTGTTAAATTGCTTTTGTTGAGAGACACATTGATGCTTCTTTTTTAATGAACACAAACATGTATGGCTGTTTCTGCACATATTTGTAGAACATCTTTAGTATTTGACCACAAGAGATTGGTTTTTGATCAATTTTGATTGATATTGATTGGTACCGATAATTACAGCTACTGAAGCATTGCCACTGAATCTCCTTTCCTTACACTTGGAAAACAAAGCTCAGAGATACAGAAGGAAAAGAAAGACAGGAGCATTTTTCCAAGCAAGCTAACACCGAAGATTAAGCAATATAATAATAAAGGAGCATAATGGTTTGTAATAACAGCCTGGAGTGTAGCACTATAATTTAGTCTTTGCTTGTTTGTTTACTTCCATGGTGTAGATTATGTGTGCGTTTGTGAATGAGGGAGCACTGTTTGATAGAGACATTGATTGAGAGAGAAAACATCCAATGTGTTTGTATTTGTTTATTTGTGCAACTGCTCGTAAACAATCATGGGCCCGCTCCTAATTTTGTTGTCAAACACACACACTCGTGGAAACAGTGACTGCCTGTGCGCACAGTGAGCACACACCACTCGACCGCTCCTGCTACGGCGCTAGCTGGGAGTGTGTGTATAATAAGTGTGAAAAATCTCATTAATGCAGTGCGGCTGCTGAGCTGCGGCTGCTGCTAAGTCCCTTGTATTGTCACTTTTCTCCAGGGCCCCCGAGCGCTAGCTAGCTAACTAGCATCATCGCCATGGAGACCACGGCAGCTATGCCTCCCCACTCATCCTCAGCACTCTCACCCTTATACTGTGTAGCCTACACACACACACACACACACACGCACACACACACGCACACACACACACACCCCTTCCCTCCCTGCCCTGCTCTTCCTTTTTGTCCTCTGACAAAGCTTGACAAACCGCATGTGACTTGGAGGGCTTAGCACCAGGGAATTGTCAGAGTTCCCCCTCTCCAATTCACACACAGTTCAAACTCTAAATAAGCAGACATATTGATTTTTAATGATGCCAGCCAGTGGAAGACCCTCTCTGCTGTGGAGACGGAGAGCGATGGAAGGAAGGAAGTCAAGAGGAATGGATTAGCTGGGTCACTTTCCCTCCATTACCTGCTTTATTAGGCTATTATTATAATTATTTAGAACTGCTTTTTTCATAGGTTTTTTCACAGCAAAACATCTTTGTTTTGTTTTCTGAGGAAGAGTGGTTCTCCTCTAGAACTTTTATCAGTTTCATGTAAGGCAAATATTACTAGTAAAATAAGATGTGTTATGGCACAGTTGCTCAAGTTACATACATGAACATGCAGAGATCAGCAGCAGAGGCAGCATGACGACGGCTGGAATTTGACTCCATCCAGTCTTAAATATAAAGCATATGCATTAGCTGCCTGAGCTACTGAGACGCCTTCTTCTGTTCTCAGCTGTTACAGTTGTGTTTTCTAGAAGAAGTCATTTGTTTTTAAAACGTGTGTTTGTTAACGATTATTAAGTCTTTTTTTTAATACATATGTAGAACTGGCCATGACGATTTGATTGTTTTCTTTACGTTTCAAAACCATACAGAGATTTAACAGAAATTCTCGCCCGTCAAATTATTTTGCAGTTTTTCTTAATGTCAGATCGCACACAATTCAGTCAATTACATCAAATGAAATGCACATTAGTGTGCTCGAACCATATGCAAAATGCCTTCATCTATACATCAACTTTTTATTTGTTTATTCCTCTACTTTATTTTTCTTAATGCTGTGTCAAAAGAGTTTCTGAGGCCCATTTTCAACCACATGAATGCAGCCAAAATCCAACATGCAGTCGTCTGCCCACATATATAAACCACCCCAGTGCTAAAGACATTGCTGGCTACACATATGGAGGTGATTTCATAGATCAAAGTTCTGTTACAGCTAATTAATCTATATCAATGTTAATTAATCAACTTAACCTCAGGCTTTACAGACCACCCTCTAATCAGTGTGTGTGTGTGTGTGTGTGTGTGAGAGAGAGAGAGTGCGGACTATGCACATGTAACAGAGCTACTGTAAGAAATCAAGCAAATAACCTAGTTTGACTTTTAAATATATAAATGTAATTTAAGTAAAAAGAAAGAAATGATTAAATACAGGACAAATTAGGAGAGGAAAAGAATGAGCAAATATACAAGTGTGTTGAGACAGAAGCCTGTGCGCACAGTACAGAGAAAAGGAAAAAAACTTTCCTGAAAAAAGAGAAGGGGGAAAATGATTAACCTTTGAGACATTACCTAATTAATTCGGTCCGTGCTTTAAATGAAGTGAGCAACCAGTAGCCGGTCAGTGGAACTCATGTTAAATTATTTCACCCCATATTACCGTGTGCAGAACAAGAGCTGCTGCTACTTGATATAATGACACATGTAATCTTTATTCAGCTTGCACCCTTGAGGCGTACAGCTTTGTTGCAGACATAGAAACAGCTAAACCTTTAGCCCAAAGCTAAAGCTAAATAAACTGACAGTCTATTGACACAGGTGGGAGTCTATAGAACCACGAATGCATGTAGTTATGAGCGTTTATGTTGGTATTAATAATGTACTAACTTGGAATCTAGGGGTTAGAGGGAGTGAATTGGATGTCATGTTGCAGATGTGTGTGTAGAATTATGGAAAACTGATTTAACCTGTAGAGCTGCTTGCATGCAATAGATTTTTTGCAGCACAGGATATAACCTAGAATTTAGAATTTAACTTTATTTAATGTTAAATAATAGCATTGTGCAGGTAAATAGCTCAATGTACAAACAAAATGTCTTTAAATTGGTTGTTTTGAATTCTACTTATCCTTTTGTAGGAATTTTGGACTGCTCAGTGAGGTTTGTAAGCGTATTGACAACACTACAGGAGGAAATCAGGACATTTTAAAACAAATCACAGAATTTTGAAATACCCACCTGCTGCCAGACTGTTATAACGACTTCAGTCCACCCCATGGCATAAATGGATAAAATGAGAGAGGAAGAAAGAAAAAAATCTTCACGATACAAAAAGATAAAATTTGAGATGAAACGATTGGTTGATTAATTAATTTGTTGACAGAATTGGCCACAGTTTGGATAATAAAGTTGTTTATCAAGCAAAAAATGAAACATTTTCACAGTTTTTTTTTAATATATTTGGGTTTTGGACTGCAACCAAGCAATTTGAAGACATCAACATGAACTTTGAGGGTATTTTGTAGACTAAATGATTAATTGATCAATTGAAAAAATTATCAATGGACTAAATGGTAATGAAAATAATTATTAGTTGCAGCCAAGGATAAAATAAAAAATAACATGCAATCAATCTTACTTTTGGGCAGGTAATATTTATTGTAAAGCTAGGGTAAGTAATGTATTTCAGAAGCATTTTGTTTTGGTTATATTTGTAGAAATTCTATTCACATCTTAACAGCAATCATTAAATCAAATGCTCTTAAAAAAAGAAGAAAAAAATATGGTATCTGTGGCTGTCGCAGGACTTTAAAAAACCCATCAATGAAATGATTGGCTGGCCTACCTGTCTGTGTACCTACCTACCTGTTTACCCACGTGCACTCTGCTTATGCACGCATTGTGCATGAAAATGTGTTTTGGAGGGAGGCCTAAAGGTACGGGATGGGATTTTTCTGTTGGATGCTTTCAAAACATCTCGCTTCTCGCTAGTTTCTCCAGTTTCGTCTGATGATCATTTAGCATCAGTTGGCAACGACCATAGTTTTGGGGCCTTCGGAGTAGCCAGCGGATAAAAGATAACTGATTTGCGGACCAAGACTTCCTCTTCCATGTGCCAGTCACTGTTTACAGTCCAATTAGCAATCTTGGAACCCATTGGCTATCGTCTCACACAGATTTGAATGCAGATAAATAAAAAAGATCATTAAAAGCTAATCTCTAGGGTTCCATGATTGATAAAAAGCTAAATCTTTGTCAGATGATAGCCGATAGGTTTCGAGATTGTATTGTGGCCAACGCGTTCCGCCTCTTTTGCTCTACACACAGACTGTTTACCTCTACTTGGACTACAAACGGACTACAAATTGCACTATTACTTTATACTGTAATATTAACCTCAAACGGTAAACCCACTTTGTACATCACTATACTATACTATACATCAACAATGTGCTTAACCAGTTGGAAAATACAGTTTCAGTATATGCAGGTCGTAGCCAGACACCCATTCACCCACCCACACACACACCCACACACACACACACACACGTGCGCAGTAGTTCGGGGATCACGGAATTCAAATGGAAACTTCCTTCAAAGGGCCGAGCGGGTGATGGCGGCTGTCAAGTGCTGCAAAGAATCTGCCTGAGCATTCCTGTGGTTTAACACTATGCTTTGAAAAACAAGGGCTGACCGAGTCCCCGGAAACACCCCCACTCCCTTCCACACTCCACCCCTATATGTCATAAAAATATCAGCGATGCCTGCTCCTGCCCACGGGGAAGAAAGTGAGAGAAAGACTTTTGAGGGCATTTATAGACAATCATGCCTGTGGAGAGGGCTCACAAGTGTTAGGGTACACAAGCAGCAACACATGTACACAAGACATACACCAGAACGTAAGTGTTGTACATCCTGCATAAACCTTCCTGACTATTTGGTGGCTTACAAGCATAGACAAAGTATAGTATAGTTTCATTGTGGAGCAGCTAATTGACAAAATGATACACCAGAGTCATGGAAATGTTGTAAACATATCAAAATCTACTCAAATCTACTATATTGGCAAATATAATATATATACTCTCATATACTCTATCTTTAGCTTTGAGTGCACATAAGGACACCTGTGGTGACACCTCAGCTGACAGATAAAAGAGCCGGCAGCTGTGGAGCAAAGGACCTGAACAATAGTGAATAAATACAGAATCAATAAGGATATTAAAAATGTAGGCAGTAAATGTAATATTTATCAGAGTTTCATTATTTGATACCAAACTGAAATAACTGACTAGGTGGAGTTGAGTGTGAAAGTTCATTCTTGACTTTGGGCAAAGCAAAGTTTCAAAATAATCTTAACTCAAGGTCCTCTTACTAACTTTTTCACTTCTTGTTGGAGCTTTCAACAACGTCTTGCATCGGTGGATGAAGTTTGTTTATGGATGTTCTTATCATGGAGATGGCTCAGCTGTCATCTTGTGACCCAAATATTGAATTTGGGTCACATGATAATAGTAAGTGACGGTCACGTGATGATAACTGAGTAAACTACATCCACTGATGAAGACCACAAGATATGGATGAGAGCTCCGGAGAGGCTTACTGGAGCAGATCTTGTGTTAAAGGAAGTTTAGTTTTCTGTCTGCTAAATATAAGAGTACAGACAGCAGACAGTTAGTTTATCTTAGCATATAGACTGAAAACAATGGGGACTAGCCTGTCTCTCTCTAAAAGGAACACATTTTTAATAACAAAATTATTAGCACCTATCAAGCTCACTACTTAACACGTCACATCTTGTTTGATCCATACAAAAACACACATGTAAAAATGACAATTTAAATGATTTGATGGCACAGAAACAGATAATGGTTTATGGTTGTCAATCACAGATATTCAAGTCCTTGCAGAAAATGGTTTCAAGCTTCAAATTTCTATTAGCCTTAGCAAAATTAAGCTATATATATTTTTTACTTTCACATCATGATACGAGAGTCTATTGTCTCTGCTATTGGTTAGTAATTGTCCACTGTGTTAGGTCAGCATTTCAGACCCATATGTATGTTTCTTATGACACATCTGCTGAATGTGAGAAAGGTACAGCTGCACGTTGGTGGTTTCTGGAAGCTGCTCTGAAGTGACATTTTAATCTGACAAATGTCTCTGGATGATTCAACTTGGCAGCAGCATTAACTCCCATCTGTTCCACACAAACACTCACAAAAAGTCTGCATCAGACATGCAGTCACGACACACTATTTGTTAATGTGTTCGGTGTGCACTTGAAGTGTGTGAGTTTATGCATATGTTTGAATGACTGTTTGTATGTGTGGGAGTGTGCGTGGGCAGTGAGGGTGAAACGACCAGTTCACCACAAAAGACATTCAGTTGAACAGAGCATATGACCAGCCCTGAGGAAGTGTGTGTGTTTGTTTGTGTGCACTTGTGTGCTGTTTCACATCAATTTACAGCACAAAACTTTCCAGCTGCTGCTTTTAAACCTCTGCACCCAAAAAAGATGAGCTGTAAAACAGACTGCAAAGCTGGGCAACACAAAAAAATATGCATCACGATGTACATCTGAAAATCAATTAATGGTGAATAGAGTAATAATACATGTTCAACGTGGACTGAAAATTGATTTTAAACCAGTTTAGCACCTCTGGTATCAAGGTAAACTTCTGGCCTAAAAAAATACAAAGCAAATTTGATGTAGCTTAAGTACATTTGTCATATTTTTTTCTAAGATTAGACCTAAAATCAGTTTTACATCTGTAGTATTGCTCTGCTTTTTGTTATTGTATTGTCTGAGAACATTTGTCAATTTTTTTGTCTCCAGAAAGCATGTATAAGGTTTCACGGAGGCCCTACAAAATATTCTCTAAACTCCTGCCTCCTTTTTTGTTTCTTTTATTTGATGTTTTGATTCGTTGTCTGAATGATCTGTTATTTTGTCTGCCCAGTATCCTTTGAATTACCTTCAAATTTTACAATTCCACACCTCATGATTTACATCCAGCTCAAAAGGTCAGTACCAATGCAAGAAGTAATGTGCTCTATACAGTATGTAGCAGGGCGGAAGAAAGCACTTCTGACATTCTTGCTGGAGACTGGATTTTACTTTGTGTCAATGATTGTCTTTTAACGGTAACCCCAATCTCTCCTTAATTTTTTTTTAAAGTATATTTTTATGCCTTTAATGGATAGAGACAGAGAGGGAACGGGAGACAGCGAGAGAGGGGGATGACATGCAGCAAAGGACCTACAGGCCGGAATCGAACCCCGGTCCGCTGCGGTGAGAACTGTAGCATTGTACATGGAGCAGGCGCTCTACCAACTGAGCTAAATGCGCACCGATCGCTCCTTAACTTTAACCACACTGTTGCCATGCGCAGACATTATAGCTAGCAAGAATATTAAAAACGCTGGCATTGTACATAAATAAAATATCATTGAATATGATCTGGGGTTTGGCAGAATTATCCAATATTGGCGTTCTTCTCTGCAGTAGGGTTGGATGTTGTTTGAATCTTGAGTGGCTTAGTGGCTTAATTTATTTTGAATTGTTTACAACATACATTGTTCATCCAAACTGTCTAATATGACACATAGAAACATTTTCTGATCTGAAGCCCATATCAGCAACATGACATCATTCGTAGGTGCCAAAACTAATTGATTAGGTTCTGGCACAAAAACAACTTAGTTAGGTTTAGGGAACCAACATGGTTTGGTTTAAAATTACTTTGTTAAGGTTGTGGAGCTCTAAAGTCTAAACAGCTGATCTCAGTCTGAAGGAGACCTGACTGACATGCAGCCTTCCATTTTGATGTCAAATAGAAAGAATGCTGGGATTTCTATTTGTAGATTCTTTTGTGTCCTCAATGTCGGAGACACAATCTCAAAAACACACACATAAAAGCGGATGCTGGGTATTAAACCAATCCGGGCCAACTGTGCCACTCAGAACCAGACAGCCTCCATCAAAGGCAGCGTGCCCCCGCTGCTGAGAAGCGACTGTATTGCCTGCTGCAGGGGTTGGCATGGAGGTTGAAATGTCATGTATACAAGGACCCCTCTGCCAAGGCAAATGACAAAAATGCATTTAGTTTGACAAAAGAGGTGTGACATACTCTGCACCGCTCTGCTGCCAAGCCTGCAGTAAGAGAATTATTCACTGTTAAATGGAAATGTTCACTGAAACAATCTACTAGATAATTTTGGTGCAAATTAATCTGCTTTTCTCTCACTGTGCTTGTTGAATTATCTTCCAATATGAGATGCACGTTGGTTTCTGTTCTGGTCAGACAGTGGTATTCTAATTTGATTTAACGGTATTACATATTTAGGAGCCCCTGCACGCCTGCTTCAGGAGATTTCAAGCTGCCTTGCACCTTCGGATTAGTGGCATTATATTTACATTACAGAGACATTAGATTTCCTTATATGACTTTCTGTGGCAGTGATGAAAGCCATTTTTGAATATATGCACGCTGCTATCCTGAAATCAATCGGCTGATTTCCATTTTTGGACGGGAACATAGCCCGTCCAATATTTATTCAGGTCAGGCCATCGTGTTTTCCCACATGCTATGAATTCATTTGGAGTGGAAATGTGCTTATATATATAAGTGTGTAATGTTTCTCTCTGTTTCTCCGCTAACACACACTCACACACCACACCATAATGGCATTTTATAGGAGTTCTGTGCTGGCTAATTGTTGTGTTTGGGCCGCTTCTCAGAGTATGAGCGGGCAGGTGGCAGGTTATGTTTTATTTTTCTGCAAATCTAAACAACACAAAGTGTTGGAGACAGGCAACTTCCCCAATTGAACAGCCTGCAGGAGTCAGTGAACCACAAAAGCTTTATTGCTTGTTAGCGGTGAGGAGAAGGAGGAGGGGGGCAAGTGAGAGAGTGAGAGATGAAAATAGATAGCATTTGTGTTTATATATATGTGTGTGTGTGTATGGTTGGTCCCCAAGCCTAATTCTCGCTCCAATCTCAGGCCATAATAGAGGTGTTTTGTCTTCCAAAGCCAGAGGCAACGTCTATTTTGCTCAGATTGGTGGGTGCAGAGCTGAGGTCGAAGGTCATCATTTTGATAGTTTTAGCTATTTGGGAATGTCCCCTTTAGCGCTGATTGAGGTCATGCAGTGTGGCCTCAAAACCTGTGACCCCTAATCTCCTCTGCATCCCCTCTCTGGCCCTGTATACACCTGGCATTAACATGCATCTCGGGTGATCCGATTGGTGGTCCTATTAGCTTTGAAACATAAATAAAGCTTTATTAGCTTTATCTCCTCCTCTCGGCGGTCCAAAGCTCCTGTACTAGCGGTGTGAACACCAACACTCTGTGCTAAGAGCTCCCTAGGCAGGGCAGAGTCAACTAGCGTTAAATGGTCTGTTAGCTGCACAGCTAACTGAGCTAACGGCAGCTACAGTTAGTAGCAGTTAGCGGTTACTTTAGCAACAAGTAAAGCTGTCTGTACATCAGGAAAAGGCAGAGCAGCTGGAGGACATCAAACAGCATGTTTTTGTGTACTCCATGCACAAGAATTAATTTTGCCTGTTGTTGTGGCTTCTTCTTTTTGTTTCGCACTTTAATATGACACCATATGTTATCGAATAAGTTTTGCTTACGCAGGGGACACATTCGCGTACACAATGCTAAAAAATTGTGGCCATATGTGGCCCAGACCACCCCCAAACGTGGTCTGAGCATTCGGGTCCAAATACATCCTCAACGCATCTTGGGTGTATTCACACCTGTACTTACAAATGTCCATTTGTGATAGGATTACCGGAGATGCATGTTATGTAGACCTCTCATCTATCTGCTGGCATAGAGTTTTCATGCACAGGTGAAAAGTATTTTGGCAATGCAAATAACCAAGAAACTAACAATGGAAACCTTGGAGGATTTTCATGTTTTTCTTTATTGGATAAAGATGTACCGTGGCATTTATTATGGCTGTCTTTAGCCAAGGAAAGACCTTAAAAAGAAAATCTTCAGGGGACTCATTCATTTCCATTGTGAAACATCTGATTGTTTCAGTGAATGCACTTTGAATAACAAAAAATGTTTCATACTCACAAGAATCAAAGTGACACACGTAGACTTATGGGTTATCTATACAGCAACAAAATGATGCAAAGAAACTGCAGATTTCTTTTCTACACATCCTTAAGTTATAGCATAAATAAATATACCAAATCAAGGCTGCAGATACATAATTGAAACATTTTGAGATGGAAAAGATGCACTAATTACCCAAACAAACCAATGACAATTTACAGACAACAATTGACCAGCATTGGCCCTAATTCCCTTTTTGCACCAGCCAATGACTGATTGAGCCTTGGTGTCGTATACTTTTATGTGCTCCCACTGTGTTAATAACATGAAGTTTATGGAGTGTGCTCAGTAATTAAATAATGCAGGATGACTTTGAGGGGAACACAGTGGATTTTTTTTCATGCGTTCTGCACCACGGACCTCTTGCCGCTCTAATGGGATACAGATGGTGGCCAGAGGTTGGCCGACAGGCAGTCGGCATCGCAGACTGAGACCAGCGGGGAGTGTCCTGAAACTTGTTCACCACATTACTGTGCCCCACATGCCAAGCCTGGGGCCACTCAGTGTGTGTTTGTGTGTGTGTGTGTGTGTGTGTGTGTATGTGAGAGAGAGAGAGAGAGAGAGTATGTTTGGGAAGTAAGGAGACAGAGAGACAGACTTCTACTCTGTCACACACCTGAATTAACTAAAATATAAACAATTCCACAAGTGCCACACTATATGGATCAATGTTCTTTGTCTGTACAAAATGTTATATGGTGGCACAGAAACATGTTAAATGATGAGCTTTGTTTTTGATATATCAATTAGTTTTTTTAGATTTGTAACAGATAAAAATCTCAGAAAATACTTTTTTTGCTCTCAATAAATGTAGAGTCTGGTGAAGACTAGAGTTACATGGTGAAGATTACCAGACTCTCTCCAATTTCATACAACCTCCATGGCCTGGAGCAAGGCTAGACCATTAAAATATATTGCCACAGAAGCATCTGTTGGGTGGAAGGCATTAAATACAAACAACCTGACAGTAAAAGAGCCAATTTATCTTGAATCCAGTGTTCCAGCCGCAGAACACTCCCTAATTATTAACCTATAACTCCCAATAGTTAGTTTGAGATTAGCCAGACTGTGGACACTTCGGTTAGATTTTGATCAATTCCATACTGCATGTGGTATCATGAGTCTTTTAAAGATCTTCCGTCACTTTCAGCAGGCTTTTTGTTAGTATAATTTGTTCAAGTGTGATTATCACTTCTTGAATTCTATTTTTCCTTCTCTCATGCTGAATGTACCTGCTATGGACTATCTTTAACACCAGTGTAACTCATTTCTGACACTTTAACAATCAACATTGCTAGGTTTTTGGATGTTTTCAGTAAGCACCAGTAGTTTGAGAAAACCCTACACTAAGATCCTCTATTATTTTTTTTGTGCTACACTGAATCCCCACTAGCCTGTAGGGAAAAACCAGAACAATCTGGTTCTTTCTGATTATTTCTAGTGATATTATAATATTCAAAATACATATAGAAAGTACTAATATCCCCCAATAATACCAGCACATGTAAATGCTACTGTCTGTCCAAATAATACCACAAATTAATCCACAAGTGTTAAGAAGGCATGAAGTTAATTTGCTGTGTTGACTCTGTGCCTTGGGAAGGGCTCACAGTTAGACAGTGCCCAGTTAAGGACACTGGGAGGGGAGAAAGCCTTTTGATTAATCATACAAATCTTCAGCAGAATGCTCCAGAGGACTGATGGGATGTGGCATTTCAAAAGATCCGTGGGTCAGAAAGCCTTTGAACTTTGACCCTTGAACTGTGGCTCTCACAAAGGATGGAGACAAAGGGGGTTGAGCAAAAGTTGCACCTCCTGAGCTGCACAGCATGAGCATCTGGGAATACAAGAGATCTGACATTTGTTGAGGAAAAAAGAATTAAAAGAGGTAGAAAGTTAGCAATCTAGAGTTTTGAAGTGTTATCAGGTCAGAAAGATAAAGTCAAGAGTCTGACATTTGTATTTTGAAGGGATCATATTACTAATTGGTGTGTTGATAGGGAGAATTCAAACATTTGGAAATAGAATGCATGTTAACTGTGAAGCTTAGATCTCTTGAATAAATAGAAAAAATATGAGAGTGCAGGACAGCTAGACAAAGCCATTGAGGGTTGGCAGTCCTCCTGTTTGATTAGCCATTAGCCTCTGGTGATGGGAGTCGCAGTCAGAACGCCACTCCCTTTGATTACAGCACAAGAGAACGGCAGAAAAACACATCTCCCCAGCCAATACATATCACTTCAGGGGGCTGATTTGGCTTCATGCTTTTTCCCTCAGTCTCATGTTGTAATCAGACATGCTGTCATTGTGGAGAAAAGAAAAAAAAGCCCAATGAAATAATCATACATAAACATAATAAGTAGAGTCAGAACGTTTGAGGGGAACGGGTTGAGATTAGTTGGATACCAAAATGCATCCTAACAAACTTGTTGAAACTGTTTCAGAGGACTATCTGGAGACCTGAAGCCTACAGATAGCTTTACACACCAGGAGTAATTTTCATTCAGGGAAAGCAAACAACAAAAGTCAGGAGTGTGAGAAAAAAGGCAGGCTTAAACAACAGAGTTGAGTTTTTAGGATCTGCCCCTCCTCACAGCAACATGGTAAGATACATTTTTATGATGCCAAGGACTTTGTTTTGACTTAATGAAGCTTCCTTTCAAGTAAACAGAATACTTGCCAGCATAGTGCTACGGGTCCAGCAACAAAAACAACTGATTACTTTCAGCATAATACTAAAGTCTGATTTCGATGACACTTTACTTTCTCTTACGGCTCGGGTTCAAACGACAAAATGCCTCCAAAATGCTGATGTGTCCTTGAAAGTGACAATAACTCCCAGGTGACTCCAGGTGTCACTGCTCTTTACTCTGATCTCCCTGACTTGGAGCTAAAGGGCAAAATTTCTCTCCGGGGCATCAAGTGACTATCAGTGAAGCTCATGAAAACATGTTGAAATTTAGTTTTATCCTGATGGACATGCACAAACAAGAACCTGGATAGTGGAACACTGACAACACTTGAAGTAACCAGTCCAAGATAAATTTTTTGCCATTATTTACTCCTGGAGAAGTTTAGTGTGGAACACAACAGCTGGCAGTTCATGCCCCCCTGCTATTTTCTCTCCAACACACCCCTAATTTCTTTTCAGCTCCCCCTCCCCTGCTTTCATGCTTGACTTGCAGCAGCTTTTGTCCAGTGGCAGAGGAGCTCGTCAGTGAGGGAGGAGTTGGGGCGAGGGGATGGAGGTGGTGGTGGTGTTGGGGCCCAGTGGCTGTAAAATGGCTGGAGGAGGCTTCCTAGTACTGCCCTCACCTCCTTCAGATGTGCAATCAACACTTGAAGAACATGCTCTTTTTATCTTGAGGCCTGCAAGTTGTAACATCTGTCAATAAAACCATGTACTGTTCCCTCTTCCTCTTGGGCTTTACCTACTCCTATGTTCCAACTCCCCCCCTACCGCCACCCCCCCCCCCACCATCTACCCTCCATC
>CM022477.1:12404174-12417162 GCA_011952105.1 Coreoperca whiteheadi
GAGGGAAAAACGGACATATCTTTCCCTCTCCCCTTCTCCTTTTCCCCTTTTCTTTTTCCTTTCCTCCCCCCCCCCCCCCCCCCCCTCTTGTTTATGTAGGGTTACAGTCTTCCCTCTTTAGTTACCCCTCTTACAGACTTACAACAAAACTCTACCTGCAAGTGAAACACTGACTGACTGATGTATGCTTAAACAAATCAAATGGATGTCCAATCATTACTTTGCCTCTGTTCCATTCACCATCTCTAGTCCCTACAAGTTCCCTGGTGTGCATCATTTTTGTATGTGTGCGACATGATAGCACGAGGGCTACAAGGGTGACCATCCACCCACAGGGCCTCCTGCTGTGTTTCTAATCAGGGTTAAACCTGCCAAACATGACTAAGTGAAACAGGGACTTTAATTCTTTGAAAAACAGATCCTGGTAAAAAATGAATTTCTTACATTCTTACACTACAAGCTTAAAGGTCCAGTATGTAGTATTTAGGAGGCGCTATTGGCAGAAATGGAATATAATATTCATAATTATGTTTCAACTGGTGTATAATCACCTGAAAATAAGAATCGTGTTTTCATTGCCTTAGAATATGCCATTTATGTCTACAGAGGAAGCAGATCCCCTACCACAGAGGTCTCCGTGTTGCACCACCATGTTTCTACAGTAGCCCAGAATGGACAAACCAGTTACTGGCTGTAGACAGGCCCATTTGCATTTCTTGCAAGTTTTGCGGCCACCATAGTTTCTCCTGCACGCTTGGAACGGGAGGGTGATCCGAATGGTATTCAAATGGTTGCAAACTGCAATTTGAATGCTTGATGCAACAAAATCCTACACACTGGACCTTTAAGTGGAGTCTTTAATGAACAATGAACAATGAACCTGTACCAAAAACATGGCAATCCGTCCAATAGTTGTTGAGACATTTCACAAAGAAAATATAATGTCAAGCTGCTGGTGGCACTACAGGAAAGGTCAAGGAATCACCAAAGTCTGTAGGACTCATCCTTAGGGGACCATGATTGTTTGGACAAAACTTCATGGCAATCCATCCTATAGTTGTTGAAATACTTTAATCTGGACCTAAGTGGTGGACAGACAGACAGACAGACAGACAATGCTTTCCCTAGAGCCAGGCCACAAGCATGACAAAAACATATTTAAAAAAAATAGTCGACTACAAAGGGGATCTGGGGAGCCAGACAGAGGAAATGGCTGGGTTTATGTTGGTCTGCTTATATTAGGGAGTGTTAGAGTCAAACGAGATTGTAAAAATGCCAGTCTTAACAGGCAGCAGCAGGATGTGTAGCTATTAAAGGAGAGCAGCCAGGTACACACACAACGCAACACACACACACGTCCCGATACACACTGAAAACGCAGATTGCATGCAAATGTGCCGACGCATCACACTTTCTAATCAGACTTTACACTCCCTCCCTCCCACAGTAGGCTGGCCACGTGCTTTGTCCCCACAGCATTGTGGTTAATTCTGCCATTGACAGCCAGTGCTGTGCGCTAAGCCGTTACTAGATGGTTGAAATTGATTAGTGTGCAGAAGACTCGCCCATGGTAATGAAGTTAGAGCTCAATCAGCTAATTATAAAGCACGTGACATGTGTGTGTGTGTGTGTGTATCTGCATGTATATGTTTACAGAAACACACACAGATGGGAGGATATTAGCAAACATTACATATGCAGGCATACACATGGTATACACGTACGCTTTGACGTGTACACACCTGCATATAAACATAAAAATGTTCAGAGGTAACATGATAGCGGCTAAAAAAATTCCTTTGGTGGCAGTGCTGGAGGTTCAAAGTCACGTCTGCTCTCCCTCTCTCCTCAATGCTTTCACTGCTCCTCACTACTCTCTACCTCCCTCTCGTTCCCTGTCTGTCTCTCTGCTCTCCTCCTCAGCATAGACCTGGCTGTCCATCTCCAGTATTTTAAGCCAATCAGCCAGGCGTTCCACACATCCTTAATGAGCTCACGGGGGATGTGACTTGACTATGGCAACAAGCATCCACCGCTCCCCAAAAAATCAACATCCAGCTGCTAGCGTCTAATTGTCAAGTAAGTGGCAAATCATAGTAATATGGGAGACAGTGGGGAATTCAGATTTTTACAGGCACTCACAAATAAACACACACACGCACTTGCTTCCTTGATTGTTTTCTCTTCAAGTGAATTTATTCTCAAATTTTATCATCAGATAAAACTATAAGACATTTGTTTTTTACAAAATGAGTTAAAAGTTCAGCCCATTTGGAAACAGAGCATCTCTTTACAATTACATCACAGTGGACAAATACTGTCTTCATGCTTCTGCAAGGCTTCTGAGTAACTGGGTCTCGTGTGAGTTTCTGAAATAAAACATTATTAAATATAGTTTATTCATTTATAACCTAATTCAAGAACATAACTGACATTAGACTACTGCATTAGTCTCTCTGCCCTGCTTCATTAAGGCCTTGTTTTTTCCCCCTGCTGGACGCAGGCGATGAGTGTACTGGTCGCCATAGCAACACAGTCATAATTTATCATAACCAAGTGGCTAATATGCCTATAAGCGCTCTGTGATCTTTGACCCCACACTCACTGGCTGAAACACTTAATATTCCCATTCCATTGTCTGCTAATTCTTCTCCCCCCTCACTCTCTCTCTCTCTCACACCAGCTCTCGTTAAACGCATGTAATTGCCTAATTCAACATGCATTAGAAATGTAGTGTTTAAGTAATCATCTCAGATAAGATTGGGATAACATTTCAATTACCTTGCCGTTGCGTTATCTTTGCCGCAGTGTACATAACAATTAAATAATCAGCACAGCTTGACAGCAACAGCTGTTATGTATACACAGCATGTATTCACTTATTCATAAATCTCATTTTATAGGATGCGCTTTAGCATGTTTTCTCTTCAATTGGGAAAAGTAACAGGAGTGCAGTTTGAATTGCAGAAGCTGCCAATCAACCCGACTGAGCAAAGTACACGTGCATCATAGGCTACAGCCTGCAGATGGGAATGTGCTGTTTGTTCATTTGAAAAAAAGTATGGTTTTAGTTCATTGCTTACCTTTTTGTGCAAAACTTTTGCAAATCAGTCAAAACTAAGAAAAAAAACACGAATCTCCCAGGAGGTTAATAGGAATAAATCAAATAATTTTAAACAAAGGAAATCAATGAATTTGGTTGTAATTGATAGAATTGATAAATGTCCTGCTGTTTGAGATGATTGTTCCAAAATGTAGTCCCGCTTGAACTTGGTGACTAAAAGCCGCACAGATGACTTGCAGAAACAGGGGCAGATGTTTTCTGTTAAGTGGGGTTGCCCTTAAATAAGCTTGGGTTGCCACTTCCACGCCTTCCCTTCCCTTTCCTAGCCACACATTTTATAAAAAAACATGTGAGGAATGTTGGCTAATAACTTCCTTACCGAGTCTTGTGGCTTTCTAGGTGAATGGCAGTGTGTATGTGTGTGCTGGTGTTTCTCCTGTGCGTGTTCTTGCTGTTATTACCTA
Organism: Coreoperca whiteheadi; assembly: GCA_011952105.1. NCBI lineage: Eukaryota > Metazoa > Chordata > Actinopteri > Centrarchiformes > Sinipercidae > Coreoperca > Coreoperca whiteheadi. The sequence goes on from CM022477.1 coordinate 12,407,703, forward strand.
GTAACAGAAATGCTGCCAATCAATTCTTTCCTCTCTTCTCTGTCTACATTCAGAGACAAACCATCTGGAAATGTTGATATCAACGGTTGCACTGAAACTGCATTTTGATAAGGCAACAATTAACTCCATAACCATTAAACTCTCTCTCACACAAACACACTGAGCTTTCGAACGTTTCCTCTACGTGACTCACAGATAGATGGTCGGAAGAAACGGAAGGAGAAATACAGGTAGAGAGAGATCGAAGGAGTGATAGGATGATAAACTCCAAGTTCATTCATGTATGATGAACCTCATATTCTAAAATGCTCATTTGTCTGGCATGTGGGTTGGGACAGTTACAGGCGGATATCCACTTCTACTTGAAAACTTGTTTTTCACTGCCTGAGATAGATAGCAATCTGAAACTGTTCACTTGCGACTTCAAAGTATCGCAGTAAGTATGAGATTTGTGATGTTTATGAGGGGAAACACAAGCTGTACTGTTGCAGAGAGTGAAGACTGGGGCGGATGAGGCCTTACTACCAATTGGTAAAACGCCTGCAAGGAAGTTGTGTTTCTCCTCCCTTCTATTTATGGGTTTGGGGGGAAAACGCGCACACACGTCCACATGCCCAAGACTTTTTAATCCACTGTCATAGCCTAGTCTGTATAAAGATGTGGCTCTTATTGTTATGTTTTATGGAAAATAATGGGATTTCACAAAAAGTATTGAAAATGACATCAAGGACATTTAGAGCACTCAGAACATCCAAAAATAGATAATACACCATTAGCTTTATTGCTGTTCTCTACAGAGAACAATGAGGAATTTGTGCACAGGATCATTTTATTAATAAATGACGATTAATAAGGAAGCAGAGCAGGATATCCCAGAGATGAGTATGTAACTGTTTGTATTTGCCCTCACTAGAAAACCTTTGAGTTTTTTTCCACATAATGAATTCACATTTTTTGTACGGTTATAATTAGAATATAATTCTTTTCTCTTTGCAAAAAAGTCATTATTTTATCAAATGAACAAATAATTGTTAGCAAACATCTGAGTTCATCCATAGTTTTAAGCCATTATATTAGACAGAATTTAAGAGTAGACATTGGAAGGTAATAAAAGGTTTCAGAAAATTGTTTGTAAGTAAATGTGGAATTTTGGCTACTTATGAGGCACAGAAAAAAACATACTTGATAGAGTCACACAGCAGTTAGCGGGTCTGACCACAGACTTATATTTAGATCAGGGAAACCACAATGTCTAGTTTCTCAACCGTCTCTTTCTCTCTCACATGCAACATGGAAAGAAGTGCGCAGTTCGATCCATCACAGCACTCTTTATCTCTGTCTGCCTCAGTCCCTCCCTCTCTGTTTATCTTTTTCCTTCTCGCAAATTCCACCTCTTTTGTTCTCTCACCTTTAAACACTCCCTCACTTGACTCTATATGTTCTGTATCTCACATCTTTGTTACTTTTGTCTCTCACCAGCTTTGTTTTTATTGTTTCTCTCGTCTGCTTTTTCCTTCACAAGCTGTTTTTCCACCCCTTAGGTTCTCATTCTCCCTCCATCTCACCGGGCTTTGCCCCCCGATATTCTTTCTCTTCATCTGCAGCTGCGTCTGAATTGAGCTGAGCACATCTGCCTCAGGAGCAGCCATAAAAAACAGTGAAAAAACCAACAAAGTACAATTCTCATGAGCAGCAGCCCCTGAGGGTTCATCACAAACTAGACAGCAAGCACGAAGGGCCTTCACCTTGAAACCTATTGTTCTCGACCCTGTTTGGGGGGAAAAGTGTGTGTGGAGAATAGGGCAGCCTTGCCATGTACCTGAGGCTGAAAGACGTAAGGTTTTATGGGGGCACATTACCTTTAAAGGAGGCAAATTGAGACTTGTTTGACCTGTGTAAAGGTGTATAAACTGGGTTAGTCTCAAATGAATGTACACAATCACAAACCTTTGGACACGCCTTTTCATTCTTTCAACTTGCCTCTCTTTAGCAATGTTTGTTCTCACTTCGCCTGTATCTGAACGTGAATTAGCAATAAATACGCAACTCTGCAACATGATGATATTCAAAGGGGATGAGAGATGGAGAGACAGGGGCAGGGATGGGGGAGGGAAGGAGGAATGGGCATCCAATGATCCCATGATTTGCTCACAGACAAGCCCTCTATAGCTCTTCAGCGCAGGCACAATGAGCACTCTATCGAGGAGCTAACCAGCCATGTCAAGCCATTGCCTGTTTGATTAAAGGGCAAGAAAGAGGGGCATTATCTGCTAATGATTGGGGGAAGAACAAAACGTATTCTGTTTTCGACTGGTATGGCTGGGAGGAGGACTTTTCTGTGCAGATTTTTCATGCATAAGAAGAAAATGTCAATGTTTGACCCAGTGTTTGGGTGGAAGGATACCGTGGCTTATCCAGGCAGAGGTCAGTGAGCCCAAGAAAAGTCAATATCAAATACGGAGATGTATTCAGGCATTCAGGCTTAAGGAAACATGCTAGTGCAGACACAATACACACAAACACATAACTGTTCATATGCACACACAAACCCCTCCAAGCACGCAGTCACATTCTTTTTCACTTCCTCCCCCTTACTTTTACCATTGCAACTATTTAGACCACTGCATAAAGTTTACACCCTTAATGATGTTAAAGTTATCACATGGTATCACCACTCCAGACAGAACAGCATGGTGACATGAGCCTTTGTACTCCCATCATTACACAAAATTCCTCTTTATCCATTATCTATATCGTTGACTCGATCTTTGTCTTTATCCCAGTTTTAACTGAGCAACAGTTTAAAAGAACATGATAAAATGTACACTGTTACTACTACTTATAAAGCACCTATGTGTAAGGAATCGCTTGCCATGATGCACCTACAGAGAACTTTCATCCAGATTTGCAGCTGCAACTGGAAAAAGCTTAAATCTTGATCACAAGACCCTGTAGATGAAATGATATATTCAACCACAGTCTACATTTTTTAACATATGGGTTCTTCTCACATGTCACAATGGTAAAAGCACAAGTGTAGATATTAAAATTAATGATGACTGAAATCCATGTAGCTGCTTCAATTTCATGGTCCTGGTGTTGTGCATGCTGTATAACTTGTAAAATAGAGATATTGCTACCATTATTAGTGACCGGTGCTTTTCCTAATATGACAAGTCAAAGTGTCTACCGTGAAAAATTACTCAAAGATACTGTTTCAGTCTTCATTCCAATTTCTCTGGTAGGCAGAGCCTTTTCTCTGTTATTATGAGCTGACATTTTGCTTTCCACGATGTGTGCCGAGTGTCTCAGTGTTCCACCAGGGACCTAAATCTTTGTATTTAAGGACCTATTAATTGCGAGCTCTCTCATCTTAATGGGACTCTTAATTAGCGCCTCATTAAAGACAGGTGTACTGGAAAAGGTCAAACACGAAGACAGTTGACATCAGTTGTAAGACAAATACAGTATGTTGTCTGCTGCAGGTGTCTAATTGGAGTGATCAAGATCTAGAACACTGCTAATTAATTCCAGGTTATTTTAATTAAAATAGTACCTCACATATTCCTCACTTAGTTAAGGTATTTACAATAAGCACCTTGTCCAATATACAGTAAAAACAAACTCATTGAATGCAAAAAGTAGAATTATTTATTGAAGCTTCTGAAGTGAACATATCAAAAAGCGTACACAGATCCTAAAATAGCGTGGCTATAATATCGCATGCAGATACGTAGGCAAAGCCTTTCATGAAAGAACCTGAGGAGCACTGAGCATAAAACCTGTTGCTGACCTATCTGCATGCTATATTAATGCCACTCTTAAACTAATGAGGCCCCTTCAGGCAGACTGCAGAGTCGCCCCTCTTCATTTGTCAGGAGACTGCCATCTCCTCCGTCTATAACTCACAGACACCGACCTCCAGTCTTCCTACTCCTCCTACATACAATTCACTGTGCTTCAACGTTTCCCCACTCATACAAGATAAGCACTTGTTTATCCTACTTTTGGTATATGGTATGCACATAAATATCATTAAAACAACCTGACCGCTGACTATTTTACAGTTTGTGCCTTGATAAATACCTCTAATGTGAACCATAAAGCTCTGTAATGTTCATTTAAATAGAATGTCATTCAATTTCTCTAAAATACGGAAGATCCTTTCTTTGTGGAGGACTGGAACTACCAAAATCAAAAATAAATAAATTAATAAATAACTCCATAAATAAACTAATATTCCATTAAATGCACCAAAATAATATTAATTCCCATATTTATTTACTTTCCCAATAAATTTTACATTGTATTAATTAGGTTGTTAATTTATTGATTTATTTATGTACTTTTATTGATTGATTGATTGATTGATTTTTTTTTTTTTATTCATGTATTTATTCTTTTTTATCTATTTATATATGTATTATTTTCCCTTTTAATTTCCCCCCCACCTATTTCCCCAAACTTATTTATTTCTGTCTTTTCTTTTTCTTTTTTCTGTATGCATTTCTACTTCGTTATGCAAATGAGTGAGGCTGTGTGTCATGGGCTTATTGGTTGATCAACATCAGAGTGAATAGATCATAGACTGTATAGTCTATGGTATAGATTGACTATACGTGCCTTGCTGCCACAGCGGTGGCTTCTGGCCACTGAAGGACAGTCGCTCACAACTCTGATCTGGATCACATTTTATGGCGAGACGACATCAGAGGAAAGACCACAAAATATTCCTTCTATAAAAAATTTTCCAGTTTCACCAAAATCAGTGAAAAAAGCTAAAAAGTTGTGCTTTTGTACAGTAGGCCCAGTCACCAGAAACACTCTGATCTGGCGGCGTGCTTCGTTATCCAACCTAATTCTTGTCTCATTTGTGGTCTGATAAATTCATCATATTCAGTGCCTCCTATTGCTATTTTCCAAGCTACTCTAGATGTCATATTTTGTGAGACCCACGTGAACGCGGAATAAGTTAGAAACATGATGGACGCACACTGAGAATAGTGAGCTAGGTTTTTAGCTGAAGGCCCATTATTTATTTATGTTATTTGTTTATCTATTGATGTTGAACTGTTGAACTGTTAATCAAAGTTGTGGAAGTACTTGGCAGAACACAGACAGGATCTTCTTGTATCTCCTTTTAATAATCAGGAGGTGTTTTAAGTAAGTAGAGCAATGATCTTGCCAGCACTTGCTCCTTGGCACAGCAAGCAGATGATATACTATGGTCATTTGCTTTGCACTGGGTCCCATTAGGGTACTTCTAACTATCTGAAAACAAACTTATTTTATTTCTGGTCTTTATATCTTTTATTTTTTAGTGAATTGTCAATTTATCAATAGAATAGAAAATACTAATATAATCACGAGAGGAAAACAGTGTTACAACATACAGCCCAAAGGTTACAACATTAACTAAACCATAACTGCTCTGCTAATACACCACAGTGTATTCATTGATTAGTATCATTGGAAAAGAGCTCACTTTTCTGCATGATATGGTTGAGTGGTTTCAGGGGCCATGTGGTTCTACAGTCCCTGGTTAGTGGGTGTACTGTATCTTTTGAATGAAGCCATAGGGTGCTATATTTTACAAGCTGTGCCACTGGAGATAGTTTTTGTGAGGTACAGGGCAGGCTATTTGCATTTGAAACGGCCTTGCCCTGCTTCTTTTTCTGCCTCTCTCCCTGCCTCCATGGCCCCGGGCTAATGCTCTCTTTTCCGTCCGAAGCAGGCCTGTGCACCTGTGGATTATACACATATAAACATGCACACACCAGGGTCCAGCTGTGGGCTGGGGTGGACTGCTCGGTTTAGCTAAGCTAGTCCAGGACTCGTCGGCCTAATGATGTGCGACCGGCCATCTGTGCCTCTGCCTTTCTGTAACAAGAAAGACACGGAGGAGAGCAACTTCTCTTCCACTTCATTTAAGGTAGCCCTGCTAATGAGGGCCACAGATTGCCTGCCAAACATACGTCTATTTGATAAATTCAGATTTAGACTAACAAGAAGATATGATCTATTCACTGCTACTTTATCTGTCATGCAATGGTTACAACTAAATAAATCCTAAGTCAGCGCCTGGGCAACTACAGCCCTCCCCTTCTTTGTCCACATTTGGAGTGGCAAGTTACCCACGCACTGCAGTTCTTGCCACTGTAAAGTCCCATTGCCATGTGGAAGGTGTAGACAGCCATATGTCATATAGAGACACCAGTTGCTTCCTTACACCTGTCAATGAGAAACTTCACCTGAAAAATAAAAGGCATGGAGAGGTTTAGATTACAAACCACTCTGCAATGGTACCCCACACAACCAGTAGGACATGATCCCTCACTGGCATCTCACCCTACACTATTTCTTTTGGTGTAGATTAAGGGAGGGATTGTAATTTCTTGCACAAGAATGCTTGCTCTGTTTTGTTCACCTTGGCCATTCCAAAAATGATTTGCTTTGTGTGCGTGGAATTTCATACCCTCCATGGAAACCTGATTTGAAAGACAAGACAAATTGGGCATATTGGTAAATTGAACTGGGTACATTGGATCTTTTTAAAGTTTGCACAAGCATAGTGTGCAGAGACTAATGACCCCGGAATTACATTACTGTACATTATTCCACTCTTTAAACAAAAAATTGTTTCATTTATTTATGTTTAAAAATGGTGCACATGACAGCTGCATGATATAAGACTGAAGCTTGATGGAGATGTATACATGAACTCAACACAATGATACTGAATATTACAATAGAATTGTCACAGCTATTTTTCTAAAATGTTCAAGGGTAATAAAACAGTTTGTACAAATGTCTGTATTTTCTACCTTTTGTTTGCATTGTGACAATCTTAAATTTGGAAGAATGGACCTTAATTTTTCAAGGCCATTAAAACACAAGCTGTTCTGTCTGTACTGTCAAAATGAAAGCATTCGTTTGAATGGAAGTGGTCTCTGTGTCAGGCGTTTGTACTTTTCCTCACTGACAGTAATGTAATTCAGGGGACCACTTCACTCTGCCATTTGTCTGGGTGCCAGGCAAACTGGCACTTGGGGCACTTAACCATTTAAGGCATTGGCATGGCACCTGTGCAAGACCTCTCATTCATACAGTACATCTTGGCCTTTGCTGCCACTTGATGAAGCCAAAAAATGGAATCTCAATCTCAAGATGGTATTTCTGCTCCAGTCGATTTAAAGAGCTTTCATCTACAAAAACAGGGATAAAAAGTCTGTCCTTGCATGTTACCTTCTAAATCCCTAAAGCTTTTTTATAGCTATCATCCCTTCTACATTTCTCCTCTCTTTAAATTGAGCTTTGTATGTAGATGGAAAATAAATACACTCTTCTTTCTGTTCTTATTCTTAAAAATCTGTGCCTCTACTATGGGCTTTTTAAGGTTCAGACATTGTGGTAGAGTTCATATGGTCATTTATTTTAACAAATGACTGTCTCTCTCTTACACCATCTTGCTTTATTCACTGCTGACTGTTGAAAATCTATGTCTTTACAGTTGGCTGTTAAAGAAAAGCTCAGCCAGATGTGGAATAATTTAGTCAATGTAGCCTTTGATGTAGAGTCAAGGAAGCTCAATTGGTTGCCATGTATGGCATGATCATTGACTCTTGGTTTCCTGCAACATGCCTACATGAAACATGCAGCATTCACAGCCTGATAAAAATATAGTCCACCCCGTGCTAGGCTAATGACTGCAGGCTGGGGAATATCCAGCACAGACATGCAAACAGTCATGAACGCTGATACACATACACAGACACACGCACACACACAGCATCTACTTCATCTTTTCTCTGTCACTCCACTGGCAGAACACAGTGTTTCTACATCTCAGACGGTCGATATCCGAGTGCTTACACATTCTATAGCAACAGCATGCCTGGATTGATGAATGCTGCTTAAGTGAGAGAGAGAGAGAGAGAGAGAGAGGCCCAGCCATGTAGGGATCTCAGCCCTGAGGGGAAGTTAGGCCACTGTAGGGGGTAAGACAGGAATCTGCTGCTACTTTGCTAGAAGGCACTTCTCTACTTTTTTGGTCTGTGAAACATCCATATCCAAAAGAAAATGACCAGGATGGGATTCCCCGTGTGCCTCTGCAAACCAATGCTAAAACATCCCAAAAGATTTTCGTTGATGCGTCGTCCTAAATAAGTCTAAGTAGTCTATTTTTGATAATGGGATCTGGGAATGTGGGATTGGACTATGGGAAATGGAAATAAATATTGAAATTTTTTCATGCTGGTTTCAATGATACTATCCCTGTGTGGTACAGTACAACCAGAACTACATATCAGGAGGATTGTCTTGGAACTTTAAAATACATATTGGATATTGCGTTTACCTTAAGCCACGGATCAATTTGATTTGATTTGTTAATTGAAACTGACTCACGGAAACCATTCGAATGACATAAGAAATATGTAATAACAGGAAAATTAGGATGCCAGAATATAATAAATAAAGCTAATTTTACTTACTGTAAATCAAATATACACCAGCTTTCATTCAAGACTTATATTTACAGCATATTTAAAGTGAATGCACTACAATTTTTTAATTATTGTAATTATATTCGTAGCTCTGCTGCAAGATGTTGGTCGGGATGTATATTGTCTTTGGGTTTATTTTTGCTTAATGTCTCTGTATAATCATTCATTAATTTTTAAAGGGGTCACAAACATGTTATATATTTGATTAATATTTTGAGTCTAAAATGGGATAGATATGTAGATAAAATTGGATTTAATATTTTTAGTAATGTATCCAGTAATCATTATTACTGATCCTATTTTCTGTAACAATAATGCACAGTTGTGCTTTGAACACCACAGTGAGAATACAAGCATGTTGATGTTTAGCATGTATAATATTTGCCATCTTATTTTAGCATGTTAGCATGCTAATATCCATTAATTAGCGTCAAGCACCAAACACCAACTACAGCTGAGGCTGATGGAAATGTTATCAGTTCTGCAGGTATTTGGTCATAAACCAAAGTAATAATGACTCTAAATGAACCGTTAAAGATCACCAAAGTTATTACAATTTATCCTGGGGGGGACATAAATGTCTGTTCAAAATTTCATGCCAATCTATGTAATAGTTTTCACAACATTTTACTCAAACCCACAAATGTCAACCTCATGGTGGCACCAGAGGAAATGTCAGGGGATCACTAAAGTCATTAGGATTCATCCTCAGGGAACCTTGGATGTCTGTACATTATGTTGTGCCAATCCATCCAGTAGTAGTCCATATTCACCTGCCGGTGATGCTAGAATTAAAGTCTGGGCATCACCAAAGTCATTAGGATTCATCCTCTGGAAACCATGTACCAACTTTGATGACAATCAATCAGATAGGTATCTAAACATTTCACTAAAAACCACAAATGTCAATTTCATGTCATCCGCTGGGCAATATGAATATATATATATATATATAT
>CM022477.1:12435843-12478681 GCA_011952105.1 Coreoperca whiteheadi
CCCACACACACACACACACACACACACACACACACACACACACACACACACACACACACACACACACACACACACACCCACACACACTGAACCTCAAATGGTGCAATTTGAATTTAAATAGAAGTGTACAGTATTGTGCACTGGTGAGTAAAGTGCATCATCCATTAGTGAGGACATCCTTAGTTCTCCTTTAAATAACCCTTTGCTCTGCCTCGCCTGTGCTCTCTCCCCTTCTGGCTTTGTTAGGAGATGACAGGACAACAATGAGAAAATGATCACAATCCTCATTCAGACTTTTTTTCCCCCCACTTTGCTCGCTCTTAATATTAGATTGTATAAAAATAATTAACCTGGCCTGGCATAATCAAACAGCAGTCTCTTTGGAACTTGAGGCCCAAGCTTTGACAGTTAGAGAGCTATGCCAGGGATTTTACATGTGTTAGCCAGTAACAAATCACCTATAATTCACATTATTACTGACATACATGACCTTGAATTGCTTGACTTGAAACTTGCTTGAGATAGAGTTAATCCATTACAGTGAAGAACCTGCTATTTTCTTTTTTAATCAAAGAAAAGCTGTAAAATAATTGAATTGATGACTGACAAGCCTTATCATTTCTTGTAATATAAAAGTTGTTCTACAGCAGTGAGCTCTAAATCCATGTGTATTGAAGCATACTTGAATCCAGTTTTCAAAATGGCACCTATATGCACAGCTGCTTAACCACACAATAATAACATAATTCGTCAAAGCTTGTTTACAGTCAAGCAAGTTTCACCGGTCAGCATACTTGATTTTCACACTCTTGTGGAATGATTTGAAGCAAATGGCTGCAAAGAAGGTAGGAAATCAATCAAAAAACTCCCAAGATGAGTTTGAAAATTGAAAGGAATAATTCTTTTGTGAAAGACACTTATTTGCTTTCTTAAAAATGGCACATTGTGGTTTCACAGGGGGTTATTTGCTGGACAATTTGTCATCCCGGGACAATGACCTCCTGGAGCCTTGTTGTCGCCGTGAGGTTGCCAGGCAACCAGCGAAAACTCCAGAAAGTTACTGCACCCGGCCAAGAAATAGTCATTACCCCCATAAAACCACAATGTGACGTTTTCACAATGTGGTTTTTGTACAAACTGAACAAATGAGATGTAAAGTGTGAATCAGTTAGGAGAGTGAGCAGTAAACAGTGAGGCTGACAAAATGCCAAACATCAAGTAGCATCAAAAATGTCTAAAGATTTTGATTTAAGTGTTGAATCCCTGTTGTATGAGTGGATTTAGACTCTATGTGGGGTATTTCTTTTCTTTTCACACATCCAGAAGATTTGCAGTTCAAGGGCAAATGTTTTACATCACCAGAGAGTACACAGCTGTCTTTAAGTACAAATGAAAAAGACCAGATTCAGTTTTTACGCACCGGTCTAAAAACTTTAACAGATTTTCAGTATATGACCCTTTGTTGGAAAGAACAATTGCACTGAATCACATTAACGCCTGGACAATGTTCTCCAGATTCTGATCATTTGTCCAAAAAGCCTACAACATGTGTAGAGACATCGAACTAATTCTCCATTGCGCCAGTAACCCGGCTCTTCGAGACTGACGTTCTGTGGCTAAAATAATGTCAGGGACAGGAAAAAGCTGTTGTGTTATCTTGTCAAAGCACGGGGGCCATGCAACAATGGGGAAACGTGTCCGCTGCCAAGGGAAGCTTTTTATGCTTAAAGTGAAGGTTGATGACATATATTTGATGACCGGCAACGGTTTGAACTATGAGCCTGACACTTCAAAGGGATCGGGTTTCCTCACAAGTTTATTTCCAGTTCCTCTCTGCAATGAGTTTTTAGTGGTGTGGGCTTGGCCGAGGGAGAACGGGAAGGAGAGGGAGATTTCACACACGGGGACGGACAGATGTATGCAGGCTTGCTCACGCACACACACGCACAAGAGCTTAGACAGAATGCTTGCACTTCAAACAAATGGGGCTTCATCAGTGTACATCAGTAATGGTTCCAGGCTGCCTGAACAGCCCTAATCATTTCCAGAGGGAATCATAGAGCGAGAGACACAGAGAGACAGAGTTTTTTGTTTTGTTGCAAGTGTACCTTGAGCAAATCAGAACATTAAAGCACATGTAATTGTAGGATAAAGTCCAGCCTGCTCGTACAGACATGTGAAGGACACCTGAACACTGTGAAGAGAATATAAAGAACTGTGCTTTTATGGAGGGTATGCACTTTCACATTCTGTACAAGTTACAATACAAACACTGTTTTCAACATCATCAAACTACTCCCTCAGCATGTTTTGTTTACATTCAACTTGCACAGGATGCAAGGTATAAACAAAATCTTCAGTGACTACAATCTAACCCCATTGTAAGTCAGGTAAGTCATGCAAACAAAGATCAGGAGAGGTTACATTCAAGGAACCGCAGAGAACCTTATTGTTGCAAACAGCTGGCTGTGTGATTTGGAACAAAGCGTTGCAGGTTTGCCTTGAATAGCGATATTTTATTTGAAGTGATCCGAATGAAGCCAAGATGCCCTTTTCTTTATGTCCAAAACAAACACGCTGTTTGTCGTTCCTAGGAGAGTTAATGTACTGTGAATATCCAGAGCAGAATCTCTGTATTTAGAATCAAATGAAGCTGAAAATGACCAGGTGCTGTAGATTCAAAAAACAAGTCATCAGTCGGGTCACTGTAGTCTGCTACAAAGAAAGTGATAATGTTTGTGCACCTGTGGAAAATCTTTTGTGAGGAACACAGTGTGTTCTCAATTCTTGAGTGGGAAAAAAGAGTGGGAAGTTCTCTCACTTTTATCTTTTTTTTCAGACCGTTGGAAAGCAGAGAGGAAGGCACAGGAGAGTTCTGGCAAGATTCATCGCCATCAGGGGAGTTTGTGGAGCTCCAGAAGCGGCGAGTTGAACCACTCAACTACCTGAGCACAACGTGTGTCCTTAACATTGTGAACACACAAAACATAAAAACATGATACAAAAAGAAGAAGATGAGCTGGCTCACATTGAAGTCTACTTAATTAAGCTACTTTTCCACCAAACACTTTCAGTACAGTACCCTTGAAACCCATACCACATGACAGTACTCTTAAATGTAGACAAGGTTGTTACCGGGGTTCCGGGGCTATCCCCTTTCACTTGTCCAGGAGTTGGGAAACAACAAACAACACTTTTCTTGGTCTTGAGAAGCTGAAGCATTATTAACTGAAACCCTTTAACCTATAAAGTACATTTACAGCCAGACTGATAACTTACTGCTAACCTTTTCCTCTGCTCCTCTCGCATTCACCTTGACTTTTCAGCCGCTCGCTCTTTCTCACTCTCACTCGCGCAACCACACACTCACTACGCACATGCATTACGCACTGAGCAACAACAACACAATGGAGGCCATCTAATCTCGGTATGTAGTTGTTTATCACAACAAGGAGAGCTTTGTTTGAGAAAAGGCTGCAAGACTTGCTGCCTGCATCAGATGATTGCTCCGATTCTCTCTGACCAATCAGTGGTCTGCAGTGTTTTAACTCCACCTTTCAGTATCGGCTCAGCTCGCTTGGCACCTCAACAGAGGGGTAATGAATAAACGGGACAGTATGGAGCGGTTCTATTGGTACCATCCACAACCAATGGAAAGGCGAAAATAACCGCTCTAATGCGTAACAAACTGAGCTTAACTGAACTGGACTGCTTGGTAGAAACACAGCTTTACTAACTGAAGGAAACGCAGGTTTGATTGAAATCCAAAAACAGAAGTAAAACACGAGTCCCCCCCCCCCCCAGATAACAAGGATAAATGGATGGACTGTTTCTCAGACAGAAGTTGACAGATTTGAGAGAGAAAGAGACCATGTGTGGTGACAGTTGGTTACATCATGTGACGCCCCCTTGGCAGAGAAGAGGGATCTGGGCGTGCTGGTTGGCTGGTTGTCATTGCTAGGTCACGCCTGATTGGACAGTGGTCAACGGCACAGCCACACCCCTCTGTGGGGAAGCTAATCTCCAGGTAGCAGGTCCATAAGTGTGTGCGTGCGTGTGTTTGTTTGTGTGTGTGTGTGTGTGTGTTGGCGAGTGAGATGGGACCACTAATCTACACTCACAACAGTGCCAGTTCATGTTTGCAGTGGAAACTTCCCTATCTGGACCAAGGAAACGATAAAAGAAGGAAGGGTCATTACGTCACTGTGTGGAGCGTGAATGCACATTTGGGCCCAGTGTGATAACTGGACCCCACCGAAGTTCAGAGAATTAAATAATATTCAGGAGGGCTAACGTTAATAATGTCTCCTATCAGGAGGTGCCACTAAACACCAAATTGTATATGCCTCTATAAATCTGCACCTTTATCACTTACCGGTATTTGTTACTTTATCCATCAATTGACAAAGGTAGCATTTGAACTTTGTTGGAGATAAAACCATTAAGGTTAGTAAGATATAATACTTGTGAAGGTGTAAAAGAAAAAGACAGGGTTTGAAGAACGTGCTTTATTTTTTCGGTCAGGGAGTTGAGTTGTTAGTGAGTGATAGCAAATGTTAAAACCTCTCCAGCTTAATTGTTGTCATGACTTATGTGTGCGCTAGCTAATGATATACGCTAGATGACTAGTACAAATGTAAATCACTGAGGCAAATTGCAAGGCATTGTAGCATACAGTCAAATCCTTGTTTGGCTTTTGGATATTTACTCAATAAATACAATAAATTGATCTGGTTACAACTGCAGTCTGTTCAGTGATAACAGGTCAGACCTGCCCTATTTGGCCATGCATCCTGATGTAGCTGTCTTGGACCAAGCAGAGGGTTGAGTTGAGCTACTGTATATGCTGCAGCTAGACAGGGCCATGATCTGTTTGAAGACCAATAACAAGCAAATGAACGTGCACATTTAGATAAAAACATCAGTCAACATCACATAATGTGTTTGTAATGTGTTTTTAATTTCCTGGAAGCATTTTTCAGTCAAAGGTGAATCAACACAGATATGATGGGTTATAGTTGGACTTGCCATGCCCGCCCCTTTAACTTCAATAGAAGTGACACCAAATTATGGCACCAATGCAAAATTCAAATGCTTTCACTATGATGTAATGACCATTCCTTCTTTTAAAGTTTCCTTGTTCTGCACACACAGAGACACAGAAATACAGTATCTTCTATGCCACCCACCTTTCCTGTTGTTACACACAATCTCTTCCTCTTCTCTCACTACTCTGCTTACACACACGCACACACAGACGCCCACACTGTCTTGGTGAAACAACCCAGTGTGGGAAATAATCTGTAACATAGATTCCCTGTGATCGTTTTGGTCTTTTCCCATTGACCTTACACCACAAACATCTGACAAACAACATGCTTCCATGATATAATAGTAATACAGTTTACGAGCCATTACCGGCCCCGACATCCGCGTAGTGTTCCAGCTGACACAATTTGTGGTTACAGCTTCATCGCCTCAACAGTCAAAACATAGAACAGTTCTTGACAGTAAATTATTACTTACCTTGGAATGTGGAAACGGCTCTGCAACCAGTGAGAAGAGAAAGATTTAGAACAGAGGGAGAATTCATAACGCTCTGTGACAAGGAAAAAGTGATTGTAATCAAACAATGGTTGTAGCCATTGAGCTGTGTTTAAGATGATGTGCCATTCTGGTAGGAAATAAACATAATGTCTCCCAAGCACTGTACCTTAACTGTTGTGTCTGAAGTTGTTCCTCAAGATTTTATTTTATCCTTTAATGCCTTTCATTTATGCGTTTAATCCCACTTGATGGAAATTTGAAAAATGTCAGCATCAATTTATCCACTTGTTTTTAAACTTTTCTCCTAACAAATACATCATATGATAATACATGTTACAGTTGTTTTCCTATCAGTAGAGCCATTTCAACTATGACCAACAGGCAACTCACTAAAGTAACTTCACATACTGAAGTGCATTATTAAGTTTACCTTTTACAATAAATGCCTGCATGGACAATTTAAGTTGGGTCAAAATCTGCTGGTAGATTTCAGCCGGAATCTTTGTCACCGACCTGATTGGTAAATTATCATGCTGTTTTCTTGGTAGGCTTGGCTATCAAAACAAAAACAGGTACACCAGAGAACACGAGTGTTGATATTTACATGTTGAAAAGAACGCTTCCCAGTGCCTGCAGGCTATTATAGCGATAACTACCAAAAACAATCCCAACTCAGTTGGAGCACGCGGAGATTATCTCCCGACATGACTTCAGCAAACATTACCTAAATTTTTTTGTCATCACCTAGTGAAAACCTGGGGGAAACAATATAGCGAGACATCAGTCCCACTGCATTTGAGTAAAATGTGGGAGGACATAAGTTTTGTTAGCCATGCAACTTGTAACTTAAAAATGACTTAGTCATGACATTGAGAAACAGACATGCACTGTCTTCCTCTTTCTCAACCACAACTACTTTCTTTATCCCTATCATTTTCACCCCACCCTGCCCCCCCCACCCATTATATGGGAACTGGGTGTCAAGCTTGTCACACAATCTGTGACATGTTGAGTATGGCTGCTTATCTGACTTGCTTGTGAAATTGGCCACGATGCTCCAATGATGTGGTCAGACAAGCTGGCTACACAGAAGACAGGCAGAGGCAGAAGGAGAGAGGCTGAGAGTCAGAGAGAGGAAGCCTATTTCCTGAGAGGAATATTGATCTGATCATCTCTTCCTGCCTTCTTCTGGCTCTAGCTCCCTTCCTCAGACAGTCCTCAGAGAAAGAGCTTGAGTGACAAAGACACGGGAGAGGATAGAGGCTGAAAGAGAGTGAGGGAGACGGGGAGAAAAAGACAGATAAGGGGATGATGGCGCCACAGCAGTATTCTTTCTGCCAGGCCCACAGTTCAGCACTATACAGCAATGGCACAGGGAACAGATTAATAATATATCCACACAATCTCTCAAGTGGTGTGGCTCCCAAGCACTCCATTACAACCACAAGTGCAGTAAAGCACTTTAGTCAGCAAGCCCTCATAATGCTCTATCTGTCCATCTGAAATGCACACCCCTCATGCTCAAGTTCATCACTATCAATCACAACCTATTAGGTCTGAGGAAAAAAGCCACAACTGATAAAACCCTCACAGAAGTACATCTTAATTGATGCTTCCATATCCATACTTCATATCCCTGTGGTGCAGTGCTGACATGATCTAAGCTCATCAGAAGGAAATTAACCAACTCAATGGGCCACGCTGCATCCAGTGAGACCAACCAAATAAATATCCTGAAGTAGCTGACCGATCACACCACAGCACCAAGCCCACTTACTCTCTTCTTGATTGCTCTGGGACATTTATAAGGTGAACACTTTACGGCACTACCTTGCTGTACAGGTTATAGTGGCAGCCATTGCAGAGTAGTTCAATGTACAACATAAGAGTCATGCACTCTCAAAGTCGAACTGAACATAAATTAATTTTGTGTTAGGACATTACTATTTATATAGCTGGTGTTTGTTTTGGAGTTTGTACTTATTTGGTCAAAACTGTAATCACCAAAAAGAAGAAATGTATGTAAATAAGACTTATTTATTTTTCTGCAGTGACAGAGCTCTTTTCATTAGTGTTCTCCAGTGGGCACGAATCTTTGGTGGCAACTGACAAAACTGCTACTGCTAATCAGATTGGTGCAATATTTGTTCGGACGGGCACTAAAAGCCGTTTGTAATATTTCTTCAATTCCAACAGCCACACAAGCAGTCAACCAGCGTGAGGGGGTGATGTGAGTCGTTGCTTATTCCCAACTGTGATTTGAGTAGGCTAACTAACTTCCAGTTTGCAAATGAAAACTTGTCAGCCTAGTCTGCTAGCTTCCAATTTCTGAGTGGAATATAAACTGAACAGCATGATGGATCATCCCAAATGTTGATGTTATGAAAGGATACCCAATTTGCTATCAGTAGAAAACCAACGCTATGTGTCAGCATTTGTCAGCTACACAGGGCTATGACATGCTCCAGTCAGTAGTGCACCACAGAAATTGGCAATGCATCTACTATCTACTTGATGTCAGTCAATAACTGTCATTACGGCTTAAAACTTAGACTCTGTTTCCACAAATATATCCAAATATGTTTCTCCTCGTTTAAAAAAAGGAAATATATGCACAATCGCCACAGTGTCATTAGACCTACAGTTTATTTTTCCTGGTAAAGTGAGGAGAATTCAAATTCAACTTTAAGTGCAGATTTGGTGGAAGCAAAGGTTAAGACTTGAGTAGACTGCTGCCCATCTTCCATTTAATGCATCTGTTTTGGGTGCTGCTGAATTTTTCACATTTCCACTTCATGCAACAGTGCTCAGGCATGTAAAAAAATGTGGCTTACACAATGACTATGATTTATCTCACCCAGGTAGAAGCATATGAGCCAGTTGAACTAAAGTTTACTGATGAAAGATGATATAAAATGTCATCACTTATATTATTGATTTTTGTGTACATCATAATTTAACAAACCTGACAATATGAAGTTTTAGATGTAAGATACTGTACATACACCAAGTGTGACAACTTATCTGTTAATATATTGAATTCTCCAAAACTTTCTCATAATAGGCTACAAGCCAGGATAATCAGACCCTACAGGCTTATGAGCACATTTGTTGGGGCCTGTCCTCCCTGCCATCACCACCCTGTGCCCACTGCAGCCTGCCTGAAAACCTGAGCCTGTTCCCCTGCTGCCATTGGCATGCATGCTGCTAACCTGTAAACAATTCATGAGGGCCCTCTCCATATTTCATGGGGCGGAAATGGATGTTTCATGTAGAGGAGTAAGGGAGCGTGGAAAGGGGAGAGAGACAAAGCTACAAGATTGAACGAGGGACTGGTGACAAGAACTAAAGCAAAGAAACGAGATGGGAGAGTAAGAGAAGAATAAAAGAGGAGGAGGGGATGGGCAGAGAGAAAGAGAAAGGGAATTGAGGAATCTGTACAATCTGTGCCATGGATTCCCTCACAGCTCATCTCAGATCTCTCCACAATTAACTTCCACTTCACCTCATTCATTCATTGGCCTACCCTTGACAGTATGTGGAGCTTCTTGGACTCCTTGACACTGGCTAGAAGAAGAGAGAGGACGGAGAAAAATAGAATGGATGAAACAAATGCCAAAAGAAGAGGAAATAAAGAGAAGAAGAAAGAGGAGAGAGAGAGAGTCACACAATCACTCGGCTCAGCTAATGAATGTATGGCGGCGGGTGGCGGCTCCTCCACAGGGAGCTGCCCTCATAACCGACAGGGCCTGGCTGGGTGTAGTAATTGAAAGTAATGATAATTAATATCATCGGCATAATCACCATTTGTTATTATAGGGAGGATGTTTATGGCTTCCTCTGAAAGGGAGAAATAAGGCACAGTTTGTTCAAAAGAAAGGAATCTCATTAACCTTTTAGCCATCCTAATCTTGTTTAATATCGGGGAGAGAGAAAAGTGGTAAGTGTTTTGCAGGAGTAGCTGGGTTATTATTTAGAAAGATTACAAAATAACAGTAATTCATATTCCAGTGCTTTTCCTCTCCATCGAACTGAAAATTGATGTTAAATCTGGATAAATTGGGTTTGATGTCATGGATAACAAGTTGGGATTAACACACATGAGACTCCTCTGCATCAGTGGAATATGGATTTTCAGATATAGGCAGCCGTAACATCATACAGCAGAGCATTTGAGAGTCAAATTATGGTAGTCAAATATGGGAGATAAGCAGCGGGCTATGACCAGGAACAAAGTAGGTGCTCAATTTATGGTGGCTTCTGGTTGGTGATCTATCTGCCGTACTAATGTTGTCTGAGTCTCTGTGGATTCGAAAGGAGAATGTCAAACTTAGTGCAGAATAAGCGAATGCATATCATGAATATATTTCCATTTGTTTCAGTCAGATATATTATGTATTGCCATGGGAAACATGGAGGCTGATTAGTGATACTAAATACAAAGGTTAGTGATATGGGCTGAATTGGTAGAGTTAGCACATGTAAGCAATCGGGCTGACTACACAGTCACATGCACTATTTTTCACCATATCCAACAACAGCCATCGTGTACAAGGAGAGGTACTGCCATGTGAATGAAATATCCCATGGAGAAGATTGCACTCCAGGATGACAAGCTTGAATCCAGCACACAAAAAATCCCATTTCTCGCTCACGTACCCTCTTTAAAAAACCTATAGTTATTCAGTTAGTTCAAGTACAATTATGTGCCTTTCAATTGCAAATTAGAGCAGAGCTGCGAATCCGAATAGACAATCAAGCAAGGTCGCTTCCAAAAACACAAGCCTCGCGTTAAGACAACTCCAGCCTATTAGGGAAGGGACATATGTAGCTAAATTACACCGTACACCCAGGGGATATGCAAATGTCCAGGACCTCCCGCGTGACTTACCTTCTTTTTTTCATCATGCAAACCATGTTGGTGCGATAAGCCTTGTATGGAAAAGAACAGGGATATTGGCTCACTGCGTGCAAGTGACTACTTGTCTTTTGTCAGAAGGGTTATCAAATGCTTTCCTAATAACCAACACTCTAATTTTGGTAATGCCAAAGCATTAATTAAACTGTTCTGATAACAGTACCTGGATTGAAAGACCTTTAAAATGGTCACCGTGAAAGGTGAAGAGAGGTTGTGAAACTGTTTGATTATCAGACTTAATGTTAAGTTTACTGAAGCATGTGGTGTGTAGGAATATGAATTGCTATGTCCTCACCAAGCAAAATGACAAAAGTCATACTTATCATAATTATCATCCCATCTTGTTGTTTAAGTCATTGTAACTGATTTTAAATATATATTAATTTGTTTATGCACAAAAGTGGCTTCGCCTGCCTGCACTTTGAATTACACCTCTGCTTCTAATGGGGCTATTGGTGGAAGGGCTTGTTTGAATAATTAGATATTGATGTGTATCGATTTTACATAATTGCAGGGATAAAGGGGAAACCCACAAGTAGCTACTTTTCCTCAGTTGTCCTTCCCTGTCTCATTTTCTTTCTCTGTACTACCTCTGTTTAATTGCCTCTATTTTCAACATCTCAATCTTAACCCAAGCCCTCTCTGTCTTTCATTCTCGCTCATTTTTCCTCCAAGCTCACTCCCTGTCTTTCTCTCTCGCTCTCAGACCACCCAGACAGCCATCCCTGTGCGCTCCAGCTGTTCCCCTGCTGTGGCTCGAGTTTGTGTTACTTTGTTTCCGTATGGCTACGATTGAGGCAGCCCCCACCACGACCCATCCAACCCCATTTCTTTCTCCCTTGCTCCGTTCTTCCCCATGTCCTTTTCCTCTCTCTGCTCACGCCCTCAAAGAATCGGAGAGAGATGGCTTTTGTGTCCAGTGCAGGTGTCCCGGGTGGGTGAAAAGGGGCGCAGAGGCTGTGGCTGCCTACTGTTGGGGCAGGGGCGGGGGGCCGGGGGCGGGAGGGTTATTCAGCCTGGGATCCCCCACCTGTGGCAGGTCTTGACCCACATGAGTCAGCCAGTCACTCCTGGGCTATAGAACCTTTGTGGCTGAACGCTATTACTCTCTGTGTGGCTAGATACACACAAGGGACCTGGCAACGCTACAACGCTGCTTGTTCCTCATGAGTGATTCATGCTTAGCTACTCATCCACGCCGTACTTCCAGTCCAGACTGGTTTGAGGTGAGAAAAGGGAACAGGAGTGTTGAATGATGTCAAACTGAATGGGGAAACTGGATTTACAGTGGAATGGATGAGTAAATACAGATGGCAAGAAGATTAATGAGGGCCACATGGTTACATTATTAAATTTCAAAACATTACACATGTGAAACAAAACAGAAGCATGAATTAAAATGAAAAAAAATCTAAGTTGTTAAATGTTAAAAAAAAAAAGAGAAACATGCTTGTTTTTCTATAACTGCGTGTTACATCATGGGAAAATGTTTCTGACTCTGGCTCCTTGCCATCACTGTAGCAACATTACCAGGAGGCATAATGGGTGCTTATAGAGACAAGGACAAATCCATGAAAACGTTGATGTGGTGAGTGACCTGTCCACTATTGAGACTGTTTAAGCATTTTAATAAAAATGTAAACTAACATCCAGACCATTTTAACATGTATCTGTTCTCAAAGTCTGCATTTTACCAGGTTAGATTTATCTGGGATTGCAATTGCCAGGTGAGCTTGGGGAGATCTGCCTCATTAATGAAACACAACAACAGCCTTGGGGGCAGAAATAAGGGCAAGTTATCCCTTGGCTCTGATCTTCAGGCAGTTTTGCATTTAGCTTCCAGATGGGTCAACTTAGGGCTCAGTGAAGACTGTGCTGATCCTAGTTATGTGCCCTGAGGACAACTTCATCCTGGAGCCTGAGGCTGTGGATATTCCTTCTGTTGATCCTGCCATACCACACCACAGTCACTGCAGCTCAGGAAGTGAGATACTCAACGTGTGAATTGAATCAGAAAGAATTACTGCCAAAGGGGTTTTTCAAATCTAGCTTGTAGTTGATGTTCGAACAAGCCTCTGTCTCTGTCTCATCCTCACTGTTGTGCTTATATTTGACAAACTTGATATGCGTCTACACCACTGGTGCCTGTTGTGTTTCTGTAGGGAATTTTTCATGCTGAAGGTGTCCAATTATCCATGATAGTAGAGTGGGGACTCTCAAGTCCCCTCAGAACGGGTGTGTGCGTCTGTGTGTGTGTGTGTTTGGGGGGGGTTGTCAAAAAATACATTGTGTTTGTGATCTCAATGAGTCCCTGAACAGTGAAAAAAGAGAGAGGTGGGGTGGCTGTGGAGAAGGTTAACCTCACTTTAATGAGAGTTCTTAGAGGATTCAAATTTCAGCAGAGCAATTCATTGCCACCATGACCTCTAGTCTGTCTACCATCATCAGCACCGGGGCATGCACATAACACTGCAAAAAAAATTACCTCCTAAACACAAATTACCAGGATAAAAATCCGGCCTCTAAAAAATTCAGTTTTACTGCAAAACTACTAGCAATGCTTCATACAAGCAATTCAACTTTAAATTTAAGTTACATGTTGCTAAAATGTGTTTATTTGTCTTTTCAGTCAGATCATTTTAGGCTCAAAAAAGAACTACAAACACAAATTTAAAGACCTTAACATAATACAACAATTCCTCTTCCTCCCGGCCAAGGAGGTTCACCAAAAGGGCTCAACATGAGTAGAGATTCGTGCACTTCCTTTTAAGATAAGACTGTATACTAGTGCTGCAGTCAGCCCTATTCTGTTTTGTTAATTCTCGAAATAAGCACATTTTCTAATGGAATAAGACTTTCTACCAATTTGGCAGATTATACTTGTTAAGATGTTATTGATGCCGAAGTGTTTTAAGAGTCAATAGCAAACAAAATGTCTAAGAATAAAAAATAAAGTAAGAATAAAATATTTTTTTGTATTGATAACCTTTTGGTTTTTTAATAGACATGCCTCCTTGTATTTATTCAAAATGACATTGAGAGAATTATTAATTATGATATCTTGAGATGGTATGCATAGTCAGCAGTAAATATTATTTCATAAATATTATGTCCAACAACATTTCAAACCTGAACATAAGATTATCTGGGTTACTTCGATATACAGTTTTGTAGTGTAAAACTTCATTTTCTCTCTTTTTTTCATTCTTTCTCTTCCTCTCTTTCTTTTATATTTAGTCATTTACATTTACATTTAGTCATTTAGCAGACGCTTTTATCCAAAGCGACTTACATATGAGGAAGGCAATGAAAGCAATTATAACAACACAAGGTAACATAAAAGCATAAGTGCACCAGAAACTAGTCCGAATAAAGCCCAGCACAGTATACAAAGCTAAGGATAGGAAGGGGTTTTTTTTGTTTTTTTTTTATGAAAAGAGATAGAAAGGAAGAAGAAGTCAGTGATTGTCAGTTAGGTGTTGACGGAAGAGATGCGTTTTCAGGTCCTTTTTAAAGGTGGCTACAGAATCTGCTGATCTTGTAGAAGCAGGCAGATTGTTCTGCAAATGTGGAACAGATCCAGAGAAGGTGCGCGAGAGTGATGTATATGTTGTATTCAATATCCCTGGTGCTGATACCAGTTTTAACAGCCTGCGTGAACAGGAGAGAATAGTATAAGCCATGATTTTACTGCTTCCTTATCCACCCTTTGCCAACACTGTGGCTCACTTGTTACTGTCCCGTAGTTCCACTCTCAGTGAGTTAATTCCAACCCTCCCCTCACATACTTACTTCCCTACCCTTCTTTTGAACAACCCAGTAGACGATAAGAATAAAAGACCAGGAGTGGCATACACTATTCCTCCTGCAAATGCCTTTCTTCTTCATTTGAGATCTTATTCTATTCCACTGCAATGCTAACATTGATATAAACATTTGAACTTCCAGGAACTTTGACTGTAAGATTAAAAGCTACTTCTCTTCGAGCTGTCATTGTAATTCTGGCAAAACCACACTAATATCTACTTAAACACAGAGATAGATTAGTAAGGGTTCAGGGCCAACGAAACAATTGTTTTTTTTAAAGACTGAGTCAATTCTGGGGAACTGAGGAGAAATAAAAACATCAGGTCAATGTTGAACTAAACCCACAGGAAGCTTCTTCTAAAAGAGAAGGCAGTACTCGCTGTAAAAAACCAAACCCTTTTAATTACCAGGGAACAAAACAAAAGGCGACATGGCTGAGTGTTTTCCTTTCTTTATTTCAATGCATCTTCTTTTATTTTCAGCAGATGTGAATGCAATTGCTTGATTTTTCCCTTCTTTTGAAGGAAACTCCTTTGGGTTTATTTCCACAGTGTGCAATATTTAACCATTCAATCTTTCAACATTAATTTGGGATTTGTAAGCCCCCCCCCACCCGCTGCCCAGTAAATCAAGAACCCCAACCCACCCTCTCTCCATCACACACACACACAAACACACCCTTACTCCCCCTCTTCTTGGCTATTGGACATCAATCTAGCCAGCACCGTCTGCTAAGCCTCACTGGGCAATTAACCACATTGAGAGTGAAAGCTCTAATCAATCCCTGGCCTTCTCCATCACACACACATATAGACACACACAAACACACTCCTAAATCCATTGGTGTAAATGTCTCTGCCATTTATACAAGAGCAGAGCAGTCCAAACAGCACTTTTGATAACTGCTGTCCCTGTGTGTCAAGGACACACAAAAAGCACAGACACAAACACACTCTCATTTTCCTGTGCTTTTACTTGCGTAAAATATGAATATAAACCAATCAGTCATCTAAATCTTTTCCTGCATTTGACCAACATTGAATAAGTTTAGAGTTTCAATAGGCCATAATGCACTTACTGCTCAACAGACTTTTTCTTTAATCTGTTTCCACCACTCTCTAATATTAGTTAGGGTGTCATTAACACACTGGAGTTGGCTACAGTTACTATATAGATGACACATTTTACCCCTGCACTCAAGCTTTGTAATATACATTTAAAAATAGCGACAATTTTAAAGGACTCTGTAAGCAAGATGATTTTGATCTTGTCAGAACAGAAAAAGCTGATCTTGTCCTATTATTGCCAAGCCTTTGGCACATGAAGAGATCAGGCTAAAAATTCCTCAAAGACACCTGCAACCCCTTTGCATGTACATGGCGTGGGCTAAATCTGAACTACGTAGGGGACTGCTGTGAAATTCAGCCATCCCTCTGCAGCTTGTCTCACTGATTCATGTGGGCCTAAATGTCAGGACCAGCAGGGCAGAGGACCCTGGTAAAGAGTTCAGGGTGATGGAGGCTAAAGGCAGTGTGTTCCAGAGCCTCGTCTCAAAATAGCCTGCTTGACTCTGACGTGGTCCATGGCTTTACCTGAAAATACAGGATTAGGATTCATTTTATCATGCAGTAAATATGCTTATGTTCAGCATGTATTTAAATCATATACTATTATTCCTTCCCTCACACTTGCGCCTCTATCCACACTTTATAATTTCTGGATTCCTACTGATCCTTCAATATTTCTTTCATATTCTCTTTATATATTGCACACAATGTGACTTAATGGGGGGCTACATAAATATCATGTCATCCTCGCTTAGAATTATTGACCTATTCAGCTATTGATTTGGTGTCTTTGTTCATGCATTCATGGGTAAGTTCAGTGCTTTGATCACTCGGTGCGTTATGCTAAATCTACATCAAACACAGGAGAGGAATCAATAGCTCTTCCTCGTTACATGAATGATAATGAAATCAGCATGATTGCACGGATGCTGTTGATTGATTCTAGTCCAGCTTTGAGGGGTTCAGGGAGATACTGAAACTACTTTTAACATTTCTTGATCATACCTGTACACTGGTTTCCTCCCACAGTGAAAAATGATCTGGACTCAACTCAAACATGTCTGTAGTTGTGAATGTGTGTGTTAGGGCAGCTTTATACTCAGTCAGAACTAGTGTGTGTTTATAGTTGATCCAAACGGCTAGACTTGAGAGATTGGGTGAAAAGCCATCCGTGATAGCAAAGGAAGACATTACCATTGTCTTCTTTGATAATGTTGAATTATCAGTAACACTGAAGTAATGCCACCTGATGAAATCTTCCTGCCTGACTCGCCCCCTCTTCTGGAACCCAAACAACGGGTGTCATGCTTTAGCCACAGCGGTGCTTTGAGCTAAATGCTAAAGTTAGCGTGCTAACAATGACAATGCTAACATGTATAGTGTCCACCATCTTAGTTTAGCATGTTAGCATGCTACCGTTTGTTAATTAGTACAAGACAAAGTACAGCTGATGCTGATTGGAATGTCATTAGTTTTGTATATGGTCAAAAACCAAAGATTTGGTCAAAGCAAAATATATCAATGCAATTCATCCTGAGGGATGTCTGTATCAGACTTATTGGCAATCTTTTCAGTGGTTGCCCAGACATTAAACTGAAAGTCATAAATTTGAACCTCATGGTGGCGACAAACGGCACCCTCCAGGGCTGAAACCTGAAGCCAAAGCGCAAGTGCCAAACACTGAAGTTCATCGATTGGCCACTTGAGGCTGGCTCCAAAAGGGAGTCAATCTCCATAGACCCCCATGTTAAAATGCTCAACTTTACAGGAGCAATAAACATGTTTACAGCCTGGTATAAAAAACGGTTTTGGTCACTAGCTAATTTCCTCCATTCATGACAACTGTACAGGGGGTGAATTTTCATATAACGTACCCGTTTAAATTATATTGAGGCTTAAAGTTGCATAATTAAGGACATGGCTGCTCTGAGTGACAGGTGGTGCCCTCTCAGGTGGGGTGCCACTTGATGGTTCAGCAACCAGGCTTCATTCATCCGCCTCAGCTCCACCTCTGTGCCCAATTTTGGATTTGCCAGAGTCAGTCACTGCCAAGATGGCGACGGCCGGAGGCTCCCACATTGAGCTTCACAATGGTTCTTCAGAAACCTACGGGTGACATCACGGACACTACGTCCATGTTTTATACATTCTATGGGCGGTGCTTGAGGAAAAGTGAGGGATCACTAGTCAGTAAGTCAGTAAGATTCATTCTCTGGGAACGATGAATGTTTGTACAAAATGTTGTGCCAGTGCATCTGGTAGATGTTGACATATTTCACAGAATAAGTGAAAAGTTGGACCTGCTTGTGGCGCTACAAGAAAAATCAAGGAATTACCATAGTCATTAGAATTCAACCTCTGGGAGCTGTGGATATCTGTACCAAATTTCGAAGCAATCCATCCAATAGTTGTTTAAACATTTCACTTAAAATAAAAAATGTCAACCTCTTGGTGGGATTTGAGAAAAAGTAAGGGAGTCACCAAATTCAGTTGGACTCATCCTCTAGAGACAACGAATGTCTGTACAAAATTTTATGGCAATCCATCCAATATTTATATATTATAGATAGATATTTCAGTCTGGACCAAAGTAGGAGACCAACAGCCCTAGTGCAGTTTTGAGTTAACCAATACTGGTCACAGCTGACCAACGATGGGTTAAAAGCTTATTTATTACTGTACAGTTTACGAAGAAACATTATTCCACAGTTAGAGCTCTTTTAAAAGTTATACCTTGGAAACAACTGTATCTGTGTCTTTTTGTAACACACACACACACACACTACTCTTAACTACCTCCTGGGTTCATGCAGAGCAACCGTCCCACTCACTATATTAGAATAATGACACAGCGAGCCCACTTCTAGTGAGGGAGATGAGGACACCCAGTCAATTAATAGTCATAGCAGAGTGGATAACACAAAAGTATGAACATTACCTGAACAAATATGCATGAGTCCAGACACACACATTTTCTCAAAGATTTTGGTGTAAGCTTTGAAAATCCGTGCATGCAAATTGGAGGGATAATATGAAAATGTGAAGCCACTTTATGCTGTCAGGTAAAAGTAAATAAGGCCAACAATGTGTTCTAATAATCATTGTGTTCTTGTTGGATATTGTGTGACAGTTGATCAGTTCAGTGGGAGCAAAGGCGTGCGGCTGAGCTGGAGGATCAACGTGTAAAACTCAGAACTACAGGTAAGCGCTTGTTTATTTGAGAGCAGTAATTCACTGTAATTCAAGTGGGGTGCAGAGACCCCTGGGTGTTCTCCTGTGGGGCTCCAGAGGGAAGAGCTTAATCTGAATACTGATGTATTTTACTATGAGCCCAGGAAACAAATGTGAAAAAAAACTACTTTTTTGAACATTGGCTACACTCTGCTCTGTTCACAGCCACACCTTGAGCTGAGGCTTTCCATTCTAAATTACAACAAAAACCCCCAAACTAAAGTTTTCTCAGATAAAGGTTCCTGAAAGCACAGCATTTTATCAAATGTAAGCCTATCCTCTAATGTTTCAACTTTGTGGGGGGCGGTGTGGCGAGTGGGGGTTATGTCATTTACATAAACATTGGGAGCCACTACTTTTTTGTCCCCTATAGCCCCTTTGGAGAATTCTTGTTTTAGGTTGAAACTTGACTGTTTTTGCCTAACAAAAGTAAAACTGCCACAGGTACAATACATACAGTATATCAAGAACATGTAATTGTTCCTCATGTTAGAAAAAACAATCTAAGGTCACTTCGCATTAAGCTTAGGCTAGAGACACATTATCTCCAGAGGAATATAGGATTTAAAATACTATAATCATAGAGGAAGTATAAGCCTGCTTGTGAGCGGCCACGTCTCTTGAAATACCCTCAAAACTAATACTATAGGAGTTTAAACGCTCCACTTAGCGCGATATCACTATAAACGGTCTATTGCAAATACCAAAAACACATTGTAAGTTCGTGAAAGAATATGATATAGGAATATATGGCAGTGTTTTGTGTTGAGGGTTGTCTTATTGAGATTTTGAAGTTGCCGCTGAATGGTGAAGGGTGTGATAGGCTGAGAGGCTGAGGCTGGGGAAGAAAGGAGCTGCTCTCAGTCAGTAGAGCAGTGCCGCTGGAGAGCTCTCCTGTCGACTGCAGGCTCCAGCTAAAAAGACGTGACACCTAACGTTTTCCTTTTAATTTTATTTATTAATTTTCTGTCGTGTCGTCACCTCCAAGAAGATGTAAGTTGTCGACATCACCTCAAGTATATTCATGTATTTGGAAAGAGCCTGGAGCGAGTGCGCAGAGACGAGAAGCCGAGCTGTTCTGGCGAATGGAACTTATTGTTGTGCATTTGTTTTGACTATGTTATCCCCAAGTGAGTTTGGCTTCAGTCCGTCTCCGTCCGCCGTCGACCCTTGAATTGTGGGATTTATATCCGAACAGTTTAAGGGAAACACCGAAGGAGGATTCTGCAAAGCCAGCGAGCTTTTCCTACAGAGCCGGGGATTTAAATCGTCATTTGGTCGTGCTCCGGGAGAGGCGAGAGTCAAAGAAAGAAATTCATGTGGCCATTCTCTCGATAGCCAAACATTTTTTTTTTGGGATTGCATAATGAGCAAGGAAAGACCTAAGAGGAATATCATTCAAAAGAAATACGTAAGTAAAAACACACCTTTTCTTACATTGCTCACGAACGCAATTGCGCCATTCAAGTTTGCCTTGCTCGTCTCGATGAAAATGCATAAACTTTCATCACGGACTGTGAAGGTTACCGTCAGGCAGCTTGTGTGCTATTTGGGTCAAATAGCCGTTAAAAGGTAACGGCTGAGTTGCTTCAACGTTTTAACAGTTAGGCTACATGCTTTTTATTTAAAGAGACAGCAATGTTTATTCAGTGTCTGTGTTGCGGCGTTTCTTCGACATCAGACATGTTTAGGCTATTTGAATATCGGGGGCGTTGGGGGATTGCTTCGCTCATTTCGACTCGTTTTAACGCGTGCTGGGGCGGGGGTGCACGGTGTGTCTTGGCTACGTGATAAAGCTATAAAAGGTTTTAAATTAAAAGGACTTGGCAAAGTGTTTCCAGAAAAGGCTTTTGTTCGCTCCCCATTCCTTCCTTTTCAGAGCCGCGAAGACAAGCCTGTCGGCCATGGCTCAGCTCGGCTTCCTTTTCGTCCCATGCTGAGCGTTTTATCTCCGCTTTAAACGGAGCGGTTCGCTCGCGAATGTAAAACCCTTCTCGTTATGTTTCGACTGCATGTTAAAGGTGGCGTTGTGTCTGTCGGCGCTTTGTGCCCGTGCTGTGGGGATGGCAAACCGACATGTTTCGCGGACTGTTAGTGGCTCTTTAATTTTCTCCATAAAGAGTGAGGGAGAGCAGGAGGAAAGGGGGTCATGCAATTCAGCATAATCGTTCAATTTCCAACCCTTGAAACGGTGCGAGGACACTCCTGGCGTTGTTGTTATGCGGTTGTCTTCGTTGTTAGTCCCGCTATAAACGAGACGTCCGGCAGGGTCTCAGTCATTTTGCAGGTCTCCGTCCGTGTGACCTCTGTGAGCGAGCAGATATTGCAGCAGTCCGCTGAGGGATAACTCCATTTTTGCAATACTACGGGGGATTAGCTTACAAGCGTTTGGGTCTCGTGTTCGCGTTGGACTGCACATTGCGTGGTCGATGTGGCTGAGCACAGTGCTTCTGAATGAGCCAATCTGTTTAAGAGGCTGTGTTCAGTCGCATTGCAGAGGCTCATGTATGAAGCGATACCAAGAAGCAACCATTTTCTTTCTGCAAGTAACACTGGTGAATTTATGGG
The DNA here is from genome assembly GCA_011952105.1 of Coreoperca whiteheadi. Classification (NCBI taxonomy): domain Eukaryota; kingdom Metazoa; phylum Chordata; class Actinopteri; order Centrarchiformes; family Sinipercidae; genus Coreoperca; species Coreoperca whiteheadi. Next base: position 12,456,982 of record CM022477.1, read on the forward strand.
GAAGGGGCTGTGGAATAAAACAGTTCAGCCTAAATTTGGCTTAAATTGGAGTCTTGGTTTAGGCTTTGGTCTGGCGAACACCTCTTTGCCCCCCCCCCCCCGCATGAATGAAACAGAGTTTTAATCTTGCAAAGTGTGAATGGCTCAGCGTATCACTGATTAAGTTACCATGTATCGTTTTTCATGAAGACTACACGATGGCCGGGCCTCTGTGTCTGGGCTTTAAAGTTTGTTGCACTTATTTGATTAATTTATAGATTGTTGCTGTGGATTATGGTCACGCACCTAATGGACACAGTGTTGCGTTTAATTGCACTGGGGAGAGCCTATCATGTCTGTTCATGCTCTGAAGCTGAAGTCAGCAGAGCTAACCGCCCCGTCCAAACAACACGTGGAGTGTCTTTTAAAAAGTGTTAACTCCTGCAGGCAGTTTGGTTGCTGAATAAACCCGAAAACAGAACAATTCGTCACATTTCGTGTGTGCTTCAATAAAATATAGCAAAAGGCCAAACTGAGCAACAGGTTTGGAGGAGCGAGCGACTAAATACAAGGGGGTTTGTTTCCATGCATTCTTGCATGCAGCTTAATTCAACTGGGGATTTTTCGGTGTTCTCTCACATTAGAGAATTAAATACATTTCACCTCTAATCAATTAAACATAGCCTGTGTATTTCTGCTAATAGTCTTTTCTAAGTAACTCTCTTCCAGTTTTATGGCTGCATTTATATAGTTTTACAGCTGTCCATGTAGTTTATGCCTCATAATAATTGTACCTGTCTTGTTAAATGTATGAACAAATACATATGGCATCAAGAAAAAAAAAAGCCTTTCCAGAAGAGCATATCATCAAGCGTTTATTTGACCACTTTCGGAATGCATTCTATGGTCCAGTTCACTGCATACTGTTGTCTTTATTGAAGAGAAGGGGGGGGGGGAAACTATCCCCTTTTGTTAAACATTGTCATTCTAACATATGTGTCTTCTTATGGGCAACACACTGTTCAACACAACATCATCTCCAGTAACACAACATGCTGAAATGTATGGGCCTTAACATTTATTTGTTGGAAAGCAACACGCATGTGAATCATCCCAAATAAGACACAGATGTTTAAAATGACACTTAAAAAAAAAAAAAGAAGAGACATTTCACCTAACAAGGTGCATTGCAGCCCAGTCTCTTGTGTGTATATAACATTTGTATTAGATGATTTACATCCCGTAGTGTCTTTTGTCATAGTCAGAGCTGACTTTTCGCTTCCAATGACCAAGTAGCTTCAGTTACTTTAACATTAACTTAACCATACTTTAATTGCCTTTTGTTGAATTTTGTAAAGAAAACAGTGTTCCCTCTGAATTGAGGAAACAGGATGTGCCATAGAATTGATGACTAACTGAAACAAAAGTCCCCTCTTAAAATTGAGCCAGACTACGGTGGCCACCAGTGTCACAATCTCTAAAATTGGATGAGCTTTTTTTATTTGGTCTATTCATAACTAACTATTCATGAGAACATCAGGGCTGGGGAAATGGTTTGTCTGTGTGCCTGACTGCAGGATGTATGTTTCTGTCCTGTGTGTCACATCTATCATGTGTTTTCAGCAGCTGCAGTTAATGCTGGTCTGGTCCAGACCAAATAAGGCTCACAAATGCGCATTTCTGCAACAACCTGGAGGAGTCCAGTTCCCCAAGCCCCCCCTCCGGGCTTTGAGACAGGACCCCCTTAATTAGCGTAAGACAATTATACATGCTTGGCTTAACCATTTCCCCTGAAACATGAGTATGAGTGGTTACCCCTCCACCCAACAAACCGCCACTGTCTACGAATGATATTAAAATTCATCAGTCATAAAATGATTGAAAATGGGTTTTGAGTCCTTAATAAAAGCAAACAAGGCAATTACCATTTTAGACTAGACTCTATTGCCGCCAGTGTGAACGGAACCAAAAAGACAAGCCAAATTGCCCTGTCAGTTTTTTTTTGTTTTTTTTTTTTCTCCACAGATGCTTCGTCACTAATGTCAGTTTGAATGACAGAGCAGGAGTAAGCGAGTACGCTTTCTCTCTGTGCTCCCATTAAATTGATAAATTATTTGTGTAGTTGTGTTTTTTTGTAATTTGTTGGTGCCTTTCAGGCCAGTGGTTGAGGGTAGGTGCTGTGTAATGACTGAGGTGGCAAGCACTATTCTGTGGCAGTGTTGTTCTGTCTAACGAAACATGACACACACTGTCTCTCTGTGTATGTGTGTGCGCGTGCGTTTCTGAAAGTGTGTAAGCGAGAATAGCAGGAGAGCATAGCAGAGTGCAGCTCAGTGCAGCCAGGGCCATTTTGTGCGGAGTCGGCTCTTCCTGTAGGCCCCAGCTGGGGCTAGGCCTCTGATTCAAAGGGTGTGTGTGTGTGTGTGTGTGTGTGTGGGACAAGCACAGCTGCTGCAGGGCCCTTTACAAATGTAAAGAGGCTGTCAGTGTTTGTTTCATCAGGCGCACAACTGATGAGGGCCAAGTTGAAAATCCATTGCACTGTGAGTGTGTGCGTTGAGCATGCACAAAAAGAGGAAACAAAAATAGAGAGCGGGGGCAGAATGGGGAGTGCAAAGGCACAGACTCTCCCCCTCCTCTCCTCCTTTTCCTCTCTTTATCTCCCTTTCTCTCTCTCGTTCTTGGCTGTCCAAATGAAATGTGGGCCTCATGTAGGACCATGAAGAGAGGGTCACAGGGCTGTTTTTTCACCGTGCCTGAGCCTCAGTGCGCTTCATTTAACCTTATGTTTCAATGCAAATTATTCTTTCATAAGCTCCCTTCTCCTCACGTGTGCAACATGGCATGGTTCACTTTGCAACCTCCTCGTCACTATGACTACAGAGCAAGCCAAAGTGTACTGTGGCAAACGCAACATTTTACTGCCTGTTTATTTGACTGGGTTCACTATGGTTACGTTCCACGTGGCACCTGTGAAAGGCACTACGGAAAAGATAACAGTGCTTTCCATATGTGCTAGTTCATTTTGTCGGTGTTGCTTTAGACAAGGCAGTTTTTCTATGAATGTATACCCATGTTTCAAGTTTGAAACCAGCAGGATGTGGCAGGGTTAGCCTAAACAAAAGGCAACAGACGATTGTACTTTTTAATTTGAAAGTAACATCATCCTGTGTTGTTGTATTTTTGTATTCACCAATGGGGAAAAATCAAAGCAGGGCTACTTTGATTACGTTGCCAAACTATCAGCGTGGCATTAAAGTAACTGCAAAGAATATAAAGTCCTCATGAAGATTTCCAGCAATTTACACACACAATGGAAAATAACTGAAACCAGGGGTTTGTGTGTCTGTGCACAGAAAACCAAGCATAGTGAATACTTCACACCATTTCTAAGAAACAGAAAAGGCATACCACATAACCAGATGTGTTCTGCAGCCATATTTCTCTTTGCATCTTATTATATTTCTCCTGCAGTGACATTCTTTCAGGTGAACATTGCCTCAGTTCATGTGTTTAAAGATGGGAGGAAGCAGTCCTTCCCATGCTGCAGGCACAGCCTCATGTCCCTTTGGCCTCATCTCTCCTCTCACAGGGCCTGCTGACTTGACAAGTCCTGCCAGAAACATTTCTGGGAGTGAAGTTGGCGAGCCCAGCTTCTTTTTAATTCAGCCTTATTTATTTATGTATTTAATAAGTTTGTGCTGAAATGAGGAGAAGGGAGCCTTTTTCCCCCCTTAAATAAAGTCTGCTTTGCCAACAGAGAGTTTACTGCATCATTACAGGCGTTCTGTGAGCTGCCGGCTTCAATTTGGACCGCCGATGGATGTTCCGCGGCAAAATGCATCACCACTCAGCTCTTTTCTCCGACATAAATAGACTCCCTCTCCCTGTTGACCCTTTGCTGTCTCTGCCTCCCCCTTCTTCTCTTGCGTCTGTTTTATTCACCATTATGTCACACACTGCACAAACTCCTGTTATGCAATATGACCTTTTCTCTTATCAGCTGTTGACATTGAGCACAATCTCCGGGTTTTTGCTGGCACAAGCTCACTCACACATGCGCGCGCAGGCAAAGGTCTTTAGGTGTGCACCTGCGGTCAGTTGGTGAGAGAAACTGGTTTTAAGGCCAGCCTTGCAAGGTGTCTTGTGGATATCAGCAGCATAGGCTGTTTACCGGGGTAATGACATAAAACTGGGCGTGACTGTCTTTGTTATACAGCGCGTGTGTTTCTGTCATGAGCTGTGTAGATGTGTTTTACAGCAATATGCTCCAATACTTGGACACAAGGCATGGTGGGACACTGTGCAGTGGTGGACGGCCAATGCAAGCGGGGGCGCGTGTGTGTCATGTACACCACGTGTGTGTTTCCTCCGTGCACGCCTTCATTCTGCCGAGTGATTTATATCCTCCTGCTCCTGTGGGTTTGGATGGCAATGGGGGGGGAAGACAGCTGGTCAGGCCCTGAGAGGCTGTGTGTGTGAGTGTGTGAATGAGTGAGTGGTTGCCACAGCTTATCTGTTCAGGATCCCTATGAAGCTGAATCAACACTTTAGATTTGCCTTTGGTTTGGCCTTGCAGACTTTATGAGGGCCCATGAAGGACATTCAGCAATACTAGAAGAAAAAGAGAACAATAGTTTGTTTTTTTTTAATTCACTATATGTTTTTGCAAGCGTTGTCAAATATGTATTTTTTTTAATTTTATTTTAGAAAAATACACAATCTTACACATATTCAGGTTCCTTTTTTTGTTTCTAGTTCAAATTTCGGTTTAGCCACGGGCTTCCCTTTAAGCTCTGTAAAGATGAAATAGGAGGCATTAGGTTGTTTTTCATCCGTTTTTGAATCACCAAGCTATTGTAGCTTAGTCTGGCATTAGCTTTTAATGACCATTATGTACATCTCTCAGACAACCTCTTGACCGATCTCTGCTCACCCTCTCCCCACTCTTCATCTCAGGTACATCAGTTTAATAAACACTCCTTACATTTTCATCTTGTGGTCAATCCCATCTGATCCCCAATTGTGACACCGTCGTCTTTACACATCCAGTGAATTAAGCCTCGGGGGATGAAGCAACAGAGCAGAGGCTCAGTCAGTATCGATCCTGCATTACTCCCTCTCTTTCTGCCAGGAATACCACAATTTCACAGTCAAACATTTGCCAGTAAGACTCTGTAAGCAACATCATAAAATGTCTTGTCTGTGATTCTAAGATCAGGAAATCCTTAAGCTTTGCTAAGAAAATTCTATATGCTGACTTATTTTCTTTGAAGATAGCTCGTTGTACAGTGTCATCAGATTTCAGTCCGGGAATACTATTCAGTTTTACCATTTAGTGTACATTCATAATTGTTCTTGTTATGTGTTGCGGTCTCACAAGCTTTCTACCAAGTGCAGTAATCTATGAATCATTCTTTTTATGATGGAGCAGTTTGTTTCTTCTTGCCAACAAGCCACTGGCCACTCTATTCAGGCCCTTGTTGGCACAGCGCTGTCTTGGCTGATGAATTGCTGTCTCATTTTAATCTCACGAGGGTATTTTCCTGTGATAAGTTTTTATTTTTTAGATTTGGCTATCATTATCCCACTTTTTCACGACAGTCATTTGTGGCTCTCCAACATGCATGGCTAGTTGTGGAACGGTGACCTCCCTTCTGTTAAAGCGCTCTCGAATGCAACCCTTTTCACCAAGCATTTGGCCCCTTGCGAGGGAGGCCTTAATTCAGGATGGCAGCCCCCCCCCCCCCCCTCCACCCACACATCCCCCAACCAGGGGAGTAATGAGCCAGTGGAGCAAAGTGGCTGGGTTACCACTGTTGCTGCCTAATCTCTACTTTCCAGCCCTCACTGAATGATTTAAATAAAAGTAGATGTGGTGTGCTGCAAAGAGGTTTTATACAAAGCTTATTTATTCCAGGCAGAGTAGTAGTTGTATACCTTGTGGTTTTTGACTGATTTTTGGAGCAAAATAACTGGTTACAGAGAAGGTGTTAGCTACATCTGGCCCTCACTCGTACCAATTCCGCCCACCAAACTGTATTTGGAAGGTGAGCAAAGATGTTTTAATGCTGAAATCATGGTTGGTGCAGCTGAGTTGTTGGATGTGCTGTTTCCTGTGTCAGCTCTCATGCGAGGAAACAAGAGGAATGAGGAGGTAGTGGTGGTGGGTGGTTGAGGGCTGTAAGAGGCAGAATAAACGGTTTATTTGATTCGCAGGTCAATATATAAACATTCTGTTTGCGTCTATCCTCCACCCCCATCCTCCAACTGCCGTGAGAAACGTATTACTCTCCCCCCTCCTCATCTTGTCCTGTAATAGAATACTGAGTGGATTTTTTTTTCCCCCTCTGTTCCACTGTATCTCTCTCACCTCCTCCCTCTCAACTCGTTTGCTCTATTACTCAGCACAGCTACAAAGAGAGGAAAGAGGCGTTGGGAGCTTTCTGTGGGATAACGCTGGAGAGAGGACAGAGGAAGCGGGGGTATTTTCTCCTCGCCTAGCTGAAAAATTGCCTCGCAGTTGCAGAGGAGGAGCCAACGCACTTATCAGCAGGATCTGTTCCCTTGTCATTGCACTCTGTTTAAATTTTACGGAGTATGTGTGTTTGCATGTGATAATCGTTTTCTTGAAAGATCAGACTGCTTAGCAACATGATTAGCTTGTTGGCGGTTTTGCAGCTCTTTTCTCTTGGTCTCCCCACTCAGTCGGCATCTCGCATTCCTTCATCTGTTTTGTTTTGATTTTGTCTGCCAAAGGAAACTTTGGAATCCTATCCAGTTTGATCTTACACAGCTGTGTGAATTAACCCCCTCTACCACCACCCTGCCAGACACACACACACACACCCCAGAATACTAACATGCATGCACAAGCATAATCTGGCCCTAAGAGCTCTTGGACACATGTTTAATGTCTATTTTGTGTTGTTACCAACTATTTTTATTTATAGAGAATTGTTTATATTTGCTGTAATATTAAATGTTTATTCATTGTAATCTTATGTGACGCACTTTGGGTGGTGTCCTTGGGGTTTTTCTTATTCTTACTCCCATAAATGAAAAACAGTATAAACTGACAAGAGTCAACACAGGAATATTGATTTTTCTCTCTTTTTATTTTATTTTATTTTTTTTTTTTTACGCACAGTAGGTGCTTTTTAAGTTTTTCCACAGAGAGAAGCAGAGTGTGAGTCAAAGGTATTGTTCCCCCTGTTTTTAACCTCTTGTCAATAGATAAGGGCTTTTCTAATTCTCCTTGCTGCGTGATTTCCTCCAGGCCTCACAGCAGGGAGCTAGAGTGCATGGTACACTGAGGGAAGGGCGCCATAGTCTGGGCTGAATGTCTGGCAGGCCTCCCCTGGCCCTGGATCAAACATCACAAGGCCTGGGGGGGGGGGGCAGCCTTGGAAATCACAACCTGTGATTGTCAAGGAGAATAAATCCAAGAGGATAGAAATAATCAAATTAGGCACCATCTCAAGTGGAATATCCACAGTGACGGCAGTAAAGACGAGGCCTGTCTGCTGATCTATGTCAAAAATAACTCTATACAGAATGCCGCTCCTGGAAAAAGCACATGATTTAAACAGATTTAATTGTTTGAGACTGTGGATAGGAATTGAGATAACCACTGGTTGAATCAAAGCCTGACTGTCGTGGATGTACGCTCTCTTTCACACTTTTTGAAATTAGTAATATAGGTGTTGGTTGGCACTTACCTCAAAACAAACTCTGGCTAAACATAATTTGTAAGCCAACTAGCAGGAAGTTACCATGGTGACTAGACAGTACCACCCAAAACAAAACAATAAAACAGTTTATTCTCTCCATGTGAGACAGGCATGTATGATTTGGGGGACTTATACTTCCCACCCTCAGATTTCTATAGAAACTGACAGGTTGATAAGGTTTCTGAGCAAGTCAAACCGCTCTTCCTCTTTGTATCAGGGCTAGCTCATGAGGGTGTGGAACTAGATTAAGAGTAAAGCTTGATTGTTGTTGGAGCATCTGGTTCCTGGCTGCATTCTGGGGAAGTTACTAGATCTGTCTTGCCATCATATGAGTCAGAAATCAAGTGTCTAGCTGTGAAACTGAGATAATGTAGGTTCAGAAGGGACATTTTATGTACAAATGTTATTGGATAAGTTGGATTTTTAGCAATAGAAATTTACAAACTTTGCCTCAAAGCACCTGAAAGAGAGAAAAGTAAACACCCTTTTATTTTGAAAATAGAAAATGTGCTTTTATTAATGTTGTTCCTTATTTAGTCGTCTGGATTTCTTGTATTACCAAACTGTTGTGATGTCTTTTCTGTACATTTCAATAGCCATAAGAAACTGGCAAGCTCTCACAATTTTATGATGATGGCCCATTTCCTGACAATAGATCAGTTATTTTACTATTATCGACAGTCATGTTCTTTTTGACAAAAACACCCCTACCACTCAGTCACTGAAATCAAGAGTGGAATTTCATATTACTCATACTGTTCAGTCAGATATGACAGTTGTTCAAGGACGTCACTATGTGTCAAAGTGATGGGGACATAAGGAAAAAACAATTTTTAAACCGTCTTCATATGCGATTTTAGGAAATCTAAAGGCGGGTTAGCAAAAACATTGCATAATGGCACATCACAAGAGCAAAGCCTAAGCTGCTACAGAGTTGACAACACAAAAATACTCATACATACATCATACATAAAATGCACACAAACGTCGGCCACGCAAGAAACAGTCATCTATGAAATTCACAGCTACAGTGTCATGTCGATCGAACAATGCCAAAATCAGATCTACTGTAGAAAGCACAATTTATTTTTATTTCTATTTATTTATCGTTGGTTTGATTATTATTATTATTTTTTTTATTTATACTTTTATCAAATTATGCTTTTAAAAAGTGGTGGGGACAAAATCTGTTCCCAGTGTAAATGACACCTATGCAGTTGTTGAAGTGATACATGAATTCATTATACGTCTTATTCATGCACAGAATAAAATAAAACAACTAAATCAAACAAACACTAACAAATATGACAAAAGAAGTGAACAGTAGCAGGTAAAATCTACTTACAGTATGCCATTGTAGTGTGTTCATCATAATATTTGATCTTTGCAATGTGTTTCTTAATGTTTCTAATGTCTGTAATGCAGTAGCTGTGACTTGTATCTTTATGTGGCACAGAGTATTTCAGCCAGAGCGTCTTGTGCATGTTAGTTGGCACCAAATGACAATAAAAGGTCAGTTCACCTTTTATCACAAAAAAATTCACTCTCTCTTGCTAGTATCTAGCTGTGCAGACAGTTTCCCTTTTATCTGCTGGGGTTTCATTGGGATTATGTCCTTCCAATGAAGAGTTACAAACAAAACGGTCCACAGCAAGTCTGAAGATTATTCAGAGTAACAGGGACACTCTTTCTCTACGTAATCATTGCTGTTAAGTTTTCTGATATGAACTTTCAGTGCTTTAAGTTGCACAAAAAGGTTAATTCACCTCCTTTTTGTTTTTTATTGGGGTGGCAGCAGAAATCTCATACAAATATCTTGAAACCTCAGCACATAAAACCACAACTATATGCATAGCTAGAGACCGCTATAGGTGTGTGTGATTATTCTTTTTTTTTTTTTTTTTTTTTTTTAAAAAAAAAAAAAAAAAAAAAAAAAGTACAGGACTTAAACTGCTAAACCCACAATGTATTGACAAAATAAACCACGTGTGTTGTTAAGACAATAGAGGATTATCTCTAGACGTCATGAATGAAATGGTAAGTCTTTCCATGAGAAAATGAAAGATGAAACCAGTAACTTTAAGCATTTAATTGGGTGGGCTGCAGGTCTGATGGTGAACTAGAGATTAGAACAACTTTGATACAGCGTGTGAGAAACTCTGTTGGGTTTGTTGTACTGAAAATTTGAAAGACTTAGTCAGACAGAATATATCCAGTAAAGGAGTTACCTAATTTGTAGATGACTACCAGCTAGCCAAGTGACTCATCAACAAACCCACAAATGCTAAATGTAAGTGCGCCGACAAAACCTCTCTCACATTCATGATGTAACTAAACCTGCTTGACCCATGCAGCTTGAGCTGGTATAAGGTTGACATGTTTTGAGATACCTCTTTCTTCTCTGTGCTTGGACCTAAATTCATTTATTTCACTTCCTATCCAGGCTCCCTCTGAGGTCAATTACCAGGATAGTCTGCAATACATGTGTGGACACCCCTCTCTCTCCCTCTCTTCTGTGGGTTGCTAGCTACACTGACGCCACCTAATCGCCCCTCATACATCACCTTCATTCTTCATCCCCACTGCACCAATGCCATTATTCACCTCTTTCCACACCACCTCCATCTTCACTGCCTGTTCCATTGCTTTTGCACATGATCTTTACCTTGTCTCACTATTCTTATACTCCCTCTTTTCTTGCCATCTTTCACCTTCTCTCTTTCTGTCTCCTGTACTCAGTCAGTCTGGGCCCCCTAGGCCTCAGAGACTTTGCCTTTGTGTGTGATAGTGGCGCAAGGGCTGGGGTGAGGTACGAGGGTTTTGTCCCAATCATTTTCTTAATTGCCTCTTGTCTTTTTTGTGCCAGCGGTTTTGCCAGGGAATGGCCTCCTGGGCCTGCACTACAACTCCCTAAGCAGAGGAACTCCCTGCCTAAACCCTGGCTTTGTTTCATAATGTTCTCTGGCTACACTTTCTGTAATCTGTAGTCCTACAGCAACACGCGTATACACACGCACGTACACACACAAACAGAAGCTTTAAAAGGCTTAAGATATTGGACACAGCAGAATACAGAGAAAATAGGCTTTGGATGTAGCACTATGAGGTCTAGGTGAGTTGTAAATGAGCAGTTGTGCTGCATTTTAAATTTAGTGTACAGTACTTCAGTGTGAAGCAATGTACGTGTTAGATATTTAGCAACTGGAATCTTTGCATACTAAGTTTCTGTTTTGTGAAAAGTTCGAGCTGTTGCTGCTTATTGTTTTGTGCTTTTCATCTCACATTTTGCAGTGTATTAAAAAACAAACTAAAAGGTACAGCAACAACTTGGCCCTCATCCCAACTTCCTGCAGTTCTCCTAACTAGTATCTGCAGGCCTATTTTAAGTGTAATCTGGTTTCAAATATAGATTTTGTCCATAAACATGGGGTTGCAGTAGTGTAAAGCTAGATTCAAATGTGGGAATCTCGCATCCACAGCTCTCTCAGAAATTTAACCTGAGAAGCCACATTTTGCTTAAGTTGAAAGAGCTTCGGTCTTTGACCATGACGGTGCACCCAGCACGCTTGACCATTTAAATGGATCTTATGTCACAGGTTCATTTTTGAGGTTGAGGTTCAGAGACTGATCTGCAACAGTCTGCACAAGTCAGGAACTCCCTTAAATATTATTTAACCATCTGTAACATTAAAGCCTCGCCCCTACTGAAAGCAGTAGATCTGACTCATGTTTAGTTCAGGTCAGGAGTGTTGATCATGAAGACAGGTTGAACCCACGTCACTGTGGTAATCTGAAAGGGGCATTTGTGTGACCATGGTCAGGCCCCGATTCTGCCTTTCCTGTCAACCGTCAGCGGAGGGCTGTGGTAGCTTCCATTAACCACCACGCTAACTGGTAATCTTATCTCCCTGACAATCTGCATTAGGCTCAGCCTGCTGCCGGTTAACTCTTTACAGGCCACAGCACAGGCATGGTTTTTCTTTGGTCCCCAGTGGTGCAACTCTGTATGTTGAGAGGAAGTGTTGTCAGTTGGGGTTTAAACTTAAACTTGGCTTGTTGAAAAGGCCCAAACAGAGTTTGATTGACGGGTCATATTCTGTACAGGATCAGTATGTCATAGCTGCTTGGACATAGAAAGAGCTGATCTCTCTCTTGCCTCCTCCTTTCTGTCAACTCATAAAGAGGATGTATGAATTTCGCTTTGAATTGCTTGAATGTGCTTGCTCTGCAGCATCGACAGACACGCAGCCCCTGATCTCCATAAAATCTGTCTCCCTCTCTCCCTCCCTCAGTCAGTCTCCCTCCCACTCCCCTTTAATTTTACTCGGCCGCAATATCCTACCTAGACCATGATTGTTGTTTTCGGAGAGCTGGAGCATTGTTGTTGTAACATAATCATTTAGTCTCCCTCCCATGGTTCTGGCAAGCTGCATGCTGAAATCTATCCACTGCTCATTTTTATGGGGAGCGAATTTGTCGTAGCTACCACGACTGCCGCTGGCTCACCTTTTTTATGCTAGATTTACCAGTGTAGATGGATACCGCACCTGCAAAACATTTGAGAGATGACACATGTTATACACACATTTAATATACCCCAGAGGTCATGCTTGTGAATTTGATTAGCGAGGCTGAAATATGACTGTTGTGATATCGAGTGACTTGGCCTATATTGAATTTTTAATCTCTGTGTCGACTTCAGCTTATATGACATTCCATTTCTCCTGATCAGTGTTGTTGGAACTGGAGAATTGTTTGGTACCTCATTTCATTGAATTACTATAGTTCCATGACAAGTCAAGGGCTTGTTTTTTTAAGGTTAACACAGAACCCTCATTGTGGTATCATTACTGGAAAATAGAAGAGGTTGTTAAGGTGATCACAGGAGAGGTTTTTTACTCAGGTCAGACTTGTTGACCCTTAATGAGTGTCTACAGGATTTAACAGAGCAGTTTAGGCTTTTGCATATCATCTCTAATAGAGCCAGAGGCCAAGATGGTATCAAGGGAAATGACGCTACTTGTGTACTCCACATCCCCTCCGTTCCCTCCAGTTTGTTGCACGCAAACCCACTCGGCCTTTTCAATTTGTCTTTTGTCTTTGTCATGTTTCTGTGAATGTACAACACACTCACCACATGTCATGTGAATTGTAGCAGGACACTGAACTTATCTGTCGACCATCCTTCCACACAAGTCATAGATATTAACACTCACACAGCGCTAAATCTTTCATTCACTTGTCTTGTTTCTGTGTCTGTAGCACATGCTAAATCCCATTGATTACTCCCTTCACTTGTGTCAAAGACAGGGGCACCACATGGGGGTGGGGTGAGGGGGGTGATCGATTTAGGGGGCCTGGAGCTGCACAGGGGCCCTGTAACATGACAGGGATTAGATATTTATTGCTTTAGGACTGGAGTGAGCTGTTGACATGAGGCCAAGAATTCCTAGCTGTGGAATGCAAGATCAGAAGGATGTTTAAATCTATTTTTCGCCAACCTCTGATGCTGTGAAGAGATTTTCATGCACAAACTTTTAATGTCAGCTACTTTTAGCTTTGAATCCCTCTTCCTACTTCCTACACCTACTAAGAAATGACTGTTTGTTTGAATTGCAGACCTCCAAGGTAGCACAGTTTATCATTCTCTCCCCTCGTTAGTGAAAAGCTTGCCATAAAAATATCTTTTTTTTTCAAAACTGCAAGAACACCAAATGATCTTGTGGGGGAATTGGATAAGACCCTTGTAATGTGTCTAGTGCTTGACAGCGAGTTTGCATATGATTTCCATAAACGAGGGTGTTGATTTATGAATAACTTGTCAAATGGATTGATTTATGAAGGCGACTGTCACTCACTGGTAGAGTTTATTCTGAGCGTGCCAAACCTCACCCATCAGCGGCTGACTGACTGGCTGATTGAATGACTGGCTGACTGATAACCAAGGCAAGGTTATCGAGTTCTATTCACCTCCACTGCTTTCTTTTTTCCCCCCCTTTCATCTCACTGTAGCTCATATTTTTCTCAGGAGTGGACTGTGTTTTTTTTTTTTTTTTTTCAAATGAGAGGATAAAAGTTGCCCTCACACGCGGCTGAACTTTCCTTATGGGGTGAAAAATGTTATCCAGTGAATGGATATCCATTGACAGGTTGCAATGCCTTTTTCCTTCTATTTCTCTTTGTCTGTTTTCTGTGCTTTCTCCCTCTCCTTTTGTATCTCTCTGGCTGGTAGGTGTTATCAATGCAGCTATTGTCAGGGCTAAAAGAGCAGGGGGGCTCATGAGACCCCCGTGACAATGGGCACATGCTTCCCCCTCTGTTGGCTTCCTGCATTGTGTGTGTTCATGTGCATGTGTGTGCAATGGTTGGAGGCCTTTGTGTGTCTGGGAAGCACCTCTGTTCCTCTCTCATATTCACCTGTTTTAGCTGCAGGTGTTATGGCACAAACCGTTAAGATCAGCCAGCTATGAATCCATGACCATGACTAACCACAACACTACTTAAGAAAATAAAAAAATAATACACCACAGCTGCATGGTAATGTTACACAGCATTGATTTAGCCAGAGACTTCATATATATCAAGTTCTATTTGGAAACCACCTGAAACTCTGTTTAAAAAGCTTCTGATTCAGAGGGTCCACAGAAATATCTCTTAATTTTAGGGCGTGAAACTCTGCACTTAGGTTAAATTTTTGAACTTGTAATTTAAGACAGCTTTTGAGCTTGTGTCCATCCAGGACTTCTTAAACATGAGTTGCATGTCCTGACTGAATGGTAGTTGATGTACGACTGAACTATGTGTTGAAAGAAAACCCCACAAGATTTATAGTTCAGTTTTCAGGTGTTCGTAATAACCTGCAAACAAACAAGTGGCCCAGACTGAGGCCAAGACAAGGTTGTTAATGTTTTGAGTGCTTTGTGCTTAATATCATTCCAGAGAATAAGAGGCATTGGCAGTGCTATAGCCCTCTCAATCAGTTTTGAACAAGCATTGTCTATTTCTTAAAGGAATTGCTTTAAGTAAGGCAGCAGAGAAAGCATGTCAAGGTAGTTTATGGTTGAAAGCAGTCTGAATGGAAATGGGGTGAGTTGTCCACAGCTGTGATGGCAAAAGGATCTCTCACTGTCATCAGAGGATCATAGAACAGAAGTAAAGCTTTGAAAAATGCCAAAAATGATTCGTACTGGATAGCTGAAAGTGTAAAAGGTGCCTGTGTGAAACAACACCCATCTTTCTGCTTCTCAGTTTTACTTCCATTCTATTATCCTCATGCACACAAACAAACAGACAAGATGGCTGCCTGAGGCTGTAGCTAGCTGTTAACACCTCCAGCCTACAGAAGGGGGCCTGCTTTTGGTTGTCTTCTCACCGCAGGAAAGATAGAGGGGACAGTGATGTTAGAGCCCCCTCTTGATCCTAAACATTCACATCATGCAAACAGCTTTATTGTAGTGTTTATGCTGTGCGAGTGTGCCCAGTGTTTGCCTCTGAGTGACAGTAAAGAAGTAGGTCAGCAAAGAAACCCTGTTCAACCCGAGCTGAGCAGCTTGTGTGTGTGTGTGTGTGTGTGTGTGTGCACACGCAAGTGCATATATAGTGTATGTGTATGCACATATGCACTGTGTGGGCATGTGTAGCACAGTGTGTAATTTGTTTCCTTCCGCCAGGAACCAGCCTGACCTCCCCCGGCTTCCACAGCATCAGGCTGTGTGTGTGTGTGTGTGTGTGAGAGACGGCTGAAGCCCCGTTCAATGGCGTTGTGAGCAACGGAGTCAGCAGTCACATACAGACTGACAGCCGAGGGGGTGGGCGCTGGATGGGGAGAGCTGGATGGGGAAAGCACTATTTTTGAGACGGAGCAAGTGTGTGTGTGGTAGATTCAGAAAAAGACAGAAGGGCACTGGCACGAAGGGCATGTTAAGACGTAGAGGAAGAACCAAATACTAGAGAAGGTGAAATAGGACGAGTGAATTCTCTCTCATGCTCACTCACTCATCTCACAGCATGCTGCTGTTGTTAGGGGATGGCTGAGCTGCTCCACCCCTCCCCCTTTTACGAGCCAATCCACTATCATATTCCTCCCCATCCTGCCATCTGATTGGTGGGCTGTCTGAGCCAGTGGAATAAAATGGGATTGATGGGTAATCTGGGACCGGAGGTGGGGAAAGGGGGGCAGGGGCTCAGGGCATGTGTAAGGTAAGACTGACTTGGCCACTGGGACAGTGATATAGGGCAAGGATAGATCATTGCAGTGCAATTGCATTACCGTACACTATTCCAAATGTCTAAAAAACCTTTTTTTTCCCCCATTCCTTTAGCCCACAGGTCAGTCACAAAAACTGGCTACCTGATTCCAGATTGCATATTGCTGAACGAATGCATTAAACCTATCTGCAAGTAATTCTTAACTCTGGTCATGTTTGGATTGGTTACTCATACTCTATACACACTTAATGCAACATGTAACTCTATGGCACATGTAGTACTGTATGCACAGCATGGTAACTTCCATTTCCAATCACGACCTCTGTGCCTGTGATAATACCTCCCCAGGGTTGCTAAGGTTAGAGGTTGACTGCCTCTTCTCACACACTCTTTCCTTTTCTATGGAAAGAGAAAGTAGGTAGACAGTTTTAGTCCAGACATGGAGTGAAAAATAATCATCACCTTGCAAAATACGGGACTTCTGGAACAGTTAGTGGTGGACATATGGAGCGAGAACTGACTAATGTGAGGGCCTTGGCAGAGGGGAAAAGCCAGCGCTGCACAGTCTCCCCCCTGGGTATTGTCATGGCTCGGAATGGCTAATGAGAAGTGAAACCAGAGCTGGAGATTGCTTCGTAATGGCTGCTGAGCTTTGTCCTTGGGTATGTTGTGCACTGTACAAGAGCTGCATTTTGTTGAACTTTGTTTATCGGAGTTCGTAAAGGCAGAACAAAATATAATATATATGCACGCGAACACACTTCAAAAAGCAAGTTGGAAATGTACTAGCTAAAAATATGGTTCAAATGCAGAAGAAGCGGCGGTCTCAACTCAAATTTTCTTTTGATACTGACTGGCGTTCTGACTTTGTAGAAGTGGTGGTTGATTGAACACACAAACAGTAAACCTACGTGTTAACAACATGCTGTAAAATATTAACACACCGTGCATATGTAGCGTTCCTCTGAGCGATTAGGAACATGTTAAGAATGATCCCTTCATTTTTTTTTTCTTTAGTGTGTGTGTGTGTGTACCTCTGACCACTAGCACCCTTTCTCCCTCGGTCTCTTTAAGATGCCTTAAGTGTCCAAATGAATATAGATGAGCGGAGCGATCAGCACATGTTCAAATCAATGGCCTGCCAAGTACAATAAAATCTGCTGCTGGCTACCAGTCACGTCAATAAAACATTAATTCGGAAACGCAGGCATTTTGATGAGGTTCTTCTTAGCAACTTCAGTCCAGGGAAACTCTGACTAGGCTATGTTATCTGTATTTGTTTTTGTTAACTTTCATGGGGGGAAAAGTGACAAGGCAGTCTATTTCATTTTCACCTAGACTGTCGGCTACCCTGAAACCTTCAGTGTAGGTCGTCTGTCAAACATCTGGCCCACATTAGAAAGATTTTAACACATCTCAAAGGTAAACACATAGAAAATTATGAAAACAGTGTGTTACTTTTGCATTATGACTGTTCTCATAACTATGAGGTTTTCCATTACTGTTAGTCCTGTTCATACAAATTTCTCATCATATCTGTATTACATACTCTGTGCCTACACCATTCTCTCATAGGTACATACACAGAAAAGTAGCAGAAATCCCCGTGTTATGGTTAACTGGGCACAGATCAGAAACGCTTGGCATCATCTTCTCTTGCAAAGGAGTCTTTTCTCTTTTGGTTTCTTCCTGAAATGACTTGGCCGCCACAAACCGCAAACTTTCACACCCTGAAGAGGAGAAAGTGTGTGGTGTTTTTAAGCGCAGTCCCGTAAGAGGCAGCACTGTCTCCCCATTTTTAGCCAAATCCTGAAGGAATTAAAAAAGGTGAGTCAAGCATCCAGCAACTCTGAATAAGCCCAGAGGATAAACAGGCCCCAAGTTAATTATTCAAACCAGCAGTAGAGATGCCTGGCACGCAAACATGCATAGGGTTTCCCTAGGGTTAGTGCAGGGGCCTGCTGCTCGGCCTCCTGGGGTTTGGTCATGTAAAATGCTTTGGATGGTAGTTTTGGTAACGGTGGTAAAAATAGTTACTTTAAACATCAATGCACATGTTGTATGATATCCATACACCAGACGGCATTTTCAATTTGACTTTCTAAGTGCATGTCGGCTCATGTATCGTAGTGAAAATCTACTGTATCTTTAGGTTAAGTCTGATGCTTTTGCACAAAACATTATTTTCAGATAATTTTTTTAATTCTTAGTCATCATACACTTTCCCCTGCACCACCTCCTCATTGGCTGCACTGACAGGAAGACAACCTGATTTCAGATTAGTTTCACTATGAAACAACTTGCAAGAAAAGCCTCCATCACCAATAAACATCAAGCGCTTAGAGAGGGGAAAATCTTTGTTACGTCACCACTGGTTTTCCAAAAAGTAGTCACATCCACGACCTCTTATGTTTGGTCCACTCAGCTGTACGGTGCTACACGTAGTTGCCAGGAAATAGATTCCACGTAACTCTTGATTTGAGCCCCATTAGCATAGTTCTTATCCAGTAAATTAACTTCACACAATGTGACTTTAACCATACACTGCTATACATGGTCACATTGTGTTTTTTTTTATTTTTTTTATAGCAGTAGTCAGTAACAGAACCTGGCTTTTGCCCCAGTATGGTGCTTCTGTCTTTGATCCCACTTATTCATGGATAACAAAAGAGAAACGGCACCATGCTGTGTCTATATAGCAAGCCACATCATTATGTCTTGTAGACGGTAATTTCAGAGAACTCTTGTTTGTGTATGCGAGACAAAGTGAGTGACAGTATGCGTAGGTGTATGCAAGCAGGGGAGTAGCGTTTGTTTGAGACGGAAGGCCATATTTGCTTTTACTGTATAGGCTTTCCATCGACATAGGAGCTATTCACTTTACCGGGAAAGTGGCGGATGTGACCGAGGTGGTAAATGGAGGTGTGGGAACAAGATGGAGTGCAGTTAATACACACGTAAATGCACTGACACATACTCCTCCATTGTGATGAGCAAAGCTGAGATGATGCAAAGCCACACACTCACACATACTCCTCCATTGTAATGCGCTGTACTGATATAATGAAAAGCTCAGTCACCAGAGAAGATTGCGGGTGTGTGTAGACGCGAAACACAGATAAAACACACCAGCCAACTGCTACATCAAAGACTATGGAATCTTAGTTTAACTACTTTTGAGTTTAATAGTTCAGCTAAAGGAAATTGTTTTGTTTTCCTTTCCAATCTTGTTCCAAAGGAGTCCTTTGCTGCAAACCAGTTCCATAAAATACTGGTTGTAAACAAGGGTTGGCAACTAATTGATAGCAAGGTGTATTAACTTTTTTATTTTTTTTTTAGGATACTAACTGCCGAAACAGAATGCTCATAGTGTGTAGTTTATAGTGTGGATTTGGGACACAGCTCTTGTCCCTCCAGTCATGAGTGTATCTGTATCTGCCAGCCTAGCACCACGTGTGGGTGGCTGGCTGGTTTACAATGGCTTCAGTGTATCGGCCTCTCTCCTCACTGAGTCCTCACTGTACTCAGTGCTCACACAGAGAATTCCTGGATCTTTCTGACAGGATACCATCCCTCCCCCACACTAAGCTTTAGTCGGAAAGAGAACCTGAATAGCGAGTGATCTCAAACTGGGAGGGAAACCCTGACAATCGTCAAAATTCCTGAGTCTCCCACTTGGTGGTTGCATGGCAAGAAAACACAGGTCTCATGCGATTCATATCATTTTGCTGAAATGCAAGGGGATTGATTGTGTGGGAAAACAATCTTGGGAGAGAGGAGGGAAAAAGATCCCAGGGCCCTTTTCATGTTGTGCATGCGGTTTGCGTGGTTATCAGGGAAGCCTGAGTTGAATCAGCTTCCAGACCCACCACTTACAAGGGGACGAAGGAAGGCAAGGAAAAAACAGGACTTTTAATTTAGAGTAGTAGTTTGCCTGGTGGTCGAGCTGCTGACTGACATAGCTTGGCAAGGAGAGAGGGGTGAGAGAGGGAAGGAAAGCAAAATAAGTGGTGGGCACAGGGAGACCGAGGGGAGGAGGTGAGAGAGAAGGAGCAGGTGTGAGGAACAGGGAGAGACAGGGAACAGATGTAGAGAGAAAAAGGGAGGAGGTGAGGGAGAAAGGGAGAGATCAATGGGTGTTCCCTAAATAACGGATGTTTGGGGCGGCAGCTCTCTGGCCCGTCTTCCGCTGTGTGCAGACACTGGCAGTTAACCTGTCTGCAGTGCACAGGAACACTTCTCTGTGTGAGCTCTCACACACATAAAAACACACACACACACACACACACAGACACTCCCCTATGGCCTTCCCTGTACTAATTCTGCTTCTCATCCCAGTTGGTTTGGTGAGAGGCCATGTTAGCTCCAGACTCCCAGACTGCCCCTTTGGTCAATAAATCCCCACAGCCTCCTGGGAGTTGTGGTTTTAGAGGGCCAGAGTCACAGTGCCACCCAACCCTCCCGCTTACCCCCAAATCAGAGGGCATGTAGAGTTCAGAGACAGCCTAGAAACATTACACCGAGCTCAGTGTTACATTACTGATGCCAATGTGTGAGAGAGTTTAACATGTCATCATTACTTTTTTCTTTCTTGCCATCTTGTGAAATACTTTTTCCTCTCCTTTTTTCTTCTTCTCCACTGTCAGGTTTCTCAGGTTAAACCAAACACTTAGTGTCAGGAATTTGAGGAATGTCAGTGTAGATCGCAACATCTCTGCATACACACACACACACACACACACACACAGACACAGACACAGACACACCTACTGCCGCGTCATTGTCGCCACAACACATTTCTCTCCTATTGATTTAGTTTTCCTCCTGCTCTCTCTGTCAATGTGAAATGAAAGGGACACGATAGATTAAGATTGATTATTTTTACAGAGACGAATGTGAACATTTTTCTTAAGTGCCACACTATGATTGATTTGCTTTCTGTGATCCTTTATCTAGAGCAAAAAAAGAAGCGAGCGTGTACACACGGGGTATATGTGTGGTAAGCTTTTAGGGCTGGATAAATGCATCACAAACATTGCATTAACCCACATTTTTGAACTCGTTCCTCCTGCTCAACCGAGATAAGGATACACATGCCGAAACACACACAAGCGCACGTTTGATTGTCTTTACATGCTCTTGGCTCCAACAATTTGAAGTTGAGGCCAATGCAAAGTGACATTTGAGTGGAAGATCCATTGAAGTCATCGTATAAAGCCAGAAACGTGCTCTACCCTGCTGAAATTTGCTCCGTGGCTCTCTAGCGCTTGTCCAACTTGTGTGTGTGTCTGTGTGAGAGAGAGACACAGAGGAAGAGAAAAAGAGTCTTGATGATAACTAGGAAGATGATATAAGGAAGGACAGAGAGACCAGAGTTTCCTCCTCTGATAAGGAAGACAACAATCATGAGAAAAGGGGGTCATTGCCTGGTTAAATTGAGGATTTAAATCATTTTTTTTTTCTTAATGTTGGGGGAGGGCAAGATAAATTTGGAATGAATTTGCTCAATTGCATCTAAGATTTCTCTAGATGCTCCCATACAGCCCAAATCTGACAATTTATTAGCATATTGTGACTACTGTGGTTTTTGCCTTGTCTTAATGGTAAAGCAATGAAGGCTGGCAGAAGCAGCATGCATGACCAGTGGAACATCTTTTTTTTTTTTTTTTTTTTTTTTTTTTTTTTTTAAATTTGGAATGAATTTGCTCAATTGCATCTAAGATTTCTCTAGATGCTCCCATTCCTTTCTCTTTTTCTTTTTTTTTTTTTTTTTTTTTTCT
>CM022477.1:12492434-12560164 GCA_011952105.1 Coreoperca whiteheadi
AGTCTTCTCTTTGATATTGAATTACCTCAATGACCACGAGTGGCAACAAAGTCAGAACAGGCCTTAACTATTGACAACCCCAGAGCTTTCACATAGCTCTTTCCTGAAGAACTCTAACGTCAGCTCCCCACCATGCAACGCAAGCCTGTGTGCGCACATGAAGTCTCATTTCCATAAGGAAAATAGTTCACTAGACCCAGAGCCAGAGGGTAATTATTTGCTTTGTTAAATTGGGTAATTAACTTGTCACCCAAGTGATATTTGTGGCTTGTTCACAACAGTTTGATTCATTTTCACCCTCTTAAGTGATGGGAAACTGCGAAATAATTGTGTTGTCTATGAAATAATAGTTATGTTGCCTAATTATTGCTTTGTTGGAATGGTCTCATTTGACTAGCAACTTATATGAAAAATTTCACACACATTATTATAAATAGCATGTCATGAGAAGTATTTCAACTGCCGTGTACCCATTCTTTTCAATAAATACTTGCCATATATTCTGAATTAGCTCCTGGTTGCAGCTGATGTTAGATATATTCCTGTTTGTTGCAGTTGAAAATGATGACGTGTAGGAGGTATCGTTTCCAGACGGTTTCTTTGATTCATATGTAAGCTACATTTGAAGGCATATAATTAGCAACCCACGATTGTACACGTGCATACACATTGAGACATGCAAAAACACACACACAGATAGCATTAACTTACTCGTCAGAAACAGCTGCTAGGAGAATGGATGGATGCACCTCTTGGCCCTGACTATGTGTATGTGTACATAACAGTACACAGTCTGCCAGTAATGATCCAGACAAGCACTTGTATAGTGTGAGCTTTTAAGTCCTTCAGCAACGGTCTTGTGTATCTGTGTATAGTGTGTGTACAGTGTAGAAAGACGTGCTTGTTAGTGAGATTGTCAGCCAGAGAGAGACTTGACCTTACATGGTCTGTACAAGCTACTCTGTTGTTGCTGTCATCAGCCCCAGTCACACTAGTGGAAAATGGGTCTCTTTTCTTTGCAATCCCAGCATCGAGATTTTTTGTTGTTGTAGCATTCCATTAGTTGTACACTGGTATGGGATGTCGGGCTTAAAGACACTATCAATATAAACATTTTTCCCGAGAAGAGTCCTTAACATACAAAATTTAATTTCACTTTCTACCTGTTTTACAAATGTTCCAGCTATCAAAGAGAAAAATGTACTTTTGTTGAGTAACCCAAGAGGATTCTTGTTAATGACAGCACATCGCTGTGAAGTTCTATCTAAAATGGAAAAACAGGTATTTGCACATCCCTGTCAGATACAAAAACCTACACAGCCTTTAGCCAAACAAAGCTGTCCATTCAGTTGTGGAAAATGTGTATTATTCTGGACTGGAGGTAGCGCCCGAGAGCCTGAACTTTTAGCAGTTGATATGTTCCAGTCCAAGGTTATCCACAGGCCTGGATTTTGCACTGTGTTCAAATGGGATTTAGGAGTGCTAGCCAATATTTTGGCATGTTCTCATTGCGGTTCAGTTTGGTTTGTTTATGGTCTGGATCCTCACGCCATCTACCACTGCAAGCAGCTGCATGTCAATTCATACCACACACACACACACACACACACACACACCCAGGGCATGTGCGCACAGTTGCACACACAAAGTCAGATTTACCCTAAAGACTTACCGACAAGTGCGCACACACATCAGGGCCAACAGAGGGCAACTCAGGAGACTCACACACACAGCGTTGCCCCACCTTCAGCCTGGCTAGTTGTTACCCGCATGCCCCCACCAGCCGTCTGCAAACAGACGGGTTAATATTGCCACCAGCTGCAGAGGGGGTGATGCCAACCAATGCCAACCGGCACCAGGCCCAGAGTGGCCACAGAGGACCCACTGTGTGCTTCTGTTCTCTTCTCTTGACACTGTTTTTTTTTTCCTGTTTACACTGCTTTTTTCTCCTGCTTCAATTCCAAGTAAAAATTTAAATCTGAAATGTCACTGTGTGCATGCATGCGTATGTGGAGCAGTGTGAATGCATGGATCTGGTGGCCATCCATTTCAATGATCAACACTGGACAGTGTATTGGCTGCATGGATGTGTGAGAGAAAGAGATAGCGTAGGATACAGTAATGGAGTGGTGCTATGAAAGCTGCTGTTACCATTGAATGTGAGACCAGTCGGTGCCCAGGTCCCCGGTTTTATCAAGAAAAGGTAAAGCAGTAGCCTTGGCGGTCTGTGTGTAAAGGCTGATGCATGCTTCTGTGAAAATACTGGGTAATGTCTTTGCATAGGGATGCTGGCAGGGACTTTCTAGGTAAATATTACTCGGAGGCCCTTTATACACCTGGCATTAACATGCATCTTGGGTGATCCCATCACAAACGGATGGAGTACACACAATACGCTGTCTGATGTCCTCCGGCTGCTCTGCCTCCACTGCGTGATTTATTGAGTTTCCCGATGGACAAATACCTTTACTCGTTGCTTAAATCACTGCTAACTCACTTAGCCATGCAGCTAGCGGTCCTATTACCTACAAAGGTTTATTAGCTTTATGTAAACCCCAACGGTGCTCCAAGCTCCCAAAGTGGCCCAGGACACGTTCGCAGTACACACTGCTAAAATAATGTGGCCGTATGACCAGCTCCGAATGTGATCGGAGCGATCATTTCTCAGTGCAACCTCAATGTGTCTTGCGTGCATTCACACCTGTACTTGGAGCTGTCCACTTGTGATCGGATCACCCAAGATGCATTTTAATGCCAGGTGGAAACAGGGCCAGAGATTTGCAGAGGAACTAATGTACACACAACCACAGCATTTCATCAGCCCATAATGTCTGTGGTTCTGTGAGACAAACTGAGTGGGGAAGGGTGTAGCAACCGAGGTTAGGCCAACATCAGTAACAAAGAACCAAAAGGCAAAAGCACACAGATGGTGTTATTATTGCCTTTTATTTTACTAGACAATTTTTCTCAAGTAGGGTGTTACATCATCATTGGATAAAAATGTCACACACTTTCTAAATTCTTCTTCAAATGCAAAGTGATTTTTGGGTTGATTGAAACTGCTGTCAAAACGGCTACAACATTGGCAACAAAGAATTTAAAAAAACAACAACATACAAATGGTTCCTAAACAGAACTTGGCAAACATTTGAAGTAAATGTTGCATAGCCACATAGCTGCTTTTGTAAATTGTTGCAATGTAGGCACAATCCACAATGGTATCAGATTGGGGAACATGGGGTATGAAGAAAGAGGTTATTTTGCTGCGACAAAAACAGTAAGTAACTTAATTCAGAGGCCTGGCCAAGGCTGCTACTACTAGAGCCCTGCTACAGCGCGCACACACACGGGTGGTTATCGATCTTCTAAAGACTTTGCATCAACAGACCCCACCGTTCAGTGTTTCTAAAAATGATTGTGCCGAGATTGAACTTCTTTTGGTTGGAAGCAGTGTGAGCAGGGCTCGAGAGATGAGATAGGGAGGTGCAGAGGCCATCTATTTTTTTTTTTCCTCTGCGTTTGTTCAATCTAAACAGAGATTGCAAGCAGGATTCAAATACTAATACATTTTAGGCATCTCTATGAAGAGCGGGAGATTCTTCTGAAGTGGCTTCTTTTTTCACAGATGTACTCATTTGCGGTAATCTATCTTGTGTTACGCAATCCCAGTCATTTAGCTCTTCACTTGTGTGGGCAAGAAGTGGCCTTTTTCAAATGTTCTGTATCTTTTTATGTCCTGCTTGTGGAAAGGGGAATTAATGAGTCTTTCTAGTAAAGCAGCTTGCCTGAGCTTGTGCAAAGTTCTGCAAGGGTAAATGAGTTTAAAGCCTCAGGCTATGAGTTGTTGTTCTTGTGCAAGTGTGTGTGTGTGTGTGTGTGTGTGTGTGTGTGTGTGTGTGTTATGATGCGTGTGTGCATCTTCCTGTCTGATTAGCTGCAGCCTCACCTAACTGGATTCCAGATGAAATCCTACAGTCTTTCGGATGAGTCTGACTATCCGAGGCTAAGAGGGACACTTTCTAGAAGCCCCCCTCAGGCGTTGCCCTCACACCAGCTTGCTTCCATACAAATGGCATCTTCCACTAGTAGCAGACAGATGCTGCATTAACTGACCAGTGGCCGGTGGTTCTCTGTATATTCTTATAAGCCTGCTAGCCTGCAGGCTGTTCCTGTCATACAAAACATGTGGCTAATGAGGTTACTCTGTTTCCTGTTTCTGCCTTCCTCTTCCCTCTCGTGTGTTTGTGGGAGGGCTTCAGCTCTGTGGCGGGATATGTCTACACACTGTAACATAACTTGCATATGCTTTGAAACATATAGTGTGTGTGTGATGTGTGTGCATATATCTATATATGCACACACATCACACTTCTGTAAGTATTTAGCTACACTGTCGGTTCCGGTAGAATCTTAAGATGTTCCAGTCATGTGATGGGACGGACACACAGCAACACTCCTCCAAAAACAAGAGAATTTGTCAAGTGCCACATTTAAAGGCCAAACCTGGCAAGCTGGCAGGCGGAAAAGCTAGAGCCTAGTTTCTGGCATTATATCACTGCTGTCACATAAAATAAACTGAGGGAGTCAGTTTTGATTGAAGTAAATAATTCTCAGCATGCCTACAAAT
Organism: Coreoperca whiteheadi; assembly: GCA_011952105.1. Taxonomy (NCBI): domain Eukaryota; kingdom Metazoa; phylum Chordata; class Actinopteri; order Centrarchiformes; family Sinipercidae; genus Coreoperca; species Coreoperca whiteheadi. Next base: position 12,497,062 of record CM022477.1, read on the forward strand.
ATATTTCCAGTTTCTGAAATAAGATTTGCTTTTGTTATTACCCAGTGTTTTTAGAGGTCTAGCTGCAAAACAATTGTGACCTTGTGATGTTTTTTAGAAGTCCGGCAGTAAAAATGTAACCTTGCTTGTAAAAATAAATAAATAAATAAATAAATTTCTTGGATGAATAGTTCATTAGCACTACCATAGCCTTGGGCAATTTGCTGGTAGATTGTATTTATTCATTATATAAAAGAGTAGCAAAAATACCAACTTAGTGACACAGATATTTCTGACACTGTTTTGAGCTTTTACACAGCTCTTAATACATTTGAACAAGTAAGATTAAAATTTGACATCAATCTAAGTTAATAAATGTCCTGATAGGACTTTTATTATGTGGAAGAATTTTCATAATCTCCAGATACACACGGTGCCTGGTGTCATGTATCTTGGGTGACAATGAATAGCACATTCCTTTTGGCTATATGAATCTAAAGAAACTATTGCTATTGCTGTTAGAAGTCATCCCTCAAATTACTATGTGTAGACCAGTAAAGCTGGTGCGTGGAGGAGAGGAGGTTAGAAATGCTGCTCTGTTAAGAAGGATCAGCAGCAGGGCCTTCCACAGCTCCCAAGGGAATAGCAGGGAGGCGGAGGAGCCATTGCTGCTGCTACCATGATGAATGACAGCATGATGGGGAGCGCTGTCGATCAGAACTCACTGTCCACGTGACCACAGCTAGTGAGCTCGTGTTTATGTGCGTGTGCCCGCAGTGCAGGGGATTGAGTCAAACCTCTGGTCAGCGGCAAGTAGCCGACGTGAAAAGGATATTGTGACAGATTTGGAAGGTAAGTGTGTTGAATGAGGCTGTTCTGAATGGGAGCCATTTGTTATGCAGCCTGTCAGGGCACGCACACACAAACACAAGCCTTATACTACATTATAACACACATTTCTACCTCAAGCTTGTATTTTAGTCTATTGTAAGACCAGACGTATCCCAGTCCTCTGCCTGAATGTGTCAGCACTCTCAACCTGCCAAATGTAACTTGAATATGTGTAAAGCGCGTACCAGGTATCAAAGCGGAGTCCTTACATCAGTGCCCCTGGTATCGGATCCGGTCCTGGGTCCTTTTGCTGAATGTCATCCCCTCTCTCTCTTCCCGCCTTTCCTCTCATTCTCGTTCACTATCCAAATAAAGCAAAATGCCAAAAAAAACCAAGAATATCAAGAACTTCCCTCAACTGGGCCCTAAAAACCATGGCAACAAGGCTGTGAAACTGACAGACACTGCTACAAAGCGGATATTACGCCATTACTTCAGCATTTCACTTTATGAGAGACACTTAAAATTCCCACAACAACAGTTCCACCATCCTTCTAGGCTGCGTGGCACTGAATGCACAGGAAACTGTTGCTTTGAGCCCTGGCTCTTTACGGTAACGCTCTCCTGGTGCTGTGTGCCATGAATGCACTGAGAAGCTCCTTCCATATACTCTTGGATAATCTGTCAATACTGCTATAACAGTCAGTGTTACAGGAATGTGAAAAACAAAGCAGTTGTACAGATTAGCAAGGACTTGACATCTTTTATAATAGTTCTTTGTTTTCATGTTTTTAACACCACAAATTGACTGTCTGAGCAATGTCTTTAAAACAAACAAAGTTAATGTAAGATTTGGCTGAAATCTGGTGAAAAGATGGCCCAATGAATACATTGATTACATTTTGGTTATGGGGTGAATCAGGGATATTTGCAGTCCAACAATTCCCTTTTTTTATTCACAAGTGGCATGCTGCACATGTGGGAGTAGAAAGATCAGAGAGCTGGGGTCTTCCGACCTGACAGCGCATTAATTTATCTAAAATCAAAGCTTGAAGACAAACAATACAATACAAACATTAAATACAGCTGTACAAGTTGGCGAATTCGTCAATGTTGGTGAAGGTTTGCTTATATTGCTGTTGGTGTGTTTTTAGGGTTATGGGTCAGAACAGGGGTCAGTTGGTCACATAGCCAGTGTTGGTGGGCAACCCAGTCATCATAAAGCCTTATTATGCAGCCAGTTGGACACGCTCACAGACTCACACACAAGATCTTCAAAGCACTGTGACATTTATTTCTTTTAGTCAAAATAAACTCGGTCACAGTCTGTATTTAAAACCTCTCTCTCTGTGCTCTAGTTTTTACCAGCCTGATAGCGTTTTATGCTTGACAGGGCTGAATGGCGCTGGCAGTCTGTCACTTATGTACGCTGCTACAGATTTAGACTGTGTGTGCGTCTGTGACACTGAGCTCAGCAGGAGAGACCATCACGGCCAGGCTGCAAACTGAAGGCATTGTTCTGAGGGAGAAACCCTATCTGCTGGGTAGGTAGAAGGAGAAAAGGTGGAGAGAGAATGTGATCTCGCACACAATTTCTTGCGTGTGGTCTGTTTTTAAAAATGGCACTTTTGACACGGAGTATCCAGAAAGCATCTGCCAGGTTCCACTTAATATTGCACCATTATCATTGTTCTCTTTTAAAAAAATTTTTTTATAGTTCTGTTTATATTGTTATTGCTCGAGGAAGTTGTGGTCAATAGAATTTCTGCTTGTGGAATAGACAGTTGCAGGAGAGTCCTCTTCAGACCTTGTAGCATTCGTCTTATCTCCTCTCCTTGTGCAGATGGAAATGTTCAGCATACCCCTACTCTACATGTTGGGGCTATCCCAGCACGGCTAATTTAAAGGGAAGGCCCTGTGGCTGCACACACACATACATTCCGATGCTGTGAGCTTGTGGTGTGATGAGGCGATTTATATAGGGCCTCTCGTCCCAGGCAACCCCACAATCTCGCTCCATTTGCCTATTCTCCGAGCTCCAAGCTGAGCTAAGCATCCGGTCTACTTGAAGCCATAAGGGACATGGGCACCAGGATGTAGTAAAGGTTTGGAATGTGAGTCTTCTGAGCAAACACATGCTTAGTAGTTGAGGAAGTCAGCCGGGCTTTAGCAACTGCCTCCAATGTTAGAACTAATAAAAAGCATTTGTCACATTTTGTGCCAGGGTGCTTTATGGGAAACAATGGCCACCATTTACATCAAAAGTGGGCGGTGGGATCAAATACCTGGACTGTCAGTTTCCAAATTTCCCGTCAGTTTTCTAATGACTTCTCAAACCTGCTGCTTACACGCTCTTATTTGCATTTGCATCTTTCACTCCCAAGGTTGCTTTGAAGAGCCCTCCATTATTGTGGTGGCATAATTTGGACCTTTTGCTGCATTGTCTAGGCTATATTTAATGCTTTGCAGTTGCCAGTGCTTCTCCACAGGGTCGTAATCAACATGCCTTAAATGTTTCCAATCCACAAATGGTTGGTCACAACCCTAACGAAGGTTACAGTGATGCATTTGGGAATTAGATAATTGTTATTGCTGTCATCTGCACCACTTGTGAACCCTGAGCAGTCATATCCATGCAGCCAGTCATCTGGGGCCCATGTGTTGGTGAAGGAGTAAGAACGATCACGATGTGGAGGGAGGAGGAGAAAAGAAGAAAGACGGTAGTAGTAGTAGTGGGGTAAATGCTGTCCTGACTACTGGATCCAATAACCCAAGCTTTGTTAAAATAACATCTCTCCTTCATCCATCCATCCATCTCTCCATCCCTCCTCTAAAGCGAAATGTGTGTTAGAATAACAGATTTTGGGCCGGTTTTGTAGAGCAGATCGCAGCTGGCGCGTGGCCCACATTCCTCTGCCATGACATTCACAGTCGGCAGCAGCACCGGGCTATTTTTAGAACAACAAGTGAGAACATACGCACGCACACACACACAGAAATGAACGTATATGCAAATTCCGAAGCGTGTTAATGTAGAGACGCTTAAGCTGGAAGGTTTTGTTTTACTTAGTTTTGTTTATTAGGTAGTAGTGCTGGATGCATACCAACATTCTGACTGAGTGTATCTTTGTTACCTTAGTGTCTATGTACAAAATTGATATATTGGACATTTAATTGATTTAAAAAAAAAAAAAAAAAAAAAAAAAACTGAAACACTTAAAACCAAAGATTAGAAAACTGATTTTACACCTTTTTTAAAATCATTGGTTTCCATCTCTGCTGTACAGTAGGCACTGGCACGTCCAAGCTGCACAGCTGAAGTTAGCTTGGCTTTCTTTCACACTTGCACATACAGACCCAGTGCACAACACAAAGGCTCTGTGATGCTCTTAAAGGCACAGTGTGTGTTTTTCAGTGAATGGTGTAATAAGCAATTTCACACCTTAAAATGGACACACTGTACATCCAGCACTCTTCATCATTCTACTTCCCTCTAGCTCTCTCCTCCCTCCTTCCCATGAATCCACTGCTACATCCAGGGTCTTTTTTTCGGCATCCACTATTACACACAGCCAGGGCAATCCACTTGTTTCCTCATCAACTATGAGTTATTGGATTTGCCTGCTGTGGAGAGAGGATTGTTGCGTAAGGCTGGGGTTATGAAGTGGAACCAGCTCCACTTTTCATCCAGTTAGATGAACCGATACAGATGCAGTGACAGATTAATCCCGCTCAGACTCTTGACTTTTTATCATTGGCGTGCAGCTGCAAGCTTTTTAACATTTTCTCAATTCCTAGAACAGTTATCAAAATTCAGTTTATTCACTTGTGTTGGTCGGGATTGTTCTGTTGTTGGGGAAAACTGTCTAGCAGAGATGTTTTCTTGGTATTTATTCGCTGGATCTTTTCTCGCTCTAATGAATTTAAATGAGCATATCGTCAAAATAATCTTACAACAAAAATTGCTGGTTAAGAAAGTAATAAACACAAACTCTAGCATGAGATATTATTATATTTTGAACCATTAATACCTTGTTGTGCTCCAGAATCATGTCAGGAAAAGAATTTAAATGTTAACAAGAAAGAAACTGCTTCTCAAGAGTGTGTGTTCAGTGATAGTTTCTCCCCTTGGATTTAATCGTTTTAGAGAAGTTTATTGGCAGTAAAATGTTTAAAGAAGCCCATGGGGAAAGGTATTACGTTGGTATACTTCCAAGCACTGTCTGATTTACTGTAGCACATGTGGGTGTGTGACAGAGAGGAAGAGGCAAACTTTTCAGAGTATTCCTATGGATGTCTTAAAGGTGTCTTGGGTGTGTATTTGTGTGGTTTTTGCAGGTCTGATTACCTGTGTATTCCAAAGGAGTTGGGGGTGGGGTTGCCGGGTGACAGTAGGCATACAACGTTCCTGGCACATCACTTGGTTACGCACGCACATACACATACACACACACACACACGTACGTGTGCAGAAAAGGTCCCTGCGCTCATTAGTGGAATTCCACTAGCCTGATGGGAGATGGTCGGGGTGTAGATGTGTGTGTCAGTGCCAGGTAACGCTCTGCGGGCATTGCTCTATGTAAGAGCTGTCTCTAAAGAGCTCTGGCAATACCTCAAACGCGTGTGTGTGCATACACACTGCAAAGTCTGACAGAAACTGAGATGCAACACAATTTGGTTTTATTGCTTATTTGAGTTTTCCTTCCTCTGTCATGCTACACTCACCCTCTGGCAGGCAGTGGGAATGTCTTCAGAGAGATTTTGCATGCTATTTCTGCCCATGACTTCTTTCTTTTACACCTGGAAAACATACACACACACACACACACACACACAGACAGGCTGGAGCTGACTTTTGTGACTGAAAATCCAGCCCTGAAAGCAGCCTTGGCCTTAAACAGATGGCAAACTACTTCTCAGGTCAGACAAATAGTTAACCTACAGTTGAGCAAGGGTTGTGAAAACCCATTTAACTGATGTTATGAAGCATTATTGGTGAGGTTTCAGGGTACAGCAGCTGTAATGGAGCAGAGCGTTCACCCCCCCAGCTGATGAGAAGTCAGTCAGCATTTTTCCCCTCCCAGACCTTGTTGCTATGTGTACACAGCGCAGGAAATATCTGTGGAATGCTGCCAACAACTGTGAGGAAACCAGAGAGAGAGAGAGAGAGAGAGAGAGTGCGTGAAAAAGAAATGCAGATGAACACTAAGGTCAATATTTGGAGGGAAGATAATTATTGTTTTTTTTCCCCCCTCTCAGTACAGCTGTGCGTTGTTTGTGTGTGTCGGGTAGAGATATGGACACCATAGAAGCTGTATGTGTGAGACCGCTTGTAACCCTGAGATATACTGTCAATGCCGTGTGTGTGTCAGTGTACATTTGGCCTTGTGACACACCAGGAGGGAAAGAGTGCCAGTGAGCTGTCTAGGTAATTGGTGCTTACCTGGCAGGCTTTTGCACACATGCACGCACGCACACTCACAGAATGGATTAGATGACATTAACTACAGGAGAAACTGGCATAATTGAATACTTGCACTACCTTTCTCACCAGTGTGTGTGCTCACGCGCTTACTTGTGACAGTGTAATGAGGGACTGCAAGCTACACACAAAACACACCCTATCAACCTCTGTCAGTCTGCAAACCATCGGTGCACTGAATGGGCTTCTCGCGTGCGTGTGCCAGCGTACTGTATGCAGGGAGATGTGGCTGTCACCCATCAGCTCCATCATGTGCAGACACCCAGCTTTTAATCTTGCCCCCCCCCCCCATCTCTGCTGAGGCCTCCTCCCCAAGGCCCCTGAGCAGACCTGGGAAATCAAAACGGAACTCTGCAAAAGCTTATTTTTATCTGCTGAAGAGACACAAAAATACTCACAAGCAAACATTTCAGTCTTGTCAATATTGTCAAAAAATATTAAGAGTTGTGAACTGAATCAAGTGAGTGAATGAGGCCATATTTCTTTTCTAATTACCGAAAGTTTTTAGGTACATGGAGATAATTAACCATAATCACCAATTTCTAAGTAGTTGTTCACTTGCAACCTTCTCCCTTAATGACCCAGTAGATTTTAAGTAATTCACTAAGAACCACTGTATTGACTATTTTTGGCTTTCTGTTGAATTAGACTACAATAGTAGTAATGAGTGACAAGGCATGGAGCTGTTGCATGTCGTCGATCTGAGTTTGTACTCAAAACATGGTGAACTGCAACTTTTTTATTTTAATAAAATGTATGTATTGTAACGATTCAGAAATGTCATCTTGGTGTAAGGCCATTTGTCCTGAACTCTGAAACTTTGAAGTAAAAACACACAGACACATTTGCACACACCCTGTTGCGATGCTGCTATAATTAGCAGTGAGTTGTCTCTACTGATCAAAAGGCACATTTTATCTATCGTAACATCTCTCATATCTTGTGTGTTTGAATGAGTATGATAGAGTATACTAGACCCAGGATGGTAGCTCTGAAAGAGATTGACGAGCAGTAGTCATTTCAGTAGCCTTTTATTCACTGGCTGTGGGAGGATGCATAATATTAGGATGAGATTAACTTCGCTTTCACACACTCCGACAGAAATAGAGGCTGACACACAGACTCAGTTTCTGTGTTGCTGAAGTCGTTCTGAATTCCTCCTGAATTTTTTGCGGTTTTTCTGAGAGCACACTTGTTCTTAATGGAATGCTGTGACTGTTATCTTGTTATTACAGCAGCGATAAAAGGTCTTGGAGTAACTGTTTTCGTGTGCGGTACAGATATTTCTATTTTTTATTTTTTTTTAATACACCCTGCACTGATTGTCACTGTGATGCCCGCCAGCCACTTAGCTGAGCCGACTCAAATGATCTTGACTCAACTGGATGACGCGCTCCCACACACGTTGCTTTTCACGTCTGCCTCTTACATTACATTTGACTAAGATGGAAGGAAATGTGCTCGCTGGGATGAGCCGACAGGATCAGAAATGTGTTTTTGATTCAAATAATTAGCATACATTAGCCTTTCACGCAAGGACAGAAAGTGTTTTCTTTTCTCAAACCTTAGAGCTGAAATCCACTTGCCTGATGGCTTGACTAGAGAAAAGCTATTTCCAGTTTCCATTATTTATTAATACCTCTTTGTTGTTGCTCATGTCCTAATCTCATTTCCTTTAGTCATTAGCGTTGTTCGACATCAAACACAGCTGCCAGAGCAATGAGTGTAGGGGAGCAAGTGGGGAAGAGAAGTATGGTTATTGCTGTTGGACTAAAGACCCTTTTTAACAATGCTCATTGCTGTGCAATATTTTTCTGTTAAAATGCTCAATATCAGCAATGTAGTGTTTTGAACAAATTGCGGCTTTGATGTGATATGCATTCTGCTGTGTTTGTTGCTCACATTGTAACTGACGGGGGGGGGGGGCAGATGTCTTGGGGGGAAAAAGATGTGTGGCTTCTGGTGACCTCTGGTGATATCCTCATCTCCCTGGGAGAGATTAGCTACACATGAACTCACAGTCCCATGACGCTTTTTTTCCATTCGCTTCCTATCTCTTCATCGCCATAACACTCTCCCATCATGGCATTGTGGTGAGATGCAGTCCTTCGTGGCATTCTTATGCTAATGTGTTGCCCTGTGACTAGCTGCGAACTAATGCTATGTTATGCTGATGTTGTGTCATGCTAATGTCACAATACAGCGAGAAATGGCAGCCGGAACCATATGTAAGGAGGTTCCCTATTATACAGAAACTTTGTAAAGCTGTCATAACTTTTCATGCATTTCCACACTGGACATGACAACATTGTTTCCTGTATTTCGTTATTTTGATAGACAAATCTATAATCTAAAAATCAATCCCACATTCCTCACTAAAATGCTAACTTGCTGCAGCTGCTGTCACTACTTGATGGAAACAAATATTTTTCTAGGTAGTTTTTAGAGTTTCAATAGCGTTAAACATAGTAAATCTGTTGCACCTAATTGGCTGAAGTGGAAGTGGACATTTGGTGCTGACATTAGCTTGTTACATTTTGTATTGTCTTGTATATATCAACACAATTGGCCTGTAAGTCAAACATTTATGGGCAAGCTGTTGTCTGACAACGTAAACGAAGGCAAAAGCTCAGCATAAAAACTTCTCCAACTTTTAAAGCTGCAGCCCATATTAATGGGTATCTCATTGTATCAGAATTGTACTTTTCCACAAGCGCAGTATAATAGTTATTAGAAAATTGTGCAACAAAAACATACCCGCTGTTTCTATCACTGGCAATAGTTTGTACTGACCCATTTTGTCTCTTTTTCTGTGTTTCCACAGGATGACAGTGATGGGATCCCGTGGTCTGAGGAGCGGGTTATGCGAAAGGTGCTTTACCTCTCCCTAAAGGAGTTTAGGAGTGCACAGAAACGGCAGCTGGATGGCGACGGAACCACAAACTCCAATGGTAAGTTCATATCCATGTCCTCAATTCAAGGGAGCTGTGTGTGTTTCTCATGCTTGCACTTGTGTATTTTTACTTGGAATGATACTGATATCGATATCAGAGAAGTGTATTTATAGCTGTCCACTTTACCACAATATGATATTTTGGTAATTTAGTGTTTTCAGTGCCACATAGTGAATACCAGGAAATCAAGCAAACCTCATATCAGATTTGTTCAAATCACTGGTATACAACAGTTTAAAAATTATAGTTTTGAATTCTGCCATATCCTGCGAGTTAAGACTGAAGCCAGAGGTTTGAACATACAGTACCATTCCATGCCAGTCTAAGTACAAGTTTAATTTACCAGTTTCTTTCTTAAAATGGAGATCAGTTTAGGATCAGGTAACAATTAAAGGATATCTTGAAATGTAGCAATATGGCCTTTTTGAAAACTTTCACTTTGTTTTGATGAAATAAAAGAGTCAAAGAAACTGCTGCATTGCATTTTTGTGGAGTAAATGTCAGAGTTGCCGATTTTGTCTGGCTTGGCAGACATTCGCGTCTCCGTGTTGCTCTTCATTGCTTTAATTGCAGGCGACAGTTTTATTGGTCTGTATGTAAAGACTAAGGATGTTTTCTTTGATGACGGCGCCTGATTTAACTTAAAATGGAGAGAATCCAATGAGAACCAATGATCAAGGACTTTAATTTGCCTTTTGTTGTGTGTCAGTGGGCAGCAAGCTGCAGTCTCTGACTTTGCTGGTTCAGCGTCACATCCTCAAAGAACCCTTGAACTGAGAGTTTTCCCCATTTGTTTTCAAATGTTTACGCATCGAACAGAGGGACTCTGTTCGATGCGTAAACTTCCACCATGCCTCACACACAAGAAAAACATGTGTACGAGTTTTGTTAATCTTTTCCAGCCTGGCCATTTACACCCCCCCTTATGTCCGACTCATTAAAACATGGACTAATAGAAACCCTGACATGAATTAATGCTTGAAGTTGCTTAGTTAGACAGAAATTAAGTTCCAGGTGGAAGCCTGCTACAGTAACAGTTGAGGGATTTTACTGATGTGCTGTGTAAACCTGAAACAACTCAAGAAGAGTGAGGGGGGGGGTGAACAGTTTGTTTGGAACCAAGCTGCCACCGTGTCTTTGACACTGGTGCTCCCATACCAAAAAAAAGCCCTCAGCCAGCCAACAGCGCAGATTTGAACTTCACACGTGCCTCAGAAGCTATTCTCAGCTGACATTAACACAACCCAGACACCGAAAGAAAGGAAAAAATCATCCAGCCATCCAGCAAGGCAGAAAGGGAGACAGGCAGACAGACAGGAGGGACGTCCCTTTTTGAAATGTAGCTTTTATACCTAGCGGTTTTTTTCCTTCCCTATTTTTCTTTATTATATATTCTTCCACACCTTCATTTCTTCTCTGTGTCTGTTCTGAGTGCCCCCTCCCCTCCCTGTAGCTAGTGTATCTCTGTGCGTCTGTCTGGCATCTCATAGCTGCCACTCCAGAGCTCCTCAGGGCCTTTTAAGCCGCCGCGGGTAGCTGACCTTATCGCCTGAATAAAAATGACTCATTAGAAAGCGTCGGTGGCCCGTCGTGCCGGGGGTAACGACAGCAGCCCGCGCTGACACAAAAGGGAGTCGGGCTGAATAGACGGGCCCTGCTGTTTTAGAGCACCGTGGGTTAGCAAGGCTTTGGAGGTTGTACGAGTGGCACAGTTTCCCGTCTCACATAGACGTTGTGATGAAACTGTCAGCCATTTTGGAGGATCACACTCAGCATGCGCTACATCCTGAATGGGCAGCCCCTGCTGTTTTAGAGGACTGTGGGTTAGAGAGTCTGGGCTTATGTTGAAGCCAGACATGTGCCACAGTTTTCGGTCTCACACAGGCATTATTGTGAAACGATCAGCCATTTTGGAGAGCCAGACCATGCGTGTACATAATCATTAATATGTCACAGATGGAGTTGGAGAAGATGATGGATCAGAGATAACTGTCATATCTAAATGATTAGTCAGTTAAAGGATTACTTGATTGGCCGAAAATTAGTAAAGGAAAATTTGAAAAACTGTATAATTGCTTAAGCAAAAATCCCTAACATTTGCTCGTTTCAGCTTCATTTTATCAAAATAATTAAGAGTAATAATTTAGTAATAATAAGAATGTCACAAATTAATGAAAAATGCCCATTTTTAAGATTTCAAATATCTTGTTTTGGGATTTACATTGTAATCATAGTAGTAGACTGTGTTGATCGACCAGTTAAACTGCTAATCAATTCCGCTCTGATTGAAAGAATAATAAAAATAATTGTTAGTTGAAGCCCTAGTCTATACACACAGGGTGTGGTGCAAATAAAGGCAAGGTCCTCTCCGCTTCATAAGATAAGCATCCACCATTTTGGGAAATAGGTGTCCTCTGACTGAAGGAGGTTACAGCTATACCAGGCTGTAAGCCTCCATAAAAAAGCATTTGCCTGGGGAGGGGGACATCTCTCCCTTCCAACATACCTCCATCCATCCCCAAACTCTCCCTCTCTCTCTGTCCCTGCATGGCAGCAATGGCTATCTGTTTTAAAGGGGGTGTGGCAGTCTGTCAGTCAGCTGTGTGTGTGTGTGTGTGTGTGTGCGTGTGTGTCACACTCAATCTCCCCACCCACCCAGCCTTCTCCCTGCCCATAACCAGCAATTATGCCATCTCCCTAGCCACTTTACCTCTTGCTGTTGGCAGCCATCCATCTCTGTGTCCATCACACTTCCTGCTTCTCCCACTCGCTGCCTGCATTATTTAACAAATGACATTATGCCCTTCTGCTACCCAGCTTCCGCTTGTTCAACCACTCACCCGTCTCCCACTCCATCACCTACATTCTTCCTCGTCCTCTCCTTTTCTCATCCCTATCTCCCTCCTTCCGTCTGTCCTTCCGGTTGTCTCTCCCCGGATGCACGGTTTCATTACACATCAATAGGACTCTGGTTACTGCCTTCTACGCCAGCACCTGTCTCCTCTCTCCCTCCCGCTGCTCTATCTCCTCGATTATGTATCCACGCCCCCACCCTCCTCACTATAGCCTCTTTCTCTCTCCTGTCCCCTCCATCCGTCTCTGACTCCCCTTTTTCTCACTATCTCCCTCTTTTCCGCTTTGTCCTTCCTGTCCTCTGCCCTGTCTGTCTTAACTATCTATAGTATCTGTCATGCAACCCCCCCCCCCCTCCTTCTTTTTCCATTCTTCCTCCATCACCACCCTCCCTTCCTTTCCCTCGGTCCTCTGTTTCCCACCCTTCCTCTCCTGTTCTCCGAATTGTTGAAGCTGCATGTTCTGCCTGTACCTCCTTACCTCACCATCTCTCTCCACTAAGCGCGTGTGTTCCTCTGCTCTCCCCTGCCATGCATTCCTCCCTCTCCATTTCACTGAGTGCTATTGATGGAGGAGCTGGCTGCTGGCCAAAAACCAGGAGGGGCTGACGAGATGGCTCCCTGTTTGCCCATTTCTCTGACTGTCCCCTCTCTTTCTCTTCCTGTCTGTCTGCCCGTCTCAGGACCTGCCGCTCCTACTCGTTTTTATGCATGTCGTCCCATTTCCTTCAGCACTCACTTCGCTGTCACTCTGCTGTCTGTCTGCATTTCCCATGCCGCCAGCCCCTTGCATGGCCAGAGTGGCAGCCGTGGCAGCTAAAACACTGTGTGGGCCCTCTATTCTCTCTCTGGAATACCAGCAGAGAGAAGGATAGAAGGTGGGAAAAACGGAGATGAATAAGTGAATCACAGTAGACGAAAAAGGGAGAGTTTAGGTAACGAATTAAGTGAGTGAAAGAGATTGCATCTGTTCTGCCCTCACATGCTCTTTTTACACAACAGCTCAAGCCATTACAGAATCCCCTCTTTCCCTTTTGATGTTTTAGATTTACTGCCTTGAACTACACAAAGCAGATGCCATGTTTCTGAACTGCACATTGTTGTATGCTTTTGTTCTGGCTTGTGGTAAGTGTCATGCAATGTAGTTAGGTCCAATTTTGGAAGGAAGAGCAGTAGTTAATTTTAGTATCTGCTTCTACTCTGAAAAAACGTCTGGGAATGGATTCTATGGGGAGTTTCCCTAAAATAAAACTACCCATTGTTTCTTTTTATATTATCCCGCAATTTTAATTGTATACAGGCACAGAGGATTACTTGAACAAAGGGCATTAAATAGAATTTTAGTGATCTTGTTTACAAGAGGGAAAGGGAGATTCAAGTCTTGTATAACATTGGAATTACAACTGCAAATTGTACAGAATTGTTCGTTTATGAGAAGGATTTCAAAAGATAGATTACTGCTATATATCTGTTAACCTTGAAACAAGCATTTTATCCCTTATACAGTTCCCTGCCCATTAGGTATTACATTGCCCCCATTGTAACATTAAGCCTCTGTTTGTAAGTGTAATCAAGAACCTATAAGAGCAGTCTCTTCCCCCACGATGAGTCTTTCCTATGGCATGACTACTCTACTATAGTTCCACTTGTTACTGCGGCTCACACTAATAGGCTCCTCTTAGCCCTGTGATATGCCACGTTACGCTATGTACCTCTGCTCACTCCCTCCTGCTCTCTCTCGAGAATTCGAGGTGAACATAGCGAGGCGTTGGGCTTAGTTAAGCACGCATAAATCTGATTAGAAACTCCACCATAGGAGTTGGTTATTGGGACGGCACACTAACATTTCCCTGCGCTGCCCCATCTCATTCGAGTCTTAACCCCTGCCACTACCCCAGCCTCTTGTCGGAGGCCTCTACCAGCACCAGGAGCTTGAGATTAGGCACCGGCTTTTGGCTGCCTGCCTGCCTGCCTGTCTGCCGCACTCGCCCATCCCCAGCCCTCTGCCTTCCCTAGATTCCCAGCTCTGCCCCTCATATGGGCATTCATGTGCAACCAGCATATGTCAAACAACTCTTTGGAGGAATGGGGGAATAGATGGAGGGAGGGAGGGAGAAGAGAAGAAGAGGGGGCGGTGAAATGGGCCTCTGCCTGTTTGTTTGCGTTCTGTGGGGACATCATGCGTCAGTCATTTGCTGAGCACAATTAAAGTTAATGAGCTATTACGTTTTGGTTTTTTTTGCTCTGGTGCAAGTTTCGCTGGCAAAACGTCCAGAAGTTGCAGTAAGACTCTTTGCACCATTTCCTATTTGTAGTGCCTCAGCTAATTACAATTTAGAATTAGCTCCCCCAAATTTCTCTAAAACTTTTTTTTCATTCATCACAATTTAAGGAATGAAAAATGTTTTAATATGTCTAAATCTTTGAATATATTCTAGACAAAGTGTAGAAAATCTTTCACAAATGTAGATTTATTGATTTCTCTGTTGCCATATGAAGTCTGTTTCATTTTAAGAAAGTGTACGTTTAATTGACAGGAAACTTCAAAGGGCTTTAAGCGAAACTCTTGATTGATTAAAGGCACACGGATGTAAGCACTTTGTGCTAACCATGACATCGTAAGGCAGTGATTCACCCTTGGCCTATAGACATAGAGGCTCTCCGATGCTAGCATAAAGCATTGCCAGCAGTGCAATGGCCTTACTCATCACGCCAGCGCTTGGTAAATTTCTGACCGCAACGATGTGTGTCTGATGACTGTACCTCCGCTTTCAGGTACTGACCTGCCCTACGCGTGAGAAAAACCAACAGCCTGTGTATATGCAGTGAAAAAGTGACTCCGTGTGTGTGTGTGTGTGTGCGCTCATTCAGCCCAAAGCACATTTATAAATCTCCGTTAAATGATATGTTTGAAAACTCCTTTTACCTGCTCCACAATTGCTCATCCTCACCCTGTCTCCTACACTGTCATTTGATCTTACTACTCCCCTCCCCGTCCCATCTTTGTCAGATGACACAATGCCTGGGCTTGTTTGACAGTAGCCCCCTCGCTAACAGGATATCATTCAAGTTGCCACTTATCCTAGCCCGTGCTCCACTCAACGTTATTGTCTTAATTTATTTTCCTTTTGACACCCACTATTATGGGTTTGCAGTGCAGGGTGAGTGACACATCCCACCAAAGCATCAGTCAAATGGAATTTCACTGAGCGTGCATCGAAGGCAATGAACTAAGAATCCCTCAGCCAATGAGAACGGGACATACCACTGGAAAGGTGAATGAAAGGTTTACGACAGCAGTGGATGTGGTTAAACAAACCACTGGGAGCTTGAATGTTCAGTGAGTCATCATTTTGTTTTTGCAAAAATGAACGTGAATAATTGACCAACCTACCATGCCAAAGTCCAGTCGGGCATGAATACTTGTCTAAACGGGTAAAATGTGATTAGTTATTGTCAGCGTCAAATGTTTGATTGCTGCATTGCTCACTCGCTGATATAAATCTGAAGCTTTCAGCTCTGCAAAGTGATGTTTTAGCTGGCAAGAGCAGTGCAGTCTTAAACATGTGACTGCCTATCTGTCTCCAGTCGGTTACAGTCTCCTTGGGAGCTCCCGCATTCTTCTTTTTTTTTTTAATAACTCTGAAAAGCTTTGAACTTCCCCAGTTGTTTCCCCAATAAGTTTGCTCATTCACGTGCTTTTGTTGAATCAGGCAGGCCTGTATGACACGTTCCAAGAATTGCACGAATTGCCCATGAGGAAATCAAGTCTTGTGATATCCATTTAATTTGGTTGTCTCCCTTTATTACCATTGACTTCCACTCCTCTGTTTGACCTCATTTGAATTCTTGGTGCCTGTTGTTTCTTCTTTGATTTGAGAATTCTGTCTGGGGGCTTATTTAGTTTGTCTGAGGTACTTGTTAAATATTTAATTAGGCCGGGGTCTGTCAATCGGGCTCACTAAGAATGTCAATATCTGTTCACTTCTCTCCTGCCTCTGGCTTGTTTTTATTTTTTTTTTAGCCTTTGTCAAAGGGCACACATCACATAACGTCGCCAAGGACAGCAGTTGCATTTGACAAGGGAAAATGTGGAAACAGAAATGAAGTAACTCTCTCCTCACTCCTAAACTAGTCCCCATGATGCTGCAATAGATGTGGCAGTACATGATGTGAAGGACTGCGTGTGAGTTTCAGTCACATTCCCTGGATAGACGATGTGTCACTTTCGGCTCGGGCTCAGTATATTTGTACATTCTAGATGCTTGAATAATTTGTGTCCTCTCTTTATTCATCCCCTTCTCTCTTTCTATCTTCTGTTTTCCATGTTCTGAGCACTCTACGCTGTCAGATAAAGGAGACCTACCATAATCTTATCAAAAGAAATGATCTTCTCTGCCTTCAGCTCTCTCCACTGCATCAAATCAAAAACAGAAGGCCTTATTAACACTGTCAGATGAAAACATTGTTTGTTCCCCAAAGACTTTTATTCATATGCAATATTAAGTCCCCATAAAATATTCACATAGGACCATGCCAGACATCTGGAGTTGGAAGGTTTCACACAAGTGGTCAGTAAGATAGTTGCTGGTTAACCCTTTTGGTGCTTCTCTCCTCAGGTTCCTTAGCCAATGGGCAGCTGAACGGCTCGGGTTCAAAGGGCAGCCACAAAGAAGATGGCCGCTCTCAGGGCCTGGACGGGAGCAGCAAGTACTGTGAGGACGGTCCTGCAAAGAAGAGGTGAGACTGCGTGCGTGCGTGCGTGCGTGTGTGTGTGCGTGTGTGTGTGTGTGTGTGTGTGTAATGTTCCTAATCCTGTTTGGGAGTCATTGGGTCATCAAAGAGCTTTATAGAGCCGTGAATCTTGTCTTGGTGTAGAATTGTGAGCCTTTTGGTGTCTCTGTCAGTTCATACCAAAGGCTGCTGATACTGCGAGGGCGTGAGTGGGATGAGAAACTTTGTCTACGTTACTGGCTGTAAGTGCCATTTAGTTGTGATGAATTTCCTGAACTCTGAGCGTTAAGAAGCTGCCACATGATACCAGCCGCTTTAAAGTTCTCTACCCTGTTTTACACACACACGCTTTACCTTCCTCTCTTTTTTTTTTTCTCTCTTCCTCCCTTTGTGTAATTCATTCTGTCTGTCTCCCCATGCTTCCCGTGTACCTCTCTAACAGCATCTTTCAGGCAAATCAGTTCAGAATCTTTCAGTGCTACTTTGTTCACTGCGTTGATTTATAAACGTAGTGCATGCACTCTTTGCCATGACTTTTCTCTCCCTTCTTCACTCAAAAGTGCGTGCAGTAAAATGTTTGGAGAAGAGCAAGCTGCCCATTAGTTCTGTAAGAGAAGATGGCAGTCAACAGAGAAGTGTGAATAGTACCACCCTGTAAAGGGCGCTGGGGTCTTTCAATGAGCACACCCCCTCGTCTCTTAACACAAATGCCATTTCAGTCATTTATAATTACCCACTTAAAGGAATGTTGCTATGCATTTCCAAATGAATCCTTTTAAAAATGGAAGTTGTTGCAGAGTACAATAAGCTGTTAATTTCCAGCTGGCATAATTTTTTAAAGGAGGCATTTATATCACAAATGAATTATTGAAATCCATTTTGACTGTGAAAAAAATAGTAATTCTTTAGAGAGATTGGTACAAAACACTTCTCTCTCTCTTAGACAAATGTTCTTGCAAAATGGAATAAAGGATCTTTGGAAAATGTGATGCTTCTAATGCATTCAACATGAAGCAGGTTTTGAAATCACAAGCTGGAAAATATGATTTACAAATAATCATGCTCTATAGAGTGTTTGGCAGATTAAAATGGCTGGTGTGATGTTTTTCCTCTGCCACAAAACCCCATGCGCACACACACACATAATACCGAACACAATGCGCTATTACATTCATGCTTATCTTTTTGTGTTGCAAACCCTCTGCCATAAACCTTTTTTCTCATTTTTATTCTCGCTACTGTAGGTGGCAGGTGTGTGTTTGTGCGTGGGTGCATGCCTGTGTGTAGTTTTGTTCTGCCGCTGGTCTCTCACACACACATTGACAGGGCATCAAAGCATCAGTGTAAAGCTAGGGGCGGAGTCTGGGGGCCGGACAGCAGCAGATGTCCTTCTGTAATGAGCAGCCCATACAGGCTCCATTCACTGCGTGTCAAGCACCTGCCTAAGTCCTCCTAGCTGTCATTGGATACTGTAACCTCCAAATCTGAGCTCGGCCATTAGAAGCTTTCATCTACCTGGCTTTGAAACCGCAGAGCAGGCCTCTGAAGCAGCTGATAAGAAATTAAAGTTTTTCAGAAGGCTGTTTAACTAACAAAAGTTAGAGATCGTGTGGAATTTCAAATGTATAAAAAATAGTATAGCCTTGATGGTGAAATAAAGGTAAAAGAACGAGTATTTGCTTTTTCTGCAAGCAGTAGAAATAAATTCTAATTATAAGTGATCTTGAAGTCAGACAGGATAAATGAAGTTGGATTGTACGCTGAGAAAATAATTGTAGTGGTACTGCCTGACTGACAACAGCAGCAAGTGTTCAATTGAAAACAAGTGACCCTGTGGCTTATATTATAGCAAAGCATAAATACTCTACTCTCTACCAACTGAGGAAGAAACGCACTGAAGCAATAACATATTACAAGGACACTCACACACTTTTTATTTTCTCTTGTTCTGATGGCCTGTAGTGCTGTGTTTTGAGTGGAGTTAAGTTAGGCCAGTCTGCTCTGTGGTTTTCATTAGTCCACTCCACACACACACAAACACACAGCGGGACTGAATGAAGAAAGCCTCTCTATCTGATGCTAATGAAACACAAGCCTAGCCAGTACTTGGCAATGCCTCATGCCCTCTTAAAAAGCGTATTCTGTGTGTGTGTATGTGTGTGTTTGCTTCATGTGTGAAGGATGACTCCTGTGCCCTGGCATGGCTGCCCAGCACTATTCCTGAACGGGACTAACTGAGATGATGCCAGGAGCTTTTACACCTGGCACTGGCCAAAACAGAGGGGGAGGAGCGGTGGCGTAGCTGCTTTCAATTTTGAGTGGAGGAAAAGTTTCACACTGTGGAGAGAAGATGAAGGGATAGAGGGGGAGGGGGAGGGGGGGCAGAAGGACAGGTGCGAGTGATTTTTGGCAAGATGCGGCCCCCTTTAGAAGTCTTTGAGATCAACTCTGTGTTTGCCTTCCCATGCTCCTGAGATTGGTGGACAGACTGGCAGCACATCCCCTCAAACATGCCAGCTCATTGTAGCCCTCTCCTACCAGCATGACCATATTCTCCAAATGGGGACCTCTGCCAAAAGTGATTTAGGCTGAAGATCGTCTATGTATTTACCAGTCACTGAAGTGTCAGGACTAGTCCCAGAACAGGCGTTTAAATGGCTGTTACCATGAAGTTGCTGTCTTGGCTAACAGAGTACGGCAGGTAGCCTTATCCATTGCATGTATGATTTTTATTTTTTTTATTGTCCTCAGTTGTTTTGCTGTTGAATAGAATACTTTTGTGTTGCCCCCTGAAGGAAGTCTTCAGTTGAGTCATATTACATGCTACTGTTACAGAAGCTTCTTCTCCAATAAGCTGTCATCATTTTAGCATTTAGCCAGCATCTGGTAAATCTTGTATAGTCTCATATGAAATGAGTAATCATTCACTGGAATATTAATTTAGTATTACTGCTTTCACGGGAACAATCTAAACATGACTCCAGTGTGGTTTTCTTTTCATGATGACAACATTTTTGTGGCATGATTGTTAATACTTTGGAGCATGTAGGAATTCTGGTTTTCAATGTATGATAAACATTATTAATTTGGTCCTTTTGTAGCCCCTGAAAGTAAAAGTAGCCTTTGTTTCAGCTCATCTGATTAATGCTTACAAGAGGTTTTCATGGCGTTGCCCCTGAAGACTCAACTATTAGTTAAACTGTGTGTGAATTTAAAAAGCTAAAGACAAACTTATGAAGCACTGCAAACGTGTAGAGAGTGTGTGTGGATCAGAAGTTGAGTGGCCTTCTTAAATAGGCCTCTCAACTTAATTTCTGCGTTCTCTTTCTTTTTTTTTTTTTTTTTTCTCTCTTCACTGAACCCCACTTTTGGCTCTCTTTGAATCTGTTCTCTCTGTTGTCTCAGCCAAGACACACACTCACACACTCAGCTGCTGCTGCTTGTTTTGTTTCGACTTAATGAATGCCAAGTGTATACACACACACGCACACACACACTTGTCTTGTCTAGCGTAACCAATGACTCTTGTCAGTAATGCATAATCACCATTTCCATTTATGAAGGATTACATGCATGTGTGTGCAGGCCTGCACGCACACACTGTTTGTGTGTGTGTTAATAGAGGACCGTAATGTGCCTATTGATTTACTTTAAATAGTATTGTGGGGGAACCTATATGCAGTGCAACACCTAGCTTTACTACTAACACTCATCTTGTATTCACACATAGTGGAGTTCTCACATGCACAACAATCAAATAGGCATCCATGGAGCTTTTTAGAAAGCTAGACAGATAGTCAGTGTGCTTTAGCCAGTCAACTAGAATGGCATCTTTGATTTTGCAGTGAAATGGTGGCTTTGTTTGCCTTTTTTAAAAATAAATAAATAAACAGAGAAATTTGGAACACCACTAAATACTGTCTGTGCTTATTTCAGTACAGTTTAAACTGTCTCTCTTTGTTTGTGTGGCTCCCTTTTCCTCTGTCAGTGACTCACCCCTGCATGTCAGCATGTCAGTCTCCAAAATCTCCTCTAAACTCTCCTCTCATTGTCGCTGCCGCTTTATGAAAGCCTTCTGCTCTGCTGAAATGGCAGGGTGAAGCAGTATTAACCATCCACCGCATTGCATAGTGTCACTCAGCGCACAAACTGGCTCCCATAATCACTGTCAAATACAAGTGCTAGCGCTGTGATTGTAGGGCAGATTAATCATGTTACAACTGGCTTGCATGGTGCTCCTCATGGCATAATACAACAAAATCTAAATGGTTCAAAGAATTTACTGTCACTATTATTTTTGTATCTAAAGCAATTGGGGCTGCCATCCTAAAGTCAGTAAAGTCTTTTAACAGTTTGTGTCCTAATTTTAGTTGCAAAAATATCTATTGTAAGCCGAGCCGCTAAGATGACTCAGAATGCTGTATCAGTATATTAAAATAAGTTTGATTTCCTAAGAATATCTCATTTTGAGAGGACACCTCTCGATGAGATGCATAAACGTTAACTTAAGCCAGAAAGTATTCATTTTTAAATGTAGCTGGACAAAGACAAAAGGCAGGCAATATTACACTTGCGGTGCCATTAAAGCCAGAGATCAGCTGGAGGTTGTGTATGAAAAGATAAAACATGTTACAAAAATGTAGCAAGAGGTGCTCGACTGCAGAGTGCAGTGACCCATTGGAAGGGTCGGTCTTGTCTTCTCACCCTGGGAATCCTCTGTAAATTGGAAACGCACCGGTGAGAGATTGATCAGTTAGGCGCAATCTGTGTGTGTGTGTGTGTGTTTTGTGTTTAGCACTTCGATCACCATGCTTTTGTGTACATCTGTACTTCAGTTTCTTTCAAATCAGTCTGCTCAGTTGTTCGAATAGGTGCACCGCAGGATACCAAGATATTTTAAACTTAAAAATCATTAAAATAACTAATCATAAATCTGCTTTAGAAAAAAAAGAAAATTATTTTCTGCTACTCAGTTTATGTACCTATTTTATTATTTTATTTCATTTTAGCCCTCCGTACTCCACTTGGCCCTGATCTTTTGTTTGAGCTACAGCCTCCTGTCTCTCTAGCCCCAAGGCCTCAAGGCCACTCAAGGTCTTTGAAGGTCTACATACGGGACTCCGGCTTAATTAGACTGATTGCCAAGCACAAACAGAACCATCTCTGATGTTTATTGATCTAACCTGGCTCCCAGGAGTGATTTAAGGAGGACTGCAAGGTCAGAGGTCATGGGGTTTGAGTTCACCATGTGTTCTGAAGGTGGGGGGGGCAAATAGCCCTGAGCAGCGGACCTTGACTAACAAAGCCTACATTTATGTGCAATGTTCTATATTTTCTTTCTATCCATGACTACAAAGGAAGCAGAGCAGGAATCAGTGTTTGTTTTGGGTTTTTTCTGCCATGTAATTCACCACAAACCTTTTCAAAAGCTCTGGCTACATCTGGGCAAAGCTCTATTGGTGTTTTCATAGTTACTTTAATGGCATTTAGCTTGAGTGTAGTGCCACTTTTGTACATTAGCATTTTTAAGGTGACACAGGGGACAATGGCTGGCTTCCTTCTGACCTAATATAGCATTTATATATTCACAGAGATACAGCTAAGCTTGATCTGTTGTCAAGATGTCTGTTCTTTCCACATCTGCCTATCAGGCCATCTCCTCTCTCATTGTTTCATTCGTTCAAAAACAAAAAAGAGGGGCAAGTAAAAAGTCAAGGTTATATTTAAATATGCGCACAGGCCGTGCTATATCTTTAATGTCAAATGAAAATTAGCCTTATTGTGACTCCTTGAAGCATGTAACTGTCACAGCTGATTTGGGACTGGTATGTACACACACACTATCACACCTCTGAATAACACTCTCACATTTATCTTCATGTCAGTGCAAAGCCGTTGAGCGTTAAAACCACTTGCTGAAAAAAATAAAACAAACAAATACTTTAGGACATACATTACTGTCACGGTTATTAAGGCCTGTTCCCGTGGACTATTATGTGTACTTTTGGGTCCAATATAGTAAGCAATAAGTGGACTTCTGTGTGCATATTTGTCCTCTCAGCGGCCTTGGCTCTTTGACTAATGATGGTCTTTATTTGTGTTTGGTGTGCACGTGCTCGGCGTATATGTGTCTGGGCTCTATACAGGGGCTGTTTGCATACGTGAAGGTCACGAGGTCAGTGGGTCAGTTCACTGCAGTGCCATCCTTCTCCTAAATGCATGGAGACACAAAAGCAATAAACACATTGAGAAAGGCGAGTGTTCAGTTACGACTGACACTGACCACACATCCATTTTAGGGTTTGTGTTGGGAAACTGGTCTTTTAAGAAAATGGATTTGTAAGCTCAGGTAGAATATTTTATTATGCACTTTCAACCCTGGTAGTTTAATTTCCTTCATTTTGATATACAGGCTTAATTTTGTTATGTGTCAAACTATTTGCCTGTTAAATGCAACACAAACGTTTGTTACCCATGCTAAAACATAGTTGCCATGACGCTTTGTCTCCTTCATACACATGCTTTAATGCTCATTCACACATACACATGGTGTCAATTACAATGTGATCCTTGTGCATACACACAATTGTTTCTCACTGCTTTATCCGCTGATGGATTTTATCCAAACAGACTGCCAAATAACACACACACACAAATTAATACAGAAAGATGAGTGGGAAGAGACATTGATTAAACTCATACACATTTTCCGACGCTTAATCCCTACATGTAAACATTCATACACTTCTCACTCATGTCAATAAACATGTACATTTATGTTGCTCTGATTTGGACAAAATTGACTCAGGCACTCTCACACTGAAAGAGACACGAGACACAACACACACACACACACACACACACAACATAAGCACATTCACAGAGCCAGCTGCAGCGAGGTAGTCTTTTATCAGGACCATGTGGGCCATCTGGAGCCAATCAATACAGCCCCTAAGGTACAGACTCTGGATCAGTGCTCTTCTCCTCACAAAATAACCCTTACCATGGGAGGGAACACAAAGTCTGACTTGAGCTCAGCCTCATGGCAACATCTATCAAACCTTTGGACACACTCTGGACAAGCTCAAGACTCAGCTTGATTCAAAGACTGTGAAATAGTTGCCAGATTTTGAATGTCCGACATAGCTTGAGGGTTTACTTACACTGGTATGGTATATGTATTTACTGTATTCCTGAAACACTTCTGATTACTGAAACACTTTTAAATTATAGAAATATACAATCATTCAACATGTATTGTTTTTGTCTTTGTCTTCTGGCAATTTATTCTATGCAACAGGTATACAAGTTAAACGCATTGTTAAGCTGTTTTTAATCACTCTTTTCTTTCTTGCTATTTGCCTTGTTTCAGTCTTTCCTGTTCTCATGGTATCTGTGGAGTTTTGGAATGGATCCAGTTAAGATACGCAATTATTTTCCAATTTAATACTGCATTTCTGGCATCGCTGGTGACTAATTTTAACCAAAGAACTTCACCGTATTAAGAGTGCAGAGTGTTTTTGGCTGACACATTTGCACAAATCCACACAGGGACTACGAGCTCATGTTCCACATGCCAGCCTTATCCAAATATCAGGTTATAGTGGTACAGCAAAGGTCTGAAACCAAACCACACAGCGACTGCCACACGTACTGTAACAGCCAAGGCGCCACTGTAGAGGACCCAGGCATCATCGATAAGGGACACAGTGTACAGTGTTTGACCTCGGGACCGCAGACACACGTGTTATTAAATGCCTTCTCACATTAAGGTGCTCAGTCATTCAGTGTGTCATAATTAAATGATTTAGTTCTGATGCGATCGTTGGTGGAAAATGTAAAACTTCTAGCTAAAAGTAGAATATGGCTTTAAATGTCCATAAATCAGAGAATTGGCTTCATATTCATTTGAGTATCAGGCTTCATGTCTAACTTTAGGATCAGAAACAGGCTTGGTATCTGGTGTTGGTTACTTGTTTAAAAGCTAGATTTCACACATTAACACAAATGCCAAAAACAAAATGTTTTCTCAAGCTTGAGCAATTAAAGTCATCCAGGACATGCTGTTAAGTGCAAGCCTTAACAGTGTGTCTCTTTATTTGTCCCCTCTGCTTGTACTTGTACATATTGGTCTCCATTCATCAATATTTAATATACGTAAAGAATTGAAATATGCTGATATGCTGAGCCAACAGCTTATTCAATAAATCAAACATGCATGGGAGACCGCTTTTTCAACCATCAGTCCTGCCTAATTGGCATTTAGAGAATTTCCCTTTGCATCTATTATAAGTGTTTTCTGCACAAATTAGTTGAAATGCAGTTTCATAAATCAGCTGTTGTCAGCTCTATACACACAAGCACACACACGTGCTTCGTCATCTAGTTTCTTGCACTCTGTACCCTGCCATAGTGCTTTGGCTGACAGTAAACTGGTAAAAGGAGCCAGTTGGAGTTTTCTATTTGTGATACTCTTCTCCTACACTCAGGGATATTGAGTTATTGATATTGAGTGTGAAGGAGAAATTATGTTTTTGCTGGCTTTCCTCCAGTTTGAGAGATCAGAGATGAGGGTCAGTTACTGATCAACATCCCTAGAGCTGGTAGGGAGTGCAGACAGTGTCTTGCTCAGTGACACTTCAGAAGGGGGGGGGGGGATACTTGCCAAAACCCTCATAGCAGAAGTCGAGATGACCACATTGAAAATATCCTGCCATCACAGCAGTTCCCGTGGAAATGACCATCACTGGAAAGGTGTTGATAAGATGGAGACTGAAGAAGTGCGCTAGAGGTCGTGTTGTCTTTGATTGACAGGGTCCATGTGCATGCGTGGGATCTGTGTCAACCGTCCACAGCTATGCTGCCTGACCACACGGTGGTACATCAAACTAGCTGTAGCTTATCAGTCCCTCTGTCCCTTAATCACCATCACCATCGCCTTCCCATTTTTCATCTTACTTCATTTTATGTGTTAGAGGGAAAATCATAAATGCTCCTCTATCTTCTGCCTTTCTTCTTTCTCCGTTTCGTCTTCTTTCCCGGGATTGCTGGCTTGACAGTATCATCAGATTTTCTCACTCTGTCTCTCTCAGAGATAATCAATGCTTTAGCAGCTACGGTGGCATGTGTAATATTAGACATTAGAGCAGCCCTTTGAAGGGTAGATGGCTGGGGGGTGGCAGGAAGGGATGGAGGGAGGAAAAGATGGATGAAAGGTGGATTAGAAAGGGATGAATGGGGACATCCTGCTCTAATCTCATTGCTTTTTCTCCCACTATTGGATCTCTGTTTCCTCTTTTCCCTCCCTGGGTCTCTCCAGCTCTCCTCTCGTTCTCCTTCAATCAGGGCAATCAGTCTAATTTTAACTTACGTAAGCCCCACTTACCTACCATGGCACCGTACAAATGAGTATTCTATAGTTCAACACGCTTGGGAACATATTGTACCCTGGCTTACACACACAGTCAGCCCTCCTCTGGGCAGACGAAGGGCTAAATCAGAGGATCATGTTACCAGTAGGCCATGCCACTAGGCACCATTTACAAAAACGGTCATGTCGTTGCAAATTGTTCCCATGCTGATTTCTCAATATTTACCTGGTGCTTGGGACTCTGAACTGTGTGTTTCTGTATGTGTCAGCTATACTCTGCCTTTCGCATGTATGCCTCATTGTCTCTCATTTGTTACAACTAAAGAGATGAGGCTCAGCACCGACAGGACTGTGGGGACTCTCAGAGGAAGCTGCTGTTACTATAAATTGTTTTTCATGCTCTAATTTCCTGACACTCGTAATAGTGATAATAACAGTAACTCTGTTTTGCCACCTGAGCACTATTTCCAAAGAAGAGACTTCTGTCATCTTTAAAATAATTATTTGTTACTGAAGTGTTTTTGTAATGTAAGGTGATGTGGTTTTATTTAGCCATTCCCCTACCTGTAGATTCACTGCCAGACCATGCACTCCAGTGAAGCAGATTGTTTTTTTCATTAGCCGTGTATACCAATAGAGAAAGAAGATGACAACTGATAATGCATAGAGACATTTACATTAAAGAGAATTTAGTCCAATTAGTAGAGATTACCTGTAACCAGAAATGTATTTTTGGTGATTGTTAGAGCCCCCCTCCTCAATGTTAGTTAATAGGTAACAGATAACAGGGGATCGTCCCAGAAAATCCTAAGGCTCATCTAAAGAGGCTCTGGTTGACTGTCTAGACAGGATGTAGTAAGCACATTGCTTTATTAGCTCATCTGTCTCTGTTCCCATTCTTTTGCGCAGCTTCATTTCTGTTTTCATACTGCCTGCTTTTTGTTTTTGTGTCTGTCAGTTTATTCCCTCTCTCCCTCTTTTTAAACAGTTAAATAGGATCGTGTTCATCAAAGGCTGGAACTATAAAATTATCCAGGGTTTAGCTTACCAAAGAGGCTTTAATAGAGAGCTCAGTTGCTCCTCTGCTTACTATTTAGAAAGTGCTCATAGCACTGCTTAGTCTGCGTTGCTCCCTACTCTGCAATATTAGATTGCAGAAGATTGAATTTATAGGATGGTGGGACTGGTTTGGGTAGCTGCACATTTGACCCGTGAATTAGCACAGCAACAGCTACACAACCATGCGCACATACAGGTGTTCACACATGGTTATGGTAATGTCTATGTGAAAGCATTACTGTGTATTAAGAGCATTTATTGATAAAAAAAATTGCTAATTATATGAAGGTGTGTTAAGGAGAGTGTGTATGTTGAAGTGTTTACATTTGTTTGTGGCTGTGTACATGTTGAGTCCCTCCAGTCAGGCAACAAGAAAAGGCCAGCCTAGCAGACACAATGTGGATGTGTGAAACACAGTAGATTGAGCTTTACCTCTCACACTCTGTCTAGCTATTTATCACGCTCTTCTTCTGTAACTGGCCATGAATGGGTTTTGTTTTTTTTCATTGGCTCATTCACGGCATTTCCTCAGTTTTTTAACTTTTCTTTCTGATCTTTTTTTTCTTCTCCATATGCTTGTCTGTCTTTGTCGTGTCCATTGTTATTCTATGTCCCTTCCTCTCTCTCATTTACTACCCTATATTACCAAAATCCTGCGTCTAAACTGGTTGGCAACCAGAGACACGGCACTTCTCCATTTTCAGTTAGTTTTTCTCTTTCTTTCTCTTTTCCATTCTTCGATTGTACCTCAATTCTTTCGTCTATGTGCTGCTTTCTTGCCCTATCTCCTTTTTTCTCCTTATTTTCCATATAAATCACAGCCTTGTGTGAAGTGACACCTGTCCCCATTGTGGTGTTTTGCTTACTGAATAGTCATGTTCTTTGTTCTCTAATACCAGGGGGACAACCGTACCTCCTGTACGCACCTAGCCTTTAACTGAATGTTGAAATAAGGCAGCACTGTAATTGTATTCAGTAAAGTTAGTGATTAAACTCTTCACTGCCACATTTGTTTAGAGACTAAAAGTCTGCATTTTGTGTGTGCAGAGAGAAAATGCATGAAATTGATGGGTATGATGGACGTTTTGAAAATTCAAAAACAAAGCCAATTATATTTGTGTAAATGCAGATCACTTTTGTGTACTATTTAATTCCAGTCATAGGCTTTTGTTTGAAATCGGATAAGTGGAAGAAGATGGATGGATGGGCTTTTGTTTACGGAGTGTTTTATTGTAAACAAACGGGGCGTGTGCAAACAGTTGTTTGTTCTGTTTTCTCACACCTTCCGTCCAAATGCAGCGCTTTGGCAATGTGTGTGCAATCATCTCGCAATTTCTCACATATTGAGCTTACACACGTCACAGCAGGATATTGACATGTTTTGACACCACGTTCTTCTCTGATTGAAGTGTAATCGGAAGTCTGCACCTTTCAGCGCGCCAAATGCATTGTGGGTGTTCTCCAGACATGATCCTATCTTCCTTTACTTCAATCCGGTCCATGGCAAATTGACAAATAATACCCGGATATCACATTGCTTCTATCACTACTCGTCAACATTTCTAGCGTAGCTTACAAACACACACACACACACACAGCACTAATCGATTCAGGGCACTTGCTGGTCCTTGTGGCCTCTGACACAAGGACCAGACTTTTATGGTGTGTGTGTATGTGCCTACATGTTAAGTGTGCGTCTGTGAGCAAGGCAGTGTGACAAGTCCATCACTTTCTTTCAGACATCTACTTCTTTAATATTCTCCGCCTTCCCTTGCCTCCACTGACACACACTGTGAAATAGAGAGAGAGAAGAGACAAAGGGTTTTGTGCACCACATAGGAAAGTAAACTCAACGCAAGAGACTGAAAGTAAAAGAGGAAAAAAGCAAGCGAAAGGCGTATAAACTTAAGTTGTTGTCTGGCTATGTGTGCTTGTTTCTGCATACAGTTCAGTTTCAATTTAATTAAATTTATATAGCCCAATATCACAATTAGCCTCAAAGGGCTTTACCAACTGAACAACATAAAACCTCTGTCCTTAGACCCTCGATCGGAATGAGAAAAAACTACCCAAAAAGCCCTTTAACAGGGGGGAAAAATGGAAGAAACCCCAGGAAGAACAACAGAGGAGGGATCCCTCTTCCAGGAAGGACAGACATGCAAATGATGTTGTGTGTACAGAATATATTCACAACAGGAGAAGTGTGGATTGTAAAACATATGGGAAGAGGATGGATCCAGAAGGACAACTGAGCAGCTCCAGGTGATGCCCACTGAGCAGGATCCGAGCCACACCACCTCCCTTTCACCATGGACACAGCAAAACTGCTCCAGCAGGTGGACCGCAATCACAGATCCACACTTCGCATCTCCGGAGGCAGAAACACCTGCTGAAAGTGACAGTGAGAGAGAGACGAGAAAGCACTAAACTGCGAGAGAGAGAAGATTATCTTGTTAGTAACATGCGTTATGGGATAAGAATGGATACGAGGACAGAGGTGCATCATGGGAAGTCTTCTGGCAGTCGAGGCCTTGTTCCTAGACTCCTGTGTATTTGGTTATTATCAGCTGCCACCACTGGTTCTGCCTAAATTAGCTTTCATTCAGTTCTCAACAGAAATAAAATAGGAACTACTACATATGTGTGTAGCTGTGACCACACACAGGTAGACTTTTTTTTGTGTGTGTGTGTAATTTACTCATGTAAATACACACATTTACATGCAAATATGACCAAGTCAGCCAGTGTGGCTGCCTGCACATCCAAGTGATCATGATGGACTCGTGCCCATTCACTGAACAAACGTACGCAGACACACACACACGAAGGTGATCTTTTCCTCACTACAGGGTAATCCTTTCGGCAGTCCACTCTACAATGAGCTGATATCCATACAGTGTTTGTGCATGTATGTAAAAGAGCACAAGTGTGATTTTAATCAGCTGCAGACTACTTTGTCTTTTGCTGAGATGTATATCAGCAGCACATACCTCAAACATCATACCATCTGCGGTACATCTACCCGTGTGTGTGTTTTTCATAATGTATAATTAGGGGTCAAGGCAGTCTCCTTGTTGTGGTAGTCCACCGCTGTGGAATAGACGCTGGTGTGCTTAACTATAATTAAATAATACATATCAGTAACTTACACTCTTTCCTTCTCATTTTCCCCCCTCAGACCTCGGCTCCAGGCCCAGAGGAAGTTTGCCCAGTCGCAGCCCAACTCACCCAGCACTACACCCATCAAAGTGGCCGAACCAGGCAGCCTGAACACAGGCCTGGCCACTGTGCCCTCCTCATCCCTCTCATCGCTCTCCTCTTCATCCCTGTCCTCTTCCATTCAGGACCTGTCCAGACGCAAGCCCAAGACTGAGGACTTCCTCACCTTCCTCTGCCTGAGAGGTAAGACACAGCAGCATGGAGCAGATGGAGACCTAATTACATGCACACCAACAACCAGTGGTACACGTGGAGGGGTGTTGTTGAACAAGAAAACTGCAGATATGTCTTGCTCTTATATTATAGGTATTTATACGGATCCAGGACACAGGTCTCTGCTAGAAAGCCAAACTACATATTACCTCTGAGGCTGCACAATGTTTTGCTACTGTTTGACTGCCTTTGGATAGCCCTGCACTATGTACGCTTCAAATAGCAAACTTATGAACACACCCAATAACTGCCAAATATCAGGATCAGGCATTTCCAAGACCTGTCGCACAGTATGTGCCGCTCAGTCCTGGTATTGTCAGACTGAGATGGATTGTCTCATATAAAGGTCTAAAGGGAATCCTGAGCTGTGGTTTAACACTTTGTCCTGCACTTTTGTTTTAGATACACACGGGCACATAAAGATGCATACCTAAGCAATTCAAGAGCACATATAGTAACTTTTCTTAAGTTATACACAGTCATACACACACACACACACAACCACACACATACTGCAATTAACTGTGTACTTAGCCCAAGGCTAAGATTATCCTGCATTTCATCAGCTTACACATCTCCCCCTTCTACCTTTCAACAACTATCTGTCTCTTTAACACCTTGGCCATCACCTTCTACCACAGTAGCTGCTCGTGCATATAGTGCTCACACAGTCACGCACCCTACACTACAAACACTACACAGGTTCATCGACACTACAGCACCTTTGATGTCAAATAAACTGTAAAAGCCATGACACAGTAATTAGCAGCATAGTTAGTTGTGTGTGTCTGTGTGTGTGTGCGCGCAGCTCTCCTATGCCACACACAGCAGCAGTGTTTGTTGGGAGTGTCTTAACAGGAAAACTATTTTGGTTAAAGACAGGCAGTAAGACACTATCTCACACTTACTGCCTGTGTACAGTAACTCAGGTTAACTTAAGACCCCCATTCAACACTCACAGTAACTAAGTCCTGTTCTCTTTTCCTCTACAGTTAATGAAGGATTCATGTCCACTGCCAGGACACCCCAAAAAGTTTCTGTTTGCTACAGAAAGTTCTGCTTACTTTTATTTCCTTGAAAACTTTCAAGACCAAAGACCCATGAATTTAATTTATATATTTAAAAATCTGAGCATGTAGACAACTCTGAGAGAGACATTTTTAAGATTTCAAATTGATATAATATCCTAAAGAATAACTGCAAAACTGTTCTTCAATCAATAAGAAACCGTCAGAGGGTTTCTATAGAGGAAGTATTAACGTGATATAGTATATAATATAGTACACTAATTCTCCTAACTTGTATGTAACAGACAACATGTTTGCTTTCTAAAATTCTATATATAAAAATAAAAATTACATTTTGGATTAAAAATACAATATCATTTTTTGCTCCTAGTTTCTCCCTCAGCAGATTTGACATGGTAATACACACAACTCTGTTGTTGATTAGAACAAGAACAGTCTCTGCTACATGTCCTGTGTGTAGGCATACTTGTACGTAAGATGTAAGAAAGTACAATGACCCATATACACTTCAATAAATAATAAGCTTTACCTTACACTCATGTCTGTCTTAAATCATCCTTTATCTTATGAAATATGAAAGGAGAGGGAGTAACTCATTCAAAGGCAGAATAATAAAAAGTTAAGGTCCATTTTCTCAAACAACCTTGGCCGTGACTTCTCTTTGCTATCTTAATTTTATCCTTTGTCGAATATCCCACTCACCTTTTTCTATCACATGTGCACACAACCAGAATTAACTGGTTGAAGTGAAGACAAAACTCCTCACTTCAGATTAATATACGGTTATCATTCTTAACCTCAGCCCATCTCACAAAGTAGGCTTAAGACTCAGGAGAGGGAAATTTAGATTCAAGTCTGTTGGGACGTGATGGCTATATGTTGCTATTCTGGCGAGAATACTCCCATTATGGAATGTCATTTTAACCTTACAGGGCTCATTCAAGAACATGTAATTGGAGGTTGCTAAAACTGACTGAAGCCTTCGGAGAGAGGGGCTTTGATTTGCATATATAGGCCACGATGTTACATAGGCTATTGATATAATGTCCCATATACTTTGAAGTTAAGAATATTCTGAGCTCTGGGTGCTAAGCTAACTCCACCCGGTGGAGTGGTAGACTAATGAGGTGTGTAGGTGGCTGGTCCTGACTCAGTTTTGCTGCTTTCTCTCTTTTATAATTAAGGTTAGGAATGGTGTGTGCGCAAGGTCTGCTGTACTCTACTGGGCTACTAAGGCTAATTTTAGAGCTAGGCTGCTAAGCTAACGATTGAATGGTTTTCCACTGGGCTTTTTCCACTTTTCCTCTCCCTGCTTTACCACTGTATTTATAGACCCAGTTTAGCTCTGTGTATATGTATGTGTGTCTACTATCCGTGCTGCGAGGATGACATTTTCCTGTGCAGAGTTCTTCTGCTCTGTTTTTCCCCTTGGCCTCTCATATGACCCATATGCGGGGACCCTTACCAAGAGAGGGACATGGGAGAATGTCAGCAGAGCCCTTGAGGTTGTGTGTCTGTGGGTGTGTGTGTGTGTGTGTGTGTGTGTGTGTTCAAGCATGTGCGCGGGTGCAAATCCATGCTCACCACTGAAGTTGCCTCTTCTGCTTGTCTCCTTTGTGCCCTGCCATCGTGTGTGTGTGTGTGTGTGTGTGTGCGTGCGTTGCAGGGCATATGACGAGACACAGCCCACTAGGAAAACCATGTTAGCCTGGTTAATCTTTTCAAAGAGACTCAAGTCTTTGATATTGTCTGAAACCCCCCCAATCCCCTTTTAAGATTCTGATACTCTCTGTGGTGATCTGACCACCACACACATTAGGCTGCTTCATGTCTGCTACCAAAATGCCTCTGACAGGATCTCTAGCTATATTATGGAAATCTCATATCTCCTTGATTCTCTATTCAGTTTGATTTGAACAATTTTTTGAAGTAAGGGGGAATTTAGCAGCATTTCCACCCACAAACGTTATCATCATCAGTGATTTCTGGGATTCATCCCAGGTCAAACTTTAACAATGTATAAACACACACCCGTACATCCCCACACACCCACGGCAGTGTTTGCTTTTCTTATCTGGTAAACATTATGCATCCACCCAAACGTCTTATATCCATCGCTCATTCTGACTGCTACACAAAAGCAGTTAAAGCGTGATGGATTTAAAGCGACAAAAGTGAGCAACAACAAATGAAACAAATGTTGTGAAAGCAGGGATCTTGTGTCACTCCGTACTGTGAAATCACAACTAGGTTTTCCATCATTCTGCATGTTACTCATGTTACCTTTGAATCCAGTCGGAGTTTGTAACTGACGGCATCTTATTCTTTTGGGATTTTTTTTATTCCATGATAATGAATTGGCTGGCTGCTGGTGGTGGTGTTGTTGCTGTATCTGAGGAAACGTTATTTTTAATTCTTCCAGGGGGGAGCAGGGGTGCCCGATTTATTCTGATGCAATGTGGGAGTAACCGGACAGAAGTTATAAACAAGATTGCTGTCTACTGTATAGAAGGATGCGCAAGATGTATGCTCACCACCCACACGGTCTAGGGCCTATATTCTGTATTTATCTCATTGCTCATCTCTTTCTCCTGCAAACACACACACACACACACACACACACACACACACACCCGAGCACACACGCTGAGTGCTCAGCCTGTGTTTTTAGAATGGTGTTTATGTGTGGTCCAGGCCTGTAGTTGGGCTGTTTATATCCATGGAGAAAGCCATTTGGGTGGTAGCCAGACAGTCTGCCTCTGGCTCTGTCTGCCTCTGTTAACCTATAGGGTGTAGTGTTGCTCTTGGCAGGGTGGGGGCAGCACTGAGTGGAGCAGAATGAAATAATGTATTACATTCAGATTGAAGTGCTCAATGTTTGCCTGCTCCAGGTTTTCCAAATCATCCAAGGGTTTCATTTCAAATACTCTAAAAACCACAATTTTTCAGGAATGATGGTTGTCATGGATTTAAAAAGCACAACTTAGAAGTGGTATTAGTTGCTCTCTGACCTTTTTTTTTTAATTTTATTTTTATTTTTTTACATTTTTGACCAAGCATTCATTTTAACTATCATCTTAATAAATATCAGGAATGGTTTCTTTTGTGCATTTTGGAACAAAGGTATTTACCGAAGATTGTACTCAGTGATGCACAAATACACACGTGTGTGCACACACACGCACAGTATACACATTGACATAGATGAGATAAGAATAGATTAGGGAGTAAATTAATAACCGTCTGCACACACACTCCTGGAAATTTGTCTCTTACATAACTCATTTCCAGGACTGTGATTTTTTATTTTTATTTCCCCCCCCCCCATGTGTCTGTGTGCCGGTTTTCCAGTTTTCCAGTGTATAAGTCCACCACTGCTGTGTTTACCTCTTTGCCCTCTGGGCCTTCTTCCATGCCTGACAGCCCCAGCGTGGTGCGCCTCTCTCTCAGGTTCAGCAAGGCCAGTTTCTCTGGTCTGCTTGCATAACCTCCCAGCCCTGACCTAGTGAACCAAAGACCCTCAGATTCCTAGTATGCGATTACACATGTGAACCAAATGTGGACTTTTCACGTCTGCTTTTTAAGAAAATGCTTCCAATCCTGGGACCTCTATCTCTGTAGGTAGATTGTTAGATTTGATTTTGTTTGATATTTTTATTGTCTGAGAATCTCACTTAGCTAGAAACACATTTTCCCTCCTGGGAATAGGATTTCAAGTCCAACAGCTACTCGTGTGTCTCTCAAGTACATTGCTGCTGTGACAACTGCATTTCCCTTTGGGATATGGTATTTTTCTCTCTCTCTCTAATGTATGATTGTTATTTGATTAAAGCCTGGAAACGGTTTGCGTAGAGTTGTGACTTTCTTGTCACTCATGATGCTGTGCAGAAGTTGGTGGTGCAACACTGACTGATTCTGCATTCTCCTCCAAGAGCAGAGCCACTGTTTGTGGGGTTAATGGTTTTTGCTGACATCAAGGAATGTCAATTGGAGACATAATCCCTAATCCTCTCAGTCTCTCTCTCTCTCTCTCTCTGTTTCTCCTTTAGTGACTGATGAACAGTTTTGGCAGAGCTCAGCTGTGGGAGATAACTTTTCCTCCCCCTGCCAGGGAACCTAGATTAATCTCCCCATTCTGACCTTCCCTTAAAAACAGCACTCCTACTTCCTGCACACACATGTGGCACTTCGTCTTAAGTCAGCACGTCCACATGTCCCCATGGCAGCTAAACCCTCCTGATTGACTATTTAAATTGTCCTCATTGTTTCAGTTCCAGTTAACGGGACAAAAGACGGGTAGCCAGAGAAAGGAGGGTTTGTAATTATGCCCTTCCCCCCAACGAGCCCCGTTAAATATGACAATCCTAATAGACTCTTTCAGACCTAATTATGATTTGTCTGCAGTTGGAATGAGGTGGATGAAAAGCCGATGTAATTGGGGGATTGGGCTCAAGCCCTGTCGGAGATCTTGGAGAAGGATCGAGTTGCGTTTTTTCATCGTGTATTTGTGTGTGTTTCTAGAAGCTGATGGATTCGGGGTCTCTGGTATTGCAGCCATTCCCATAGTCAGGAGGCAGTGGTCAGTGTTGGACCACTAGATCCATTTGGCAGGCTGGTTCCTTCATTCCAAAATCCTAGACATTCTTTTTTTGGGGGATCTTTTATATATTAGAGGATACAGTTGTGCTGTTGTTATGTTGGTCTGGCCCTTGTTTACCATTCGGTTTCTTTCTGCAGCTTTAAAAAACATTTCTTTCTCTCGCCTATTTTCTTTCTCACTTTCAGTTTGCATTGAATCTCATTTCCTCTTTTCAATTTCTACTCCATATCAGCAACTCTGGTTACCTCAACATTCTTATCCTGTTATATCTTCTGCTTTCCATACGGTCTGTCATAATTCTCGCTGAACCGCTTAAAAAACACTACTTGGTATCACTGGCACTCCATTATCATGGTTCAAGCAGCTAGACAGTTTGTTTCCATTAGCAGCTTTAGGTCTCCCACATCCCCCCCTTTCCCATGGTGTCCCCAAGGGCTCAGGTCTTGGACCATTATGGTTCATTACTTACATTCTCCCTCTTGGACATATAATTCGTCTATGTCCTCAATTTCCACTGCTATGCTGACGACACGCAACTCCACATACACAACAAGCCTTCAGACAATCCACCATCCAACCTAACAGACTGCTTAAATTATATTAATGCTTGGTTGACTTGCACTTACCTTACTCTTAATCTGGATAAATCTGAGGCTATCCTTATTGCCTTCCCAGACACACTTTGCAGTCTCCAATCTAAATGAGTCCATCCCTGGTTTTATTGCATCCTCTGTTGCTGAGGTAAAAAATCATGGTGTGACTTTAGACTCCACCCTCTATTTTGACACACCTATAAAAAAGCATCACCAAGACACCCTTTTTCCACCTGAAGAACTTCTCCATACTGCTACTTTCCCACGCAGAGACTCTCATTCATGCCTTAATTACATCCTGATTCGATTACTGTAATGCCCTTCTCCTTGGTGTACCCACTCTGGGATTAAACAGACTAGAGTATGTCCAGAATTCGGCTGCAAAAGTTCTCTGCCACAGGTGGTTCTGGGAGCACATCACCCCTACCCTTCAGCAACTGCTCTGTTAAATACCACATTTGTTTTAAAGTACTTCCCCTTATTTATAAATCTCTCCATGGCTTAGCTCCTCCATACCTATCTTCTCAATCCCTACACACATACTCGCTCACTTCGTTCCTCTGATGCCCATCTGTGCACATCTGTTGCTTCTTTTAAGTCGCAACTGAAAACTCACCGATTTTAGATTAGCCTTTCCTGGTGCTTCGTAATGTGTATATTACAAATTATTCTTTTTATCTGTCTATGTATTTTATTGCTGCTGTTGTTCTTTGTAATTATCATTATTGTCATTATATATTATCATTTTCTTTCCACTGTTATCTTTTATTGTATATTGACTAATCTCTATAAACAGCTATCAAAGTTTGAGGAAGCTTTGGTTGTATGTAGGTAAACAGTCCGTGTGGATAGCAAAAGAGGCAGAACGCACTGGCCGAGATTGCAATCTCGGCCAGTGCGTTCTGACAATAATTTTTTATCAATCTCGGAACCCTAGAGATTAACTTTTTATTAGCTTTTTAAAAATGTATCTACATTCAAATCGTGTTCGGACGATACCCGCTAGGTTCCGAGATTACGAAGTGGACTGTAAACAATGAACAGCACACAGAAGAGAGAGTCTTGGCCCAGATATCCGTTATCGGGATACCTGCTGGCTCCATCGGAAGCCCAGAAACCTTTGCCGTTTACCCCATAGGCTAAATTGTCCTCCGATGATAGCCGATGGGTTCTGAGATTGTGTATTAACTGTCTTATCTGAATTATTAAAGGATCCTTGGGTGCTTTATAAACAAAATGTTTTATTATTACTATAAAGGCACACACAGACACTTTCTCTACTGTATTTGAACATTATCACTTTTTTGTCTCCACTTCCCTGCACCCCCAAACAAACACACACTCCTCCTCCCTCCATTTCTTCCCCCGGGTGCCCCTATGGTCTGTTTGCCATTGGCCCTCTGACCCCTGTTCAGGGCAGTAAATTACAGCCATTTAGCTAATGAATCAAGTCATTAGAAGCTGATTGGGCCAGTGTGTGTGCCGCCTCGGCATGTTTGTTTGGTCTAAGAGAGGAGTGTTTGCTCTGTGGCCAAGATAAACGAGGTCTTTGTGCGGGGTTCGTGTGTGTGTCTTTAGGTGCATGTGTGTGGCGTTTTGTATCTGTTGATTTGTATGTGTGCTGTGGTCACCCAGCATTCGAGCCCTGATCCACTGGTTAAAAGACAGAAAATTGTGCTTTGCTAAAAAGGGGCACTGCTACATGGGTTCAACCACTTGTCTGCAATTGTTTGCATCCTTCCCCAGACACCATATGCCAAGAAACCACAACAAACACCCACCGGGCATGGGTTATGAGGGCTTCTTTAAGCAAACGTGGTGCCTGCAAAGAAACAGGCTTTACCATATGGGTCACTATGGATTATGTAAAAGCCATATTTCAGTGTTGTTGAACAGTTATTTTTTGCCCTACAGACCTCCTTTAGAAGTTTTAAAAGAGCAGGTAAAACTCCAATATTATCTGTTCAAGGAATCTGCTGCCACTACAAATTTTATTTTCGCTATAGCTCGCTGAGGAGATAATTAGAAACTAGCAGAGCTGCTGTGTGAAAAGTGTGATCCAAAGCACAACAAGATTTATTATTACCAGGCTCTGTTTTTTTTACTGTTTGGAAAAGCTATGATAGGCGTATGAAATTTATACTAAGCTTTCAAACTCAATGTGACGTGACATGTGGTAACCACAGGTCCCCCGACTGGCCAATAATAGTTGTTAGTGCACTTTTAAATGAAAATTGATCTGTTCAAAGATGTACGTTATTCTTTAGAAAATAAAGTTGGAATAATGATTTCAATATGCTTATTACGATTTTATGTTCACATCACAAAATCAGAAAGTTGATTTACAGCAGTTTGTTGGAAGGGAAAGGATGGGGTTACCTTAAGGACTCTTACTTTCTTATTTTATTCTGCAGTGTAGGCTATTTAAAGGAGAATGTTTCAGTACTCTGGTCTGCATGCAGTTAAGCCTTGCACCATGTCCTTTGCTTTGTCATTCGGAAAGCCCAGGCTTAGTCAGGGTGTCAGGATGAATCCTCACATACACACTTACACACAAATGTTTAGTGTTTCCAAGCTGAGCTCAAGTATCCACTTATAGTGTAAATGTGTTTGTGTGTCATATTGCACACACATGGATTACAAAAGGCTGGTTATTAAACAAATGTTCAGCCCATAGCAGCTTCAGTGCAGGGTTACATTACAATTATCACTGATGAGCTAATGGTTGAGCATATTCTCTTTAATCTAAAATCTACTGTCCAACTAGAGACCTCGTGAAGTACTGATAAAGTTTTGTTGCTGATTACTGGCTTGTTCTAATATGATACTGTATATCCTCCAATTATTTTGGTGTACTTGTTTGTTATCTCTATATTTTTATTAAGCCACTTAATAATGTATTGAATGTGTAAAATCTAAGATAAGTATTCAGCACCCTCCACAAAAAAGAGCCCTAATTAAAAAAAATTGGCTCAGCTAATTCTTAATTCACTTGGTGTGATTTTTAAATAGCCTGTATAGTGTAATGCAGGCTAGTGAAATTCAGCCCATTTTTCAGAGACTTAACATTATTTTAATTGATATATAATCACGCATCACTTCCAATTAATGCCCTTTTTAAAAACTATGGTCCCTAAAAGGGTGACTAAAAACCACAATAGTTTCTCATGCTTTGCAATCACTTCATGAAGGACCTATACACTTACACCAGTGTTTCCTGCTCATAAACTTTCCAGTTACCTATAAATCAACAATCACAAACAGTCAAAAAGGCTCCAAAGGGGGGAGCAGGCATTTTTGATCGAAGGCGGTGATATGTGGAAGGCTCCACGAGGTTCTACGAGTAGCTTCTGAATTTACAAACACACTCACATGCAGTGAAGTGTTCTCCCTGTCTGTTTCTGGCAAAGATCAGCATATTGTTGTAAAGATTTTTATGTTTCTGGATGCACACGGAGGCATGATGCAGCAAAATGAAGAAAGATTTACAACTGTGCCTCTTTATACATGTTTATATTTCTGTCCAAATATTATAGTGCCAGTCACTACTGCATCTGTATGACTGAACCAGCTGTTTGCACACTGATTTACGAGTGCAACATTATGAGATTTAATAACATAGCTTTGGGCTTTATGACCTTTTTTATGAGAATGAGTGTGCGTCTACATTCAGCCAACTGAGGTAACATTATAGGCTACCCCCTGCCAAACACTATTTACCACCTTCTAGCACGTATTGAGCTAGATTTCTCAGAGATGACAATGAAAGTGATTGAGTGTGACAGAAGAAGGAAAGAGAGAGAACGTCAGTTTTCTTCTCCAATAGGGGGAGAAATTGACAGTAATCCTGTTTGGAAGAGTGAAAGCGACAGATTTGGGATTAGCGCTGCAGCTACTCTTTGGTTTCTAAAGTAACTCTTGTACAGAGTTAGATATTTGAGCACATGTACACTATATATGTCTCAATAAAGCTGTCAACATTGAGGGTCTCTGTAGAAAGATGGCCTGTTAGGTACTCCTAGTGCTCTGGCTTTAGTTCTAGCTATCACAATATGTTGCAAGTCATCCCCTCCCTTTCCTTCGGCACTACTCATATTGCTTGAACCACTACTACTATTGCCTGGCAGTGGCATTTTCAAACATTGTAGCAAGAAAAAGAAACATTTATAGGACAAACACCAGAAACCAAGGTCAGTAGATAAATTGTAAATCCAAAGATGCAGATTTAAGAAGTAATTTTGAAGAGGTTTATTCTGATTCAGACACAGTATAAATGCTGGTAAAGTCAAACTGTCATCGCTTTGCAGATCATTTAAAACTGTCCTGTTCATGTCCTTGGTTATGTTTGTGTGTTTTAAGTGTGCGCAAATGTAGCAATGAAGCTGCTATGTGCAGAAACATAAAATAGCCCACCAACTGGGATAATAACAGATGGAAAATGTTTACATTAATATTTCATCACACGCATATTCATGTTGATTCATATGTAATGTCAGAGATTAAAATGAAAAAAGATTTTCTACAGAAAAGGTGTATTGTGTTCAAACTTTTTTTCTGTGCTTTTTTCTTTATTTCAAGTTGTAATTTTTTCCTTACTCTAACCCCCCCCCTCCTCCTTCTCTGACCTACATCTTTATTATTCATCTCCCATTTAATATTTCTCCTCCTCTCTTCAACCTCTCTGCACTCAGGTTCATCGGCCCTGCCCAGCAACATGGCCTACTTCGGAAGCTCCCAGGAGGAGGAGGACCTGGAGCAGGATGAGGAGGAGGAAGAGGAGGTGAGGAACGGAGGTGGGATCCACTCTCATGGTGGTGGAAGCAGCAGCCAAGCCTCAGCCTCCTCCTCCTGCCAATCCACACCCCGCAAGGGCAAGCTCCCCGCCAGGCAGCCGCTCAACGGGCATGGTAAGGACGGGACTAGAGTATGGAAATAAGCATGCCATTTTTTTTTATTACTAACACACTTCTTATTGTCTTCACGCACTGTTTTACCGCTACGTAGAGTTAACTCCTTTCCAACATATTGGCAGCGCTTGATGGGAAATGCAGTCATTCAAGAATATGAGCACTTTTGTGGGGGAGGCAGAATGTGTTCAATTGGTCTAATGGGCTGCAGAGATCCTGCCAGTGTCTGAGAAGGAGGAGTTAGCGGAGGAGAGAGAGGGGGGAAAAAAGAGAGAAGAGGTGCGGGAGTGCCGTGTGTAGGGGATGAAAGTGAGTGAAGAGGAGGTAGAGATGGGGCACTCTGGGGGAGAGGGATGAAGAGCGAGGGGAGAGGAAGAAGAAGGGGAGTGAAGGATGATGCACCAGCAGAATAACTAGAGAGGAATGAAAGGATCCATTTTGGAAAAAGGTTCGGAGAGAGTGAAAGATGGAGAAATGCAACCGTGGAAGAGGAAAAACTTTGGCCAAACGGGCACAAAATGAGTCACGGGACAGAAGACGGAGTAGTAATGCTCGTCTCTGTTTGTGTGCATATCCCTCTTTGTGTTTGAACGTGAGCAATTTCCTAAGTTTGCACTCCTGTTTTCCTCCACAGAGACAGAAAAAGTCACATGGGATAGCAGAGCAGCACATCAACACTTTCCACCCCAATTAACACTTAGCTTGCTAAGCCCTAACAAGGTGTTTATGCACGCACTGCAACAGCTGGCCGGGGCACGCACGCACGCACACACACACACACACACACACACACACGACAGCATACGTACACCCCTTGGGGTACATAGACATTTGCATGAATACACATTCACACACTTATGCACAACATTTAGGAATTGCATGCATGCAATTGAGCCAATGAGAAAAGACTCACTCACAATCCCAACAGCGACGCCTATAAAAATCAAGTAAGATGCAAAAATCTTCATTTTATCAAATACATTTTTTTGTGATTCAGGAAAAATAACATTTGATTCTAGAAAATCCTTAAAATAAATAATCTATTTTACATTTATAAAATAATAATCTTTCTGCACAGGCAGATTATTTTCACAAAAAATCTGACTTTCAGGGCTCAATCGTGGATAAAAATTGATGGACAGTTTTTTGCAGTGTATAAGCTAAAAAATATGTGCTAATTTCGTCCAAAATATTTCTCCCATGTCCCATTTTTATTAACATTGACACATCATGTGTTTGGTATATCCATATTTTAGTTTTGAACCTGCAGTTTTTTACAAAGCAATAGAGAAACGATTTTAACCTGGAGGCCCTCCCTCCCTGGCAGACTTTGGAGACATACAATCCTTCCGGCCAGGCGTTTCCCCGTGAAACAAGGGCTATATTTCATAGTTGCTTCCTTTTTGCCCTCCCTGACTCTCTCCCTCCCTCCTCAGCCTGTAGAATTGCCGCCAGAAAGGTTCAAAAGGTCAACGCTTTGCTCAGCTCTTTCCTCTTGTCATCCTCTCAAGTGGAATGTGGAGGAGGAGAGAGACTGGTGGGATTAAGAGAGAAAGAGGGAGAGAGGTCCATAGATTTGCTTGAACTGAACTCTTGGAGAACTGTTTACTGCCTTTGTATAGTTCATTGACAGTGTCTGCCCCAAACACACACAAAGATACATACTTTTCACTCATTCTTTCGAATGCATCTGTTGTTGCAGCTTCAAACATGAACGGTACATATGCACATATCTGTAAAAGGAACACGAACCGTAGGACAGTGAAACCTGTTTGAATAAATACAGGTTTGCTGTGTGCATGGGGACAGCTTAGTCTCCTTTCTTATCTCATATACCAACACTGTTTGTAAAGCAGCTTGGCGCCTTCGCTGTGATATGCTAAATAAATAGATAAGAGGGAAATAGGCAGATATACTTTGTATGGGACAATAGAGATGAGGGGGTTAAGGACACCGAAACAGACGTTTTACGTCTGTTGGTTTGCACACAGTCACGACTGGGTCATTGCTCCAGTGTTCATGCTGTGTTGGGTATCAGGCAAACACACACCTCAGTACATTTTGCAGTATTAAGATTGGTGTTAAACGTGACACTTTAATATGCTGCTTGGGCCACTTCCAGCAGGACCAGGTTTATATGGGCTGTTGGGGAGGGAGGGAGGAACGGGGAGGTATCTGAGGAAAAAGGCGAAATAGAATTAGTAAAGGAGAGAGAAATGTTTTATTCTGGGAGGTAAAGAGAGACAGGAAAGGCCCTACATTGTAGGCCATTCATCAGCACTCCGTCTCCCTACTTCTTTCTCTCGCTCGGCCATGTGCCATGTTGACATAGCTAAATTAAACAGCTTTTATTGGGCTCATTTTCTTGCTTAGCTCACTTCTCAAAATGTCAGGATTTCTCTCATTTTTCACTGAGCCAGGGGCCCAAGAGACCCGCAGACTCTCACTTTGGTGGTTATGAGTGGATACACACATGCAGTACAATACACACAAGCACATTTTGCAGACAGACTGTGCACTGATGTTCCAAAATGTACATACATATCGTCTAGCAACACATGCCTTGGTTTTCAGAGAATACTGTATATTTTGTGTGTTGCATATGTACTGTAAATGCTCTGTGTGTTTGTGCTGTGGCCTCATTCTTTCCATACGGCCTGTTGATATTAAGATGCCATGAAACTTTAAATTGAGCCTCATAAAAGCTGAAGAGAGAGCTATTGAATGTGTATGTTAATTG
Organism: Coreoperca whiteheadi; assembly: GCA_011952105.1. Taxonomy (NCBI): domain Eukaryota; kingdom Metazoa; phylum Chordata; class Actinopteri; order Centrarchiformes; family Sinipercidae; genus Coreoperca; species Coreoperca whiteheadi. The sequence continues at coordinate 12,541,623 of CM022477.1, forward strand.
CCCTGCTCCTGTTCGACTCGTTTAGCATCATCCCCAGGGGTTGATGAAGTCTACTTCTATTTTGAACTAGTTCATTGACATGTAGTATAAAGACGTTTTTATACACTCCTTAAATCATGCATATTTTACTGATTGGGGACTATATGTTAGCCAAAAGCCTGTCGCTCCAATGTTTGTGCGGGCTTTTCCACTTGGTCTTTGTGGTTTGGTGCCAGGGGTTTATAAGCCATTCTGCACTACAGGGGGTGTATTGAGACTTACAGTATGTCCACATATTGGCACTGGCGTAGCTAGACGGTAGCCTAAAAAAAACATAGTATATGTTCTATTAAGGGTATTTATGCCTTGCTACCTGATGGAAACTTTTCAGAGTGTCTTGTTTTCTTTACAGTGGCTTAATTTGTTTTAATTTATTTACTTGTGACTTGTTGTGCACATTAGGAATTTATATTAGGTTGCAGAACTTGAAAAAATGTGTACCTATACCATATACAGTACATTCCTGAATCGCAACGGTAAATCATGCAAAGCTTTACTACGGAGTCTGTCCTGGAGCTGCATTCCTAGCAGCATCCTGAACTAATAGGAACCCAATGGTCTCTTCATGATCTTCAAGAAGAATATGAAGACATGCCTGTTTTATATACTGGGATAAATAGACAACTAACAAGTTAGCTTCATCAACGATCACTGGTCAAGAAACAGTACAATATTGCTACCATAGTCAGCTCTATTTAAAAAAAAAAAAAAAGTAGTGTATTGAAAAAATAAATGCTTTAAAGATAATTTCAAATCTCACTGCCACTTTCAGCTTGTACACGTATATACAGTATATGGACATAGCCACTTCAAGCTAATAAGAAATATGTCCTTGTGTTTAATATCCTCCTCTCCCGTGTTAAGAATCACAAAAGCAACGCACCTGATTCCTCTCTTTCTCTCCTCCAGTCTTCAACAGCCATGGTAAAGCAGGGACCAGGGAGAGTCCGAGGCCCAAGGCGGGAACTCACGGCAGGGATGCGCCCGCCCCGCCGCTCCCACCTCCTCCGCCGCCACCTCCGCCCCTCCTGAGGGAGCGCAGTGAGCGGGCGGAGGCACGGGAGCACGCGAGGGAGCAGCAGGCCATGGCCAGTGGTCGAGGCTCAGCCAACGGGCTGCCCTCAAGGAGAACTGCTGAGGAGCTACGCAAACAGGTACTGTATGACCAGGAGCACCCAGTATTGGAATTTCAAATGGATGTCAAAGCCATAACACGCTAAATATCACACAGAAAGGAAAAGGGGAAAGGATGAAAGCATTTCAATAGCTTTCCCAGGAGAGCTTGGAAAATGTGACCATAGCATGAAGGGATAGTATTCACTTATAGGGGAAACTGCTATGGCAGGTGAATGGTTTGCATTAACTGTATTATAACTGGATAACATGGAATATTCTGTATTAACAGGCTTGAGGTGCAGCCTGCTTCTTTGGCTATTATAATCCTCCCCACTCTTGGCTATTCTTTTCATTTACCCATCTGCCACATCCTCTTTTTATCTTCCTCTCAGTGATTTCTCTTAACTACTCCTGTGCCTTTCTTGTCTCCCTCCTATACTTTCTTTTTATTGCTGGTTTCCTCCTTTGCTTTGCCTTCTCCGTGCTCTCTCCTCTGCTCTCCTCTGCTCTCCTCTCCTCTGCTCTCCTCGCCTCTGCTCTCCTCTCCTCTCCTCTCCTCTCTCCATTGTGTCTGGGAGAGTAATGATTGTGTTTTGCCCTGTCGTGACTGCAGCTATATTTAGTAGTGCTGGCTAGGGGCTGTGAAAGCCTGCCTTCCTCTCTGTGGCACTAAGCAGGTTTCAAGGAACCCACAAAGTGAAAGAAGAAGAGGAGGAGGAAGAGATGGGGTAGAGGTGGCATTAGTCAGAAAACTGGCATTCTTATGACCACATCAGCTAGTCGGAAGCAATTGTCCACAGAGTCACCACATTTCATTATTTTTCTTTCTCATGATCGATCTCCTGCTTTTACTTCCTCTGTCTTCTTTTCCATTTCCTCCCCTGCCCTTTCCTTCCTGTTGAATGCCAAGCTTTATCCAGTGTTGTTGTTGTTGTTGTTGTTGTAATGTGCTGCTGCTGATGCAGACTCAGGCATATGCTTCAGGTTTGTAAAGTGGCTGGAATTGTCCAAAAAAATCAACAATGAATCTCAATGAGACTGACCGCCTGCCAAGACAAACTTCAGCCTCACTTACTCACTAGTTTTTGTTCTATGGCTCTTCCTCTACTCTTTTTCTTTTTCACTTCGCTGTTGGCACCCTGCATGATTCGTTTGACTCCTCTCATACGGTGTGTTTTGTTTTTCCTCCTGCGCTCTCACTCCACCTTTCTCTCGTTAGATCTTTGGCTCTCTCCATCTCTTTTGCTCATTTTCTCTTCATGCTCCACTCTCTCTCTCTTTCTCTCTCTCTCTCTCTCTCTCTCTCTGCTCCTGTCGAACAGACGGATCTTGCCCTTGACAACATGGCTCCAATCATTTGGAAGGATTAGTGCTTTTTTATTTCCCTCCTCGCTCTCCCTTCAATTAGCATGAAAAGTATGTGCTTTAACCATGTGTGTTCACGACACACGCTCACATTGATACACACAGCCAACTGCGAAAATACAGGCTAAGCCATATAAAAGGTTAAGTGATTATGTAGCCGTAAAACGAACTAGGGGTTGTGTGTGTGTGTGTGTGTGTTTGTCTCTGTGTGTGTAAAACTGGAGGGTAAAGGCATTATCATAATTCAATTCACCATGATTCACTTCTCCCTAATTTAATAGCAGCTTGTATCAACAAAATACATGCGCCGTAACAGGACCTTTTTATAAAACAATATGATTCTATCCATTTTAATTAAATAACAAAAGTGGGGATGTCAGCAAAGCAGCTGCACACAGCAGCAAGCGCAGGTGGGGAGTGCAGGGCCAAACCATTTAGCCGACTCGGCATCATTTGAAAAGGGCTCTGCACTTTCTTGTTTAGTTGTTTGTCCTTTGTCCTCAGCGATCCTCAATTAACTCATAATACTACAACATGTGAAAAATAACATTATATAACCAATATGAATTAATGCTCATTGAAGATACTGTATGTAGCTCTCTCCCTGTTAGTTTATCAAAAGGGGTGTTTCACTGTGTGTGTTATAAGTGCCAGGCTGTAGTGACCTTTCTCGAGCTGCTTAAAAGTCAACCTGCCCAGGGCCGCATCGCATCGCGCCCTAATAAGACCGCAGAGTGGAAAGAAGGCTTAAGCCGGATTTATGCCTCGCCGTCGAGGTGTTCAGGCAGTTGCACTGTAAACGACTCCGCCAAGGAATTGATTTATAGTTCAGCATAAGATTTAACCCGTTGATTGTCATCGCACTGCTGTAACACTTGATGGATGTGTTGCACACTATAAAGCTGTGTCATGCATTCATTATACACCTAAAGTTATAGTGTTTACATTATTTCATTATCCTGGTGATAGACACCATCATGGTGAGGAGATTATTTGCTCTGGAAATGGTTTTGCTAGATCACAAAAAACTTGCCCAATGTTGTCTTCACTTCAACAATCTCTGCTTGTCTCAGGAACACAAAATTGCCGACACTGACCAATCGCTGTTCTTGTGGTCCCCACCTGATGTGTGGTTACATTTTTAAGGAGGTGCCTGTCAGCACTAGTGATACCTCAGGTTGACCTATGGAGCTTCTGCAATGTCCTGACAAATAATTATAAATCTGGCTTTGACCATATGTGATTAAAAATGTGTGCAAAAGTGTTTGACGAACACAATAATCCTGCATGTAGGGCTGCATGCCTAACCTCTTCTGCATCTTCCTTCTTTTGTCAGTCAGCAGGGCTTTGCAAGGGTTAAACTTTCTCCTGTCTTCTTCCATCCTCTGGCTGGCCTTGTCTCGCTGTCTGTCTTTCTCTCTCTTTCTCTCCCCCTCTTCTTCCAAGGGCTGGCTGCTGCAGATGTTGCCTGTTAAAATCTTCCTGCCAGGCCTCAGCTGGGCTATAGCAACACATGATGTCATCTAGACCCACCTCCCTCTCCCTCCCTTCCTCGCTCACGTGCAACTGAACACTCCAGAACAGTCTCCGGCTGCCTGTGTGTGTGTGTGTGTTCTATTTTTTTCCTTTTGGCTTCATTGTCTTTCTTGTTCTGTTCATCGTCCTTCTCATTTCTGTTCGAATTTCCTCTGCCAGTGGCTGTTAACAGGAGTGAACTTCCATATCTTTTTATGTATCACTTTTTTTTTCTTTGTTTCTTTATTTCTAAGTATCTAAACTTGCTCCTGCCTCGTATTTTCTCCCATCATCATCACTCTCTTGCCATCCTTCTTTCCACCAGACCAAATAATTAGAGAAAAGTGAGGGAGACTTGCCAAAGCCCCCTGAACAGAGCAGGTCTGCTGAGCCCTCCGGTGGCAGGAAGTGGTCATGACAGCGTGTCTCTCTGATTCAATGCTTTGTCAGCAAACTGTGGCTGGACAAAAGTAGCTATCTGGACAACTTCTGCTTTAGCACATAGTTAATATTTCAAAATAAGTCAGTTTGAACTTTGTGAGATTTGGGTCAGACTGGTAATTCATTCTTAAATAATAAGTAAAGTCACAATGACAGTGTTTTTGTGAGGAGTGCAACATAGTGTGACATGAAATATGTGTCACATGAAAACTTTATGCATCGCTTGCCGTACAGCCTTCCTTTATCCACTCATACCATTGCTGAATTCTTTCAGTCTTCCTTTCATTCCTTTCCATTCCTCACTTCTTCTCAACACCCTTTCTTTCTTTCCTCCCTGTCTCCTTGTCATCCTGTGTTTTTCCATTGCGAGAAGGAGTGTGTGTGTGTGTGTTTGTTTGTGTGTGTTGGAGGGAATGATTGACGGAGACAGGGTTAAGTTTCGGTCCCCCCCTTATCTTTTAATGGCCCTGGTCTTTGTGTCTGCCCCCCCGCCACCTGAGACGAACACAATACAATACATGCTCACACACGCGCACGCACACATACACACACAAATGTGACACGAGAGCCCTTCAAAGGCAAACCCGTCAATGGGCCGGCTGTCACCTCCCTCCTGTGGTGCCCCGACTGTGATTGATAACTCCATCTCTCCCATCCCTCCTCCTTTCTTTCTTCTATGGTTCACTTCCAGCTGGTCCGGCCAGGAAGACACACTGTAGATAGATGGCAGCGAAACAACATTTTTATGTTTTCTATTGAGAAAATTGTATGTCTACCCCTACTTTGTGTGCATTGTTGAGATATTTTGAAAATAAAAATGTAAAGAAAAGCATGTTTGCTCTCTTTGAAAATACGGGAAGAAGTAGCCCCTTTATGTTAATGCAACTACAGAAACATGACCTCCAGCTCAACCCGTTTAATATTGGCTACCAAATACTGATCTTTAACTTTACAAGATCTCTTAACAATGTAGGGCCTTCGCTCACTCAAACACACACACACACACAGACACACACACACACACACAAAACACACAAACAGACCAATCAGAGAGAAGGGGGGGAGGGAGAAGGAAAAGGGAATGAGAAACTCCTTGCAGCACTGAAAGTGGGCCATGAAAACAACATGGAGACGAGGAGGGAGAGGAAGAGAGAAAAGTGGATATTCTTAGAAATGCATACAGGGGAAATATAAGTGGAAGAAAGGAGATGCAGGGAATGAAGTGATGGAGTGATAGAGAGTGAAAGACGGAAATAGCTAGACAAAGTCCTGTACACAATTTCCCATAGCTGTAGCCCGTGAGCCAGTCAGGGAACCAGATACCACTGTACCAAACCTCTGATCTACAGCTGGGGGCCTTTAAAGACTTAACACACATTTATTTGCACATATGCACTCACTCCATTTCTCTATTTCTCTCAGATACACACACGCAGAACCTTTATTCATAGCACAAAAATGAAATTATAGCGTTTAAGGAAACTCGTAGCAAATAAAAGGCTGTCTTTATGTGCCCGGATGGGCTTCTATTCCACCCAGTGACCTCCACCTCCTACCTCATACTGTCCAGCCATCTGCTAGCAGAAACAATGGCATCCCTGCTTTCCCCAACATGTCTACCATCTTTTTTCCCCCTATCTGTTTCTAAACTGTTGTTTATCTCGGGATGTAGTGGTTTTGGTTTGCACGTATCCTTTTCTAAATCTCAGCCTTTGTGTTGACAGCAGTTTGAGCTGCAGCTGACATAAGTGTACTGTATTTCAGAGTATAGTAATCAAGACAGTTGATTGGTTCTCTAATGAATAGCATAGGTTTCCACAAATAGCTTTGGTCTGACCAGCCAAATGTTTTACTGCAGCACTAGCATCTGAATGTCAGGCCTCTTCAATGTGGAGTGTGGGTGCACCCACGCCCCTGCATATGTCTTGTTGTGCTTTCTGGTTATAGAATTTTATCTCTGTGTGGTAACCGTTTGGGACATTTTTTGCATTTTTGCTTTCTTTGATGCAATAGTATTTTTAACTTTCACGAGCATGTGTACAAAATTCAGAGATCTGGTCAAACTGGATTCTTTCAGAGATTTAAGCTTTATCAGCATACCCCCCTCTTTCCCTTCCAGCAAAGATTCTTTTTTTCTAAGATATTTCCCTATTACTTAATTTACATGATTGATCCACAGCATTATGGTAATAATTGTTATCCTAGTCATCTAATGTGTACCATCTCTTTTTCATCTACTTTTTCCTGTTGATCTCAGGTCTCTAAAGTGAACGGGCTGACGCGGGCGGGCTCGGCACAAGCTGTTGGTGGTGCCAAAAAGAGCCGCGACTTCCGACTGCCGTCCAAAACTGTGAAGAAGTACACAGCCACCGTGTCCAAGGGCCACGTCACCTACACCAAAGCCAAACAGAAAGAACTGGGCAAGAAAACCAAACTCAGCAGCAGCAACAAACACAACAGCGCCGCCTCGGCACCATCGTCAGCGAACAATCATAATCAGCACAGCCAGCCAGCAGCCAGCAATGGGCTGGCCAACTCAGGAAAAGCAACGGCATCAGCCCACCACAGCAATGCAAAAACCCGCAAACAGGTGCTACTATCCAATGGGCTGCACAATGTGGCTGCCAGCGCCCGCCTCAACGGCAGGCTAAATGGGCAGCGGCACAACACCCTGGCTAAGGAGGACAGGCAGAGACAGTCCCAGCAGGGCCAGGGGGAGTGCCCAGGTCGAGAGGGACTGCGTAACTCCAAGCGGCGTCTAGAGTTGGTGCTCAACTCAGTGGGTACAGGGGTTGTTGAGCATAAAGCCAAAACCACTGGCACGGAGGCCAAGAAGGCCAAGCTTCAACCCACACCTCTGGAGACACGCAGCAGCAAGAAGGTGGCCAATCAAGAGAAAGCTGCGATGCAAACTACCACTCCAATTTCTAATGGACATGAATCAGAAACACCCCCTTCTTCTAAACAAACTCGACCTGTTACCCCACATTCACCTCCTACTCCCCCTCCTCAACAAATCCTGCCTCCTACACCAGCAGCCAATGCGGAGCCGGTGAACCAGCGGCCCAAGCGGGCGTCGGCTGGCAAGCTGATGTTGATTCGACAAGCACAGCAGCAGCAGAGCAGGTCTCATGGTCGGAGCTCCTCCTCTTCCTCCCCCTCATCAGGCCAGAATCACCCACAGAACCCCAGTTGTGCCAGCACTACCTCAGACCCCCAACAAACCTCTGTGTCCCTCTCCACCACCTCCTCTCTGCTTTCTTCCACCAACAACTCCGGACAGCTAAAACCAGCAGCATTGCGGACCGCTGACCGTGACAAGGAGTGGGAGCATGAGAAAGAGATGGCACGCCAGAAGGAACTTGAGCAGGAGAAGGAGTGGGAGCACCAGCGGAGCAGGCCAGAGGGCTGGGCAGCGCTGGGTGAAGTCCCTGTCTTTCAGCCAGTGCCAAGGGAGTTCCAGGACCCCCTGGTGTACTTGGATGCAGTGAGGGAACAGGCCGAGGAGGCTGGAATGTGCCGCGTGGTCCCGCCCCCAGACTGGCGGCCAGAGTGCAAGCTGAACGAGGAGATGCGTTTTGTTACACAGGTGCAGAGGGTCCACATGCTGGGCCGGCGCTGGGGACCCAATGTGCAGCGGTTGGCCTGCATCCGCAAGCACCTCAAATCTCAGGGCATTACCATGGATGAGCCACCTGTCATCGGTAAATGAGCCACACAGACAAACACATCTGAATATGTCAATGTACGCAAGGCAATTTAGTTAACAACACTCCTTCCCGAATTGATTGAATTAACTAAGCAATAAGCCACAGGTTTCTTACTGCACAATGACCAGAAGTACCAAAGCTATCGATTTTACGGGGTTAAATTAAACACAGACACCCTATTCCAAATCGAGGCTACATCCACACTACTACGTTTTCAAATGGCGTCCTAAAACAAAAAGGATTTCTGACCAGACGAGCGTTTCATCCCCGTTTTCAGAAATTATCTCAGTCGATACGAACACGCCAGAAAATGCATATCAAGTGACCATTCACGTACACTGGCAATGCACGGGCCGGTGTAAACAGGAGGGAGATGTTCAGTTATAGTAAATACTGCAAACAATGAACAGCAATGGCGAAAAGTAAGACCAGAGATTTCTTTGCTTGGACTGTCGATGAGGCATAGACAACAAGGACAGTAACGCATATAATTCGATATCCATGTTGAACGAGCAACTGTTAGTCGAGGCTGATGTCTTCTTTTCTTCTGGAAAAGGGACACGTGATAGGCACGTGACGGATCAGACCCAATCAAGAAGCAAACGTGGGTGTCTGCGTCATCGTTTCCAAAAGCCTCGGTTTTTGCACGTCCAGACTAGAACACAACCACGGAGTTTTCAGATGAAAACAGGGCCAGCTGTGTAGCATGGACACTAGGTGTAAATGTAGCAAAACTGGTGTGACGAAAGCGTAGTGGTGTGGATGTAGCCTGAGGCCTCCTTCTCAGCCCTGTCTACACTTGTGGTTGTTTCTCTTTCACAGCGTTTGTTGAATGTAAAGATAAGAAAGTGAACTAGATACAGTACATCAAAGGAAGATAATGTTCAAAAAAGTGTGCGTTCTTTTACAAAGCTATGACAAAAGCAGCCAGTAAGCAAGCATTACAGATGTTACTATTTCTATTGGTATCAGTGGTGCTTCCAAAGCTTGAGTGGCATTCTCCCCGTTTATAGATGACAATTAACAATGTGGAACAACTTGGTCAGTGGCCTGTCAGGCCACGATAACAATATTTTCCCCGATTGTCCCATTTCTCACAATGACATCAGCATTTTAAGCTTTTAAACAGCCCCAGTTTAGACAGAAACTCTGTGAGTTTTCTGTATGTGCATATGTATACATCCTGTGCATACAGTACATGGTTGTTGAAGTTTATTAGACTTGCACTGGTTCGTGTTGTGCATGCGCTGTTGCATTTGTATACAGCTGTGTTCAGATTATCCCGGTGTGAGTACAGTTGGTATGCTGCTGTTAGCCAGAGAGACCTGGCAGCCAGTGAGCCACAGTGGAGTGGCTTCAGCCAGCCAGGATACCCTGGTTCCAAATGACTTCCTTTACTGTGCCCAGCAGATCAGTTCTACATTAACAGAATTTGTGTCTCTGTTTGGCACAATGATGGTTCAGATCATTTTGAAAGGTGATAGCTCAATTGGCCATTTCAAATAAAATTAACTGCGCTTGATGAAACTGCATGTTTAGCCAAAGGAACAGATGCTCCAAGATGGCAGTCTTCTTGATTTGATTTCTGTTTTTTTCAAAACCTGATATAGGCAACTTCTCTATATACACATAGAGGGCCAACTTTTTGTTATTGAAGATAACAATTTTTTCACCTTTGATTGGTTGTAGCGTTAGCCTACGAGACACATAGATTCCTATTGAATTTGTCACAATTTCTATATTGACCCACACTCAGCTCATTCCTCATTTTATTTCTGAATTAACCTTCTCTTTGTCCTTCTGCTCCACGCAGGTGGCTGTGAAGTGGACCTGTCACGTTTTTTCCAGATCATCAATGACATGGGCGGCATGCAGCAGGTGATGGACCTGAAGAAGTGGACCAAGCTGGCCGACCTCCTGCGCATCCCTAAGTCAGCGCAGGACCGGCTGGCCAAGCTGCAGGAGGCGTACCTCCAGTACATCCTCTCCTATGACTCGCTTAGCGCAGAGGAGCGCCTCCGGCTGCAGGCCGAGGTGCTGCAGGAGAAGAAGAACCTGGAGTCGCGTCGGGGCCCTCTGGAGGGTCTTTCAGACTCCTCAGCACCTAGTGCGCTGGTGCTGCCACGCTATGAGCCCAAGAACGGGCTAGTAGGTGGAATAGTGGGAGGGGCGACAGGGCACCACCGCACCAATGGAGTGTATCACCCTCTGAAGGAGCTGGAGGCTCAGGTCAAAGTGGGCCGGCGCCGGCTCTTCGCTCAGGAAAAACAAGGCAAAGAGGAGAGGCAGCATGGGGAGGAGCAGCAGGAGGAGGAGGAAGACAGGGGCATTCTCAGTGACCAGCACAAATGTATTAACAAGGTGAGGATGAAGAAGACATTTGCTGTTTATGCCATACAAGAGGCACATAAGTGTATCTTCTGGTTATTCATTCTTTCTAAAGGGGTTTTATTATCTTAGCTCATTAAGTGTTGTAAACAACTGTTAATTCTGATTGACCACTGTTGCAGGGTCAATTGCTCATTACAGTGTTTGCTGTCCAGTTAGCCATCTTTGCATCTCTGGATTATGCCTACTTACTGGCCTGCTCATCTCCATATTTCATTTTTGTCCGCAAAAGGATTACTCAACACAGACGCCAAATATATCTCCTTCCTCTAACTTAAAATATAAGAAAGCATATTTTAAGTTACAAGATGTGATGAGAGCCAACTTTCATAGTTTGACTTTGTTTATTAGTATGTTAACATCCATAATCAAATTTGTTTTGTCCTTCAATGAACAAGCTGGCATGTATAAACGAAGATGCATACAGTTTTGTTTATACGGTAAATGCCAGATCTTTTGTAGCTTGCCAGCGCCTGAGCAGTCTTCAAAGGCCTCATTATTGCTAAACCAGATGTCTGCCATCTCACTACTACCTGAATCAAGACTAATGTCACACATGCGGTGTAAACAGCCTACACCTTTCATAGTAACACCACTAACATTTGAGTGTTTCGATATCACTGTCAGTTCTTAAGTGACAAAATATGCACCGTATCGTGAGAAGGAACTAAGCTGTGCTATAAATTGTACACACTATGACTGGGTTTGTCTTAGTGAGACTGTTACTGTGGTGTGAACTGCAAAGATGTTAATGCCTATTGAATTCTTAATCAGTGTTCTTGGTAACATGGTAGCAGCTGTTAAATTACATAGTTTGTGGCTTATAAAAGCAAACCTAAGCGGCCTGCACACCTGTTTACATTTAACAGTATGTGTAAAGTCATGTAGGTGCATTGTAAAGACCTGGTTTTTGGTGTGCAAGAGAGGGACAGCATTTTTTGTACCTTGCACGTCTTGTGGTTTTGTTAAATATTCCTGTGCAGCTGTTTGTGTGGTAAGGTGGTCAGTAGTCCTGGGTGTGTGTGTGTGTGTGTGTGTGTGTGTGTATGCACATGAGCTGTATTCCCACCTTCCCAGGCTGCTGGCAGCTGTGTTGATTCTGGCTGGCTGAAATGTAGGTCAGAGAGAAGGCAGCCCCCAAAGTAGCCCATCCCTTTGCCGCTGTCCCGCCCCCTTTAAACCCCGCCCTCTCCAGCTCACTCAGCTCCTTAATCCAGCCCCTCTCCCCATGGCTTCTCTCCTTCAGCCCATGCCCTTGCTCTTAGCTCTTTCCCCAAATCTCCAGTCCTCTTGACGACCCTATCTTTCTCTGTCGTGCCTGGTTCTCTTGCCAATGCCTCTACCAAGCACCCCTACCTCCAACACGTACATCAGTGCAAAGGCTAGCAGTTTTTTGTGTATGTGTAAACATCCACATGTGCAAACACATACCACACTTGCTTTTCACAAAACACTGTGCACTTATTGTTGTGTTGATGTTTGTCCATGCAACAGAATCATGATGGGGTGAAGCAGTAATTATTTCTGTAATTAAGATAATGCTGTTCTGTGTTGGCTCTCTCTCTCACACTCACTCTCACACTGCACAATACTCCACCCATCTCCAATGTGGATCCCATTAGATTTGTTTGTTCCTTTGGTAACTAAATCCCTCTATATGACCTCCGTCTGAAGAACTGAGATATTGTCAACAGACTTTACCTGGTACAGTCCATAGACCTCTGAATTATATAAGTACAATTCGGGTGTAGTGACATGTGAATGGATGTCTCCATTCTGAAAGGACAGGCTTGTCTAAATATGACCCATCACATTTCTCCACAGCTCAGATTTGTATGCATTTTTCAACATGAGTGGCCCCCAAGAGGAGGTTATATTTCACTTTTTCTATCAAGAGAACAAAGTGCATGTCAAGGGTATAATTAACTCTAATTACACCAGGAAAGGCTTGGGTAAGTGCTGCTGATGACTCGCTCAAAGAACGTCTTGTCAGTACTTACTAGGTCACTACTATACGGTATTATTTAACTGCATTATTTCAGTACCCTGTAGCTATTGTAGTATATTGTAATAGGGTCAGCCACTTTTTTTGAAAACCTCAGCACCTAAGAAGGAAAAAATAAAAGAGAGACAAATTGTCACCATGAGGATAAGGAATCAGCAAGGTCATCTTTCATGCAGGGTCCATGCATCTCCAGGCCCGGGGCTGGCAGATTTATGGTAACCTTCAAAGCAGGAGTGTCCATGGGAGACGGGGTTAAGTCCAGGGGAAATGTATCGGGGACTTTTAGGGGCGGCACAGAGGGGCAGCCTTATAGAGACACATGTACAGTTGATACATTTGTCGGTGCACATACAGTACATGCATTCTTTTGACCATAATGCTTTCCCGCTGACTTTTTGACTGGTGGGAAAGAGGAGAACTTGCAGTTCATTGACATCCAGCAATATTTTCTTTGCTCATGTTTTATTCACGCTCCAATCTCGGTTCACATTCCCTATTGTTTTTTTTCCCCCTCATGACTGAAGTCCATAAATATGTAGAGTGAAGTCTGGAGTTTTTTCCATGTTTCCCTCAGACGCCTTTAACATGCTATGACTCATAATGTTTAATGCATGTTTGTTTTCAGGGGAAATCTGTGTCTTTGACGAACTTCTTCAGGATAGCCCGGAACACCATGACCATGTGCTTTAACAAGGAACCAGGAGCTGCTGATGTTGAGGTTAGCTTGCTTTAGTCATGATGAAACTATTTTTACAACCTATACTGAATGTAAACTGCATTATCTACACTAGCTTCTAGTGGCTTGTGTTTCTTTCCTCCTAAATGAAACATTTAGTTGCTGCAAGATGAAATATTAGAAGTGTTGATCAAATGTTTATGTAAACCTTAGCTAAAAGAAAATCATTCAAAAGGGAGTTTTCTCACAGACCTCAGCTAGCAGACATAATTGACTATGAGGCACACCTGAAACCTGTACCCTGCTTCATGCATTCTTCCACTGATTGGCTTTCCTTTCTTTTTGTTCTTGCAGCAAGAGTACTGGAGGATTGTGGAGCAGAGAGATAGCCATGTGGTGGTGCATTGTGGGAAGGTGGACACCAGTACACATGGCAGTGGTTTCCCCACAGGAAAGTCAGAGCCATTTTCAAAGTAAGCAGCTCATAGACCTTACAGCACACTCACTTTAAAGTTTGGACAGAGTATTCTGATTGTGTTGCAAGACTGGTATGAGTGTCAGATGGTGAATCTCGGCAGGGAAACCGAGTAACACTGTCCGCTTCCTCAAGAGTGACCATGGAGGCACCCTGGAGCTAACCTGCCTAAGTATTCTTTGGTATCCCTGGAAAAAAGAAATGCAGAAATGACCCTTTCCTCTTATCTTTTGCTCAGACATGGATGGAACCTCACTGTCCTCCCCAATAACTCTGGATCCATTCTGAGGCATTTGGGTGCTGTGCCTGGTAAGGACATGTAAAGGCAGTTCTCTACACAGCATAATGGCTGTAGCTGCTCAATAGCAAACTCAAAGAAAGACAAAGTTGGCTGCGAAATGCTCTATAAAAAAAAAAAAAAAAGCATTTATAGGCAATAAATACTTTTAGCTGCATCTCTACATAGTCTATGCTGTTGTTGTTTATGTAATTTGCAGTTAGTAATAACCTATGTTCTTGTTTCTCTCTTTAAACCCCTCTGTCTCCCCAGGGGTGACCATTCCCTGGCTTAACATTGGCATGGTCTTTTCTACCTCATGCTGGTCTCGAGACCAAAATCGCCTTCCATATATTGATTACTTACACACTGGTGCTGATTGCATTTGGTAAGTATACAATGGGCTCTTTTCCTCATCATTACTGGTGTAGTGTGTACATGATCACATTGAAAACTCGCCCCAAATTCTAATATTGTAAATATTTAAACATATATAAAATTAGCAAGGAGACCCAATAGGAAAAAGTACATAGTCTCATCTCTGTGGACAGGTCTTTGTTAAGTGGGGTTATGTCGACAGATTCTTTATGTGAAGGTCTGTTCAGTATGTCTCTGTCTTGGTGTGTTCATCTCACAGGTATTCTGTCCCTGCTGAGGAGAAGGCTAAGCTGGACAAGGTGGTCCATACACTGCTTCAGGCCAATGGCACCCCAGGACTAGAAATGTTGGAGAAGAACATCATGGTCAGTGTTTTCAGTGTGTGCAAATTCAAATATATTGCCATCTGCCATCCACGCTTTGTCATGTTTCACAGATTAAAGTAAGAAGCATTTTCAGTCTTTCATCAGTCATAATACTTTCTGAAGCCACTTCATTACCCAAAATATACAGTTTGGGATATGTAACACTTTTTTCTTTCTCTCCCTCTCCTCTTTTTTGATCTTCCAGATCTCTCCAGAGGTGCTATGCCGTAAAGGCATCAAGGTTTACCGTACGGTCCAGAGGAGCGGCCAGTTTGTAGTCTGCTACCCCGGAGCCTTTGTCTCTAAAGTGTGCTGTGGCTACAGTGTGTCAGAGACGGTGCACTTTGCCACACCGCACTGGATGAACCTGGGTTACCAGGCCGCAAAGGTCAGCATATGAATCTGGGTGGGCAGATCAGTACATGGGCCATGTTAAATGAGTAATGGCACATATGTATATGTGGACAACAAAATGTGCAATAAGGGATGAAAATGTTTTCTATAAATATAAAATCAAAATGTCTCTGGAATGAATATTTTGCCTGTGTATTACAGATTTTACATGTTTTATTTCACTCCTGCTTTGTAATGGCTCACAACACTGGCCCCCTGTGGACAGTGGTAGTTAAAACTCTGATTTTATGTCGAGGTGATTGAAACTGAAATGGGTAAATGAACTTGGAACCTAGAGCTTAATTCTCTGATCAGCCAGCGTGCTGAACTTTAAGGAGTAACTGAAGCTGTAAGTCTCCCAGGGGGTTGTATTGATATTTTTCTTTTGTGATCATGAGCAAGCCTTTGGACCACTGGAACTCATTAAATCAGTAATAGAAGAGAAGAAA
Source organism: Coreoperca whiteheadi (assembly GCA_011952105.1). Taxonomy (NCBI): domain Eukaryota; kingdom Metazoa; phylum Chordata; class Actinopteri; order Centrarchiformes; family Sinipercidae; genus Coreoperca; species Coreoperca whiteheadi. The sequence continues at coordinate 12,557,215 of CM022477.1, forward strand.
AGGTTCCTTACAGTCATTATGGGCATTATGGTGATGGAAGTACGTATACCTTCAGCAATACCATCGCATTCATAGCCACAGCGAATATTGCTCTCAAGGGTAATATGACATTCATACAATGTACTGTATTGTGGTGCACCGCCTGAAACATTTTTTCCAAATGGTGAATATTTTTTACTTGAATATTTATCTTAGTGTACAGTGTGTGATTACACTGCAAACTATTTCATTCTTACACATTAAAGGACATTATCAGCATTGTTGGAGCATATCAGTCAGTTTGCTTTACTCTTACTTCACCTAGTTAAATTATCTGTATTTACTGTGTGTAAAAAAAACGAACACAAAAAACTGGTTGAATAAATGACCAATGTTGGTGGAAAAAGTGCTGGTCTTTTTTTGATTTTGAGAAATAAAAAAATTACAAACAAAGCACATCAAAAAACATTCTGCTACTGATTTTAATGAGAATCATAATTTGTTCTGAATTTGTGTGCAGGACCTGAAATGTCGTCGTATAGCCAAACCCTTCTCCATGGAGAAGCTACTGTACCAGATCGCCACCGCCGAATCCAAGAGGGACAATGGCCTTCTCCTCACCACCATCTCCGCCCTACTCAAAGACCTCAGGTAGGATGCAGCAGTCGTCCTAAGTGCACATACTCGTCTTCACACATGTATATGCAAAAAGTAACAAGACTGTTACTATTCTAAAGTATAGTGTAATTTTATCTGCAAGTAAAAACTTGTTATAATATAGAACTGTCATTTCCACTAATTCTATTTAAGGACTCAATCGAATGTTGCATTAGAAGAACTGTATTTTCTCCTCTGCAAATACTGTTCTTTATCATTAGCGGATGCCCAACTCTCTGTGTTTCTCTGGAACAATAATACGCTTCCAACTTATTGAGCATCTTTGTTGTCCAATAGGAACATAGAGATGCGCCAACGGCAGGAACTTTACAAGGCAGGTTTGCTCTCCTCTGCCCGCTACGGCACCCATGACAGCAGCCTGGGTCCCGGTGAGGGACGCAAGAAGCCCCGCGGGAAATGGTTGGCGCTGGAGTCCTCAGAGAGACGCTGCCAGATCTGTCAGCATCTCTGCTACCTGTCCATGGTGAGAGCAGAGGGCACAGGAGATTTACACGCTGGTTACAAGATATGACGACTTATTTTCTAACATTTCTGTAGTGCTAGTTTGTCGACCAAGGACGCCCTTCAAGAAAGTTTGAAGTTATAAATATTTATTCATGAAATCATCAATAATGCCAGGGTGGATATATTTTTTCAGTTTGTAGGTAATATTTTGCATCATGCCCCTGCAAAAACACAGCTATATACTGTACATAATAACATTCCTATTTGTTTGCACACTGGCAAGATTACATTTTTGTGCTTTTTATGGCTCAATATTTCAAAAGTATCCAAACCAAATTATGACATCTGATTATTGAATTGAATGCCGTAATATGTGTAAACTTAATAACTTTCCAGGGGCATAATACAGAAGGATGGGAAGACATTTAAATCAGGTTTCCCACCATCTCACGAATAAGCGACATCTTGTGTTGAGTGTCTTGTTTCTACAGTAATGTCTCTGTCTGTGCAGGTGGTTCAGGAGACTGAGAATGTGGTCTTCTGTCTGGAGTGTGCCCTGCGCTATGTGGAGAAGCACAAGTCCTGCAGAGGCCTTAAGATGATGTACCGATATGATGAGGTGAGCTGCCGCTGTTTGTTTCTGCTGTGGTTTGGTTTGGTTCTCTCTCCGTCCAGATGGGGGAGACATCAGCTAGGTTTACACTACTTCAGGAAGACAATTATTCAGCATGACTGTTCGTGTACTGTATTTTCTTGTCAATGCTGTAATTCATACTGTGTGCGAATAAGTTAGAGAAGGTGATTTTGTAAATATGTACATTTTTTTAATTTGCCTTCCAATCAGGAGCAAATCAACAGTTTGGTGAACCAGGTGTGTGGCCGGGCCATGTTAAAGAACGGGGGCAGTGGTGGCGTCATCGTCAATGGAGGAGTAGGGGACCCCTGCCATGGCTTAAGCCCAGCCAAAGCTTCCCCAGCGAAGCGAGGCCCCCGGAAGCGCGCCACCGTGGAGGTGTCCCTGGCACGCCTGTCCTCCAGCCACATACCCAAGGCGGCTGCTGTATCCTGAGGGGGGCACCTCAACATCACCGCCCAGCGCGCTGTTCACACTTCCTGCTCCGGCCCTTCTTGAGCCCTCCCAGACTCCCGTGTTTTGTTTTTGTGTGGTTTTTTTTGTTTTTTTTTTACACATTAAGCAGGCTCACTATCAATCCCTCCTCCAACACCAATATTTGATTGATTGTTTTTGAGCTTTGAAAATCCCCTGACCTGACCTCCCAAAGCCCCCCTCCTAAAAATATATTTACCTCCCCCTTAGTATGACAGGTTTGTTTACGGAAAAAAAGTAAAGGAAAACAAGAAAAGCAAGATGTCTTTTTGCACTAGTGTGAAAGAAGAATTTGTTTTTATTCTGGATGATTTTAGAATCCCCCTGTCCCTCCTTAAGTCGTCCTTTACAACATTACAAGCATTAAGTGTAACGTTCACAAGAAGACTTGATGGGCCCTCTTATACCCTTTACCTCCTTTCAAATCCTCCCTTAACGGAAATGGCTTACATTTGTTACCTTCTTCTTGCATCACTCTTTCCTGCCCTCATCTCGCCCCTGAGACTGAACCTCCCCCCCCCCCCTCATAATGCGTCACTCAACTGTGAACATGGGACAAATGAAAAGGCGGCCTTTTTTTCTCCCCAGTTTTCTGAAGTGAAAATGACATCAAGTAGTTACCCAAAGTTGATCTCCGTCCTTGGTTTGAGGAAGAGGAGTCCTTTTTTATTGATTTTATTCGTTCTTGATGCAGCTCCTGCATTGGTTTAAAAAAAGAAAAAGTGTGTGTGTGTGTTGGGG
>CM022477.1:12560189-12629671 GCA_011952105.1 Coreoperca whiteheadi
GAAAGGGGGGGGGAGGGTGGGTGTGTAGGGGGGGGGGGGGGGGGGGGGGGGGGGGGGGGGGGGGGGGGGGGGGGGGGGGGGATGTTTTGGCGACGCGAGGTAAAAACTTGAACGACAGACAATGTTGGTTGGCTATGTTTTTTTTTTTCAAGTTCTATTTTGAATTTTAGCTTTGGTTTTTGCTAGGTTTTTGCAAGAAGTCTTCTGTATATTTTTTTTTGTCATTGTGGATGTTTGTTGGTGGATGTGAGAGGGGGCAGAGCTTCAGCTGCTTGACCTTTGAAAGGTCACTGTTCACCTCACTTCCTGGTAGTATGGAGGGATCCTTCCTTCGCTAGCAAGTGAAAACGGTGCCTGATACTTAGCGAGGAGATCCATTTTATTGGTGCTGTTGGTTATAATTACTGTATAACAACACAAATTAAAAATCTGGGGGTTAGCGTCTGCTATCGACTAACAGCTAGCTCACGCACCCCCACCCCACAGGGCAGAAAGGCTTCAGGCTTTTCTGGTTCTAGATGTGCAATCGTGTTAACATTCCATTCTTCCAGTACTCTTGTTTCATCTGTACCAGTAAACATTAATTATTATATTATATTATTATTATTTTGTGTTTTTTTTTTACTTTTGTTGATCTGATGTGTTATCTCAAGTAGAGCCACTAGTCAAAGAGTGTAAAATGTGAAATATCAAATCCAAGTTGTTGTTTTTTTTTTTAATTGTCCTTTGTTTTTTGGCTTTTGCATTTTTTTTCCCTTTTCCAGATATATTATGAGTGATTTTTAGAGAGGATAAAGTCCAACACAAACAAAACATCAACTTTTTTGTACATAATCCTGTAAATTTCTTTAAATACTTGAGCCTTTTTCTGGGGTGAAGGAAGAAAGAAAGGAAGGAAGCGAGAAAAAGTTCCAGAGGAGAGTGGTTGATGAAGAAAAAGCCTTACATTTCCCTTTCTTCATCCATGTGAGTTTGATGCTTACAGGGTTGCTCTGGTAAACGTGTATAAAAAATTTTAAGTGCTGCTTATATCACTAAGAAAGAAGATATTGAGTAGCCAACGACTGCCCCCCAACCTAGTTTTGTTTGTTTAGCTTTACTTTTTTAAAGAAAAGGGAAAAAAAAAAAAGATGTTCACAAAAAAAAAAAAAGGGTTTTTACATTTTCATTACTGAAAATTCAACAAATGTAGTAGCTACTCATGTTGCACTGAGCTTGCCAGTGGTGACTGTCAAGGAAAAATCCTATAATCCAGTTTGTTGGTTGTCGTCCCTCGCAGAAGACTGAACTGTTTTAGGACTATTTAATGAAATACCAAGTCGGGTGTTTTCAACATAATAAAAAGTGGTTGTCAAGTTTTTATGGCCTTACAATATATTTTGTTCTGTTTTTCAGTTCTCTTGTTTGTTTCTTCCATTTTCTACAGTATAAACTACTTGCTCACGGTGGGATCTCTGGTGACTTAATTTATTAGTGCCGCATCTCGGCCTTTCCCTCCACTCGGAAAGAGAGTCATGTTGGTTATATTGACAGTTTTTTACTTTTGCAGTTTGTACTTAAGGTTTAATAAAAACTTACCGACAATTCACTGTCATTTCTTTCCAACCTGCGTGTGTCTCTTTGTGTGCCGACTTTTGACATGACTGCAAGATGAAACAGTTTCATAATTTAGATTTTAATTTCTTTAACAAGCCATTTCACCCACGTTACAAAATCATTTTCTCACGTTCCGCTAGTGGCATCTAGCCTGGAGCTGAAATGATTAATCCTAAGTCATTTTACAGCAAAAATGCCAAATCGATAGTTCCACCTTGAAATCTGAGTATTTGAGGGTTTTCAGTCCTCTTTCATATTCCACGAAATATTTTTAGGATTTTAGACTGTTGGTCAGACATCACCTTGGTATTTGGGAGCTTGTGATGGACATGTTTTTACTTTTTTTTTTTTTTCCTTTGCATGTTATAGACCAATCAACTAATTGATTAAATCGACAATGTAAAGAAACGTTATTTGCAGTCTTTTTTTGGAACTACTTATTTGGTAGAACTGTTGACAGGGGGTCCTGTGGATTTACTAACCGTGACATTTTTGGAGAGAGCCATTACTGATGCATATTTTCAATGCTGGGGTATACTGTCACCCTACCAGCATCTCAAAACCTGGCCAAATACCCAAACTGTCTGCATTGCTAGATAGATACCGCTAGAGATAAGTGAGGGGGGAAAAACAGGTTTGGTTAACTTAACATCAAGTTCCATAGTAAGCCGCAAGAGGTGTGGGGTATATTCTGTTCATTTAACACAGAGCGTATCACTCTATTCACACTCCACACATTGTAAATGCAAACTGTTGAAGGACCCTGTAGTTAACCTTAATTAAAGAGCACTGGAGTGACTTTCAGCCATCGACACCAGCCCTTTACTAGTCACAATGAATACATCCACTCAGCCCTCAAATGCCGTTTACTCTCAGAAGTAACTGATATTGTTTGTCCTTATTTTTCAGTTAAACATTTAACTTAAATAATGAGTATATACATGGTAAAATATCCCTCCCTAAGAGAAAACGCCTGTATTTCAAAGCCCTTTTCCTCTCCTACAGAACACACTATACATCTACAGTATCCGTTCCCTCACTTTATCAGCTTTCCATTTGTAAAGATTTCAGGCAGGACTGTAGATCAAGAGCGCGCGCTCACAGGGACTGTTAACATAATCAAACCCTAAATCCTGCTCGCATTTCATTCTTTAACTTGTTCCTGAAATGCTTAGATGAAACAATACTAGGGGAGAAACATTTATTACCAACAAGTCAAAAATTGTAGACAGGGGAAAAGAAAGGAAGGAGTAATGCTGTCACATTGCACAAATGTCAACATTTCTATACAAAAAATCTGGATACAGTTAAACCTTCTGGGTGTTGTCCAGTGCATAGCACACAGTCCAAACAGGGATTTGGTCCTTGATCAATTCTCTAATTGGTAGTTTACGTTTAAAATATTGCTGAATCTAGCATATAAACCAGTTAAAGAAAAGCTTATCCATAAAGTCATGAAGATGTCATCCATGTGGTCCCTGCACATCATTTGTCAAGTGCTCTGTGCTAACTATTTAGTATTTGCTATATTAAAAAGAATCAATTCTCCAAAATTACAACATAATTCAAACCGTTTTTCGCTCAACGGAACAAAGCAGCTCCATCGGAAAAAATTAATGCCATAGGCAGCAATGAGCTAAGTCAATTCAGCTTACTTAATCCTGTTTGAAAGAGTAATAAGACCAACCACACACACTTGTTCCAGCATCACAAAGCCAGCTGCGTTCCAATAATTGCCCACAAAATTCCGCCATTCGTCCCTCTCTTATCAAATTAGTGCGAAACCTGGCGTGTATGTTCAGGAGATATTGCAAGATGTCTACGGTGAGTTTGATCAAGATCGCTCAAAGACATCTTGAGTTATAAGCAAATATGTGATAGGCCACACCCACAAGCCCCAATCAATATGAAACCTTAGTTAATTGGTTAATTTTGGTTGATACTTGGCCCCAGAGCATGCACACCAAATTTGGTGAAATTCTGTCTGCCGAGTTTCGAGGTACAGTTTATATGGCATTTGTGGCGCCCCCTATGGGTTGAGCTCAAAATACCTTGGCAAGCCTATTCTCAAACATGTACTTAAGATGTCTCCCAAAACTTGTGATCATTAGACAAATTGTTAATGAGTTTTGGCCAATTTCCTATAAGCCCTGTCCTTTGCAAGACTATTTTGGTTGATGGCGGCCATGTTTTTGATCGATCTTGCTCATTTATAATCGAAACGTGTATCTCAGTCGCGCAATGCTGTATAAAACATTTTGGGTCAAAATTCAAAACGTTCTATTAATTTAACTGTTTTTCACATTGTGCAAATTAGCAACAAAAAATACATCATGGCATACATTAATGGTCCCATAGGTTTTTTGGTAGGGCATATTGAGCTTGACTTGTGTGAGAAATGTCGTCAATCAGAGTCATGGCGTGAAGGGCTTGGTCTTAATTACAGTGCCAATATGTGGCTAAAATTTCTGTGGCAGCATTTGCACGTCATTTCCAGTTATTGGTCCACGTTTCGTGTTTCTAGCTCATTTGAGCCGCGGCATAAGACAAATTATATAATAATAAAATAAGAGAATAATACTAATTAAAAAACAGCAACGCGGTTTGAACCCTAAATATCTGCTTGCCTAGATACCCCCCCATTATTTGCGTGACAACATACAGTCTAAATGAGACTTACTTTTGGTGATTAAAAACTTATTTCACCTGCATTAAGTTTTAAAAATAAAATGTCATAAAATGTGACATTTTAACACGGATGCCTTGATACTTGACCTCTGGTGATAGAATTTTATTTTTGGCACGTATTTGGTACAAATATATTTATATTCTAAACTGAAAAGTTTCACCAATCTCCAACACATATTAATGCTCAACAGCTGCAGTCTTTAGTGAAAGTATTAGCCTGGTGCACGACAACAAAGATCTGCAAAAGGGACACGTGGATGATTTTAGTGTATACTCTATATTATTCAATTCTATTATGCTAAAGGGAACTCAGCCCTATTTTACAGGATTTAATTAGAATTGAAAACTCACATCAGTGATCTTTTAAGGCAAGGTCATGTGGCAGTTAGTGCAACCTCAGTGTATTTTCTTTCATATGTTTTTTTGTCAGTGTGAAATGAATTTGAGAAGGAAGCCAATATTGTGATATATCCGAGTTTGCTTTCTCAGCTCTGTGTGTTTGTGTGTTTGTGTTTAAATCTAGTCCATCTCTCCTCAAACCTTCGGCCTGCCCTCCTCACAGTCTTTGCTGGTCTGGTCCTCTTGGTCCACCAACGCTGTATCGGGGTGCACCTCCTCTTCATCCAGAGTCACCACCACGGGGGCCCTTCTCCTCCTTCCTCCTCCTCCCCCTGATCCTCCGACGCCTCCTCCTCCTCGCTCAGTCTCCTCTTCCTCGTCGTCTTCATCCTCCTCCCCGGCCTCTGTGTCCTGGCTGGCTGAGTCGGTGCAGGTGGATGAAAGGGAAGAAAGCTTGTGGCGTAACTCAGCCTGGGTGGGAACTTGAAGACTGATCTCTGTGGTGAAGGACTCGGCGTCTGGACCTGGGAGAAAGAGGAGTCACTTAGATAACTTCAGACTTCGTTTTAAAAAGATACATAGGTAATGCTGCAGTGGTACCATCAGATCTACACTCCTCTAATTTGAAATTGGTGACAACCTCCTTTCTGTTTCCAGTCACCCTTTTCTCTTAAAAATAAAACCCAAACATTTCTATAATTTATTATTATTATTTGCTATCTTAGACTGACAGCTGCAAAAAATACTTTTGTTTAAACTTGCTAGGATTTGGCTCCATCACCTACAGACATAAAATGTAGCAGAGATTTACTTGCATCAAATTATTTTTAGAGGAAGATGAGCTGTCAGATGCTGTAGGTTGTTCACTGTGACAAGAATTTTCCCAAGCAGATGTCAATCTTCTGAGTCACATATTTCTGCATCAGCGAATTCTCTGATATGGATTATCTGTTATTTCACTTCAGTAATTAGGTGTATGAATTATTACAGCTTAAATTAATTTAGTGTGTTTAGTTTAGGTACATGTATTTTGTGTTTATGGCCACCTACCTGTGCCAGGTGAGGAAGCACTGTTGTCCTCTCCCCCAGAGTGCAGAAACACATCCAGGGCTTCGTGGTCAGACATGTCCATCAGATCCATCTGCTCCAGCATGTCCACGTTCACCTCCATGGACGACATGCTTCCTATTGGCCCTGGACACGACACGGGACAGCAAGGTATTAGCCTCACACAAGGTTGACGCATTCAGAGGGCAGCAGCAAGGGGTTGAGTCCAGGAAGAGAGGTGCTTTGAGTTTATTTTTGTTCCAAAATATGGCCAAGCAGAAGCAAATGGGAGCACATTCCAGCTGGATGGCATTTGAAATGGGTAAGCTTGTGTGCATAGAACAGTTTGTTTACCTTATGATCCAAAGCATTACCACAAATAATGGGTTGGCAGGTGTCAATGTATGTAGGAAGCTGTATATGAAGGCGACAAGCAACACCTACAATATCATTTACAGGATAGGTTCACGTTTTGAAGTTTAATACTCGTTTAATACTCCCTTAATACTTGCATGCCCACATGTACATTGAAAGAGTAATTGGTCGAAATTCCCTCTTTGTATGAGAGCATTGTTTTAAGACAGACTTGAAAAAACGTGAACCTATCCTTTAGGTGAACAGATTTCAGTGGCTCAGAAGCAAAGAGCCTCCTGAAAGAGAATTCAAATGTACGTATCCACATTTTACCAGTTAAAGTTATTGGGATCAACCTTAAGACGTGAATAATGCTCCTTATCCACATGGTACCCACATGTATATTTCAGGGCTGGATAAAACACCTCAAAATTAAATGAATGTACAACAAAATGAAAGACTGATCTGGCCACAAAATGTAATGAACCCAGTACCAGTCCATTGAAGGTACATTAAGTAAAATCGGAACGTGGACAATACAATACGTAAAACAGATGAAAGCCATACAGACGGACTTTTATATTCAATATAACAGTAATTCTATATTGGCCGCATAATTCTTCTGATATGCAATGGGGCAATATATTAAAGTTTTACCAATTAAATAGGTAAATAAGTAGAATACAACAAAATCATTGGAAACTCGTCTTATACTAATACGGTAACTACTACAGTCCTGGATTCACCACCTTGCAGGGGTACAAAACCCCCTGTTCACTGTCATTATGTGCTACATGCGTCACAAACAGCTAGTGCACGGTGGATGGTGGCGGGGGAGGGGAGGGGGAGGGGAGACGATTGGTCAGCACAGCGGTGAGAGAAGATGGCTACCGTACCTCAAAGAAATGAGGAGAGCAGAGTAGGGCGGCACAGGGAGGGAGAGCAGAACAGTCAAGAAAGAGAGAAAGAAGGGGAATGTTATTTCCCATGGAGACTGCCCCAAAAGTCTCCCTGTCCTTTAAATAGCAACACACATACAAAAGATCACACACACAAGTGAGTGTCATATTTTCAGATCACTCAACTTTGGCAATTCATCCAAATGTCCACAAATTAACTTTATACAAACTGATTGTAATGTATAAACATTAGGATGAATTTAATGCCTATACACACACGCAGATGGATTTTGTATATTATTTAAACGTACACACATCAAATCACGCCACATTTGATACACCAGTCCAGTTATATAGACAATTTTCTCATTCTCTCTCTTTCTCTGTGGAGACAGCAGTGTTTTCTGTGACATATCTTAGAGGATCTAAGATCTAATGCTCGCTAATGAGTTCTCAGTATGCAGCCTCTTCGCATGTGTATTTCCATACCTCGCCTGTCTGCTATGCAATTACTACCACATAGCAAATTTTCAGCCTCATAAAACGTAGTATGGAGGATGCGGATTCACTTTTCAGCCCCAAATGGAGCCGTCTTTCCCGCACATGCACAAAAATAAAAAACTGTGCACACACACACACACACACACACACACACACACACTTTCTTGAACCAACACTATGGCTCTGTGGCAAAAGTCTTGGTCCACAAAGCAGAACATCCTTTCCATGTGACTGCCTCTTAACATGTTCTTCTTTTAGCCCTAGTGTGACCTTGCCTAAAAGGTTCCCCTGCTGGGAAAGACAGTGAGATTGCAGAGAGTATATATATATATATATATATATATATATATATATATATGTGTGTGTGTGTGTGTGTGTGTGTGTGTGTGTGTGTGTGTGTGTGTGTGTGCGTATAAGACCCCTGAGACTGCCTTTTGATGGCTCAGTAGCTTATGGCATCCGCAGCCCTTTCTCTATTTTTCTTGACTATCTCTGTTTAGTTTTTTTCTCTGTATCTCTCCCACCTCTTTCTCAGTGTCTCTAGCTGTAGCTTTACTCTTCAGTGGCGCCGCCCTGCTGTAGGGTTTTGTAGCTGCATGAAGGATAATGATTCGCAGTGTGCTGTGTGTTATTCAGCTCTCACATCGTAACCTTATTTTTAGCTGTGTTTCACCACAATTCTGATGTGAGCCCCCTCTTTAACTACAAATATTCTTAATGCAATTATGACTGGTTGATTCTAATTCGGCTGTTGTGATTTCTGCAGCCCACTTGCTTGCCTTTGTGAATCACATCATTCGGAGTGTGAAGTCTAAATGTAAACATCTCTTCTGTCTTTTTAGCATGAATGAATGTCGACTACACAGGATTCTGACTAGTCTTTGCATAATGAGCTGTGAATATTTCACTCACTGTACCTCAAGCCTGGCTTTGGAGATTGCTTTTGTCATGGAGGTCCATTAAGAAAAACACTGCATTGATTTAAAAAAAAAAAAAAAAAAGCTGTTTTGAGTGACAGTGAAAACATAAATATCTCACATTCTCTCCCTCTCCTCTCCTTAAATCTCTTTTCTTTCGTTCCATCTGTCCTCCTTCCTTGCTGCTCCACAATCCTCTCTAATAAGCCATTTCCAGTGGATTAAGGGAGCAGGACAGATGAGTAAAAGAAGAAGAAAAATCACATTACAAACTCTGTGCCAATACGTCATTCAGTGCAGGATACATATCTCATGCAGTCCCTCATTTCAGCACATCCTTTGGGTATTTTAGCACAGGCTTTTGGCAGTAATACATGAGGTAAACTGCAGCAGGATTCTATTACAATCCCAGTGGAAGACTACATTTATATGGTGCGGTAGCATTTTTCAAAGCAATGGCTCTACTTGTGTATTTTGCGACAGGCACTCAGAGTGTGGAGCCTCACTGGAGAAAGCTATTATGGCTCAGTCTTGTAATATGCAGTTGAAGTGTGAAGGTTTCGGCTGATGGTATCAGGACTCTGGAATTAATTCATTTGAATGCTCGATGGCTTTGCATTCACCCTTGAATAAGTTACATACGCCACAACCTAAACCTCAACATTTTGCTTTTTCCTTTGCAGGCCTCAGACCACAAGAAATACTAAATTTCAAGCTGTTTGAACATAATCAAAGAGCATGACTGTGGCATCTGTGAAGAGCATCGGACCTCACGGCTCCTCCTTCTCACCTCTCCTCTCCGCGATCTGCAGGTAGCCGGTAGACAGGTACTGCTCCATGTCTTGCTGGAAGGCTTCCTCAAAGAACTTCTGCCTCTCTTTCAGCTTGACCTGCGGGGGTGGGACCCCTCCCTGTTCTGCCCCAGGGACTTTCTGTGCATGCTCCGCATCTAGCTCCACTAGGAAAAAAAGAGAGAAGAAAGTGTGCGGTTAGTCAGTAGCTGGACATGAGACGAAAACATGGAAAACTAGAAGGCACCTGCAGAGCGCAAACCTCCACCAAAACTGAGAAATTCTTACAAACATGGCTGGGTTGTAGCTGGCTGGCTAACATTATTGCTAGCAAAATACTATCTGAGTGGATATGTTATTTGGCTGGCTTGCCAAATTACTTCACCATTCTAACGTGATCCATGATACTAACATATGCATTAAGACAAACAGTGCTGATTTTAACGGCCAAAGGTGTCATTATTAACAATGGTTTTCTGAAAGTTATATGTAGAGCCTTTAAAGATTACAAGGTCATTCAATAATATTTACATACATTAGGGGTTAGGCTAAAAGGGTCTGTTAGATACTGAATGCAAAACTTCAGCAAAACATCCATTGGTAGCATATAAAAATAAGGAGATGATTCAACATGCTGAACAGTGATTCTTCAATGTGCGTGGCCTTGACAAGGTATTTACTGGATTCTGATTGGTCCTCGCAGGACTCTGGGGCAGACTGTGATTGGCCTGTAGAACGCTTGTCCTGGCAGTTCAAGACTTCTGTGCAGACTGTGTGGACAGGGCAGGAGGGTAAAGGCTCTGTGTGTGTGTGTGTGTGTGTGTGTGTGGGCACAGCTGCAGCCTAGAGTCTCTGACAGGCTGTCTCTTTAGTTCTCGTCTCCCTCTGATAGATGGCAGCATTATATAAGACTCGCTGACCCTAACTACTGTGGCAAGAGCCAGGCCACTACTTATCAAATGTTTGATGTGTCCCACATCTTTGATCCTGGATAGATATGGGGGAAAAAAACATCCAATTTAGGAAATGATGAGTTAAAAAGATGCCTTGATTATTTGAATTTACATCTGTTCATTTTCTCTATTAGACGTCAACTGTCCTCAACAAAATGAATCAAGAATGTTGCATACTGTCTTTCCCTGTTCAAAGCTTACTGTACATCTTTATAGAAATACTCCAATGTCTGGGTTTGCCACCATGGGCATTATGAGTCGATTTGCGGCATTTCCTGTAACAAAGGTATTCCTTAAGAGATGCACACTGTATAATTGTGACATACTGCTCCGGCAGAAGTAAATATATGTTACTACTGACAATGACAAGAAATACTGGGTTTTTCGATGAAAACTGTAGAAAACGTAGAGCATAGAAAAACACAGAAACAATTCAAACACGATACCTGAGCAGCTGAGCAAGAAATAGTCCAAAAGTGATGAAAAAGATTCCATGTAGGAGGTATGAGAACCAATTATATGCTGTGTCTTCTTGATGCCAACACAGAATGTGAGTTGGTCCATTAAAATTGTATGCTCTGCAGTGCCAAAAGCTACACTAAAAACATGAATGCTTTAACATGTACATTTTCACTTTATTATATTTGAACTACATGTGAAAACTAAAATCTTGTTTAGGTAAACAACTACTTGTACATATATAAAATAACCTACTCTTCTTCCTATTGTTACCACTGAACCTTTTCTCTCCTGCATGAATCTGGCTGCAGTAATAAGTAAAAACATGATAAATACCAGCGACATGTCAGTACAAAGGTGGCCAAAGAGGACAGAGCCACACACACAGGTCAGTGGTTGGTCAGCTGTCTGGTGCGAACTGAATATTACCTCCTTGTGACTGTTTGCGTTTACATCCCAGGTCATATTGTGCCGTCTGTCTTACACAGCTCTGCACCATTCTCTGCCTTTCCTCTGTGTACACCAGCCCCCCAAAATCAATACACTGCTTCAGGAGTGTTAACTCTACTGCGAGGATCAGAGCGGGCACCCTTACACAGACCAGAGTCCTAATAAAATTGTCTGGGCCCTAAAGCAGCTCGCAGCAGATGGACACAAAGAAGGGAACAATGAGGTCCCACCAGAGCTCCCTCATGATAAACATCACACCAACAGCCCTTGGAGGCTTGGAAAATAAAAGCTCTCCCTCTCTGTGTCATTTCTCACTAAGCGTCCAATTTATCTCCTTTATCTGACTCCCCGTCTTTTTTCTCCATCATTCCCTCAGCTTTCCCTCCTGACTCTGTCCTACCCTCTCTGTTGGCTGGTGTGTGTGTCCGTGTGTGTGTGCGGATGTCTTGTAGAGACTGCTCTATTAGATTAGGGGCCTCAGGGAAGCTTTGTTCAGATTGTCAAGCATTGTGTGGGGTTAGTAACGGGATGGAGAGGGAGTGAGGGAGAAAGAGGGCAGTGTGTTTAGTTATAATTAGGGTTTGCCGACAGACAGCATTTATGATATAGCTGGATCATCTCCTTTTATCTGTCTGTCTCTAATCAAATTCTCAATCCATTATAAGCCTGAGTTCATTTATTTAGACCATCTACAGTATGTACCTAGTGAGTGTGTGCCCATCTCTTTGTCTGCCTACTAGTCTCAATGTCTAAACCCTTCCCAAATGATTTTAAAAATAAAACACAATATGAACACAAAAATATGTGGTTTCAAATGTATCCCAAATGCCACATTATCATGAAACCAAAAAGCTTCTTAACCTAAGCAAGACATTAAGCATAAATGATAGTTTATCAGTATTCCCCTCACACACTCGTTGATCGTCATTTTCTACGTTTAATGATGAGCTTTATCATCTTTCTAGGTTTCTTTAGAACATAAAACCACCTGTCTTATACATTTCCCTCCTTATGCTATGTCTTTTCTTACAAATATCCCCTTCCTCCCCCTTCTGTCTCTTGGTCTTTTCTTCATCATCATCTACCAGGCAACCATATTCTGCTACGCACGTTACTAAAGCTACAGGGACTATTTTTAGCTCTCGCTCATATTTAGCACACAGGATTAAGTTTACACTGATGTCTTTAGTGTAAGAGCGCAAGTCATTAAGTCCAACAAATTCTGTCCTCACAGGCTGTGCTGCACATACTGTTTTGTAACGCTTTGTACAGACATACCTTCAGATTCATGTAAATGCTCACACGTCCTCAGAAAACAGTCTATTACACACATGATTCATTATGTGATGGTGAATATACACATCTGTTGATGAGTGATAGGATAGCTAAGGCAATTGCATTGTTAGTCACAGCAGATGATGTCCAATGAAATTACATCATTTTATTCAATTATAAATGTTTTTTTAATGGCACTCGTGTAGAATAGCTGCTCCAATCTAAAACAGAACGACCTATTTTAAAATGAACACAAGAGGAATTTCCTTCATGAGAAAAAGACAAAATCAATACGTCACAGTCTCTACCAGTGAATTTCCTGTAATACTTTTGCTTTTCAAAATGAAAACTAAATATTTTCAACTGAAAAATCTTTTGCAAGAAACCCAACTAAACTACAAAGCTGGTGTACTACCTGAGTTTGTACTTGCTGTGTTACTTGGTGCGTCTGTTCCGGCAATCATCCTGCAGGCCAAAAAGCGCTATACTCTCCCCTCACAGGCTGTTTCTTCTGCTCGTAAGCACACACCAAGCACTCAAAGTGTTGTCTGCTCTACTTCTCACCTCTCCACCTTGTGACCCCAAACCCAGGGGAAATAAAAATCAACAAATTAAATCAAACAATCTTGTTCTGCTTGTTCAGATGGCTATTTGGGCAGATGGGTCAATATGAAATGATACTTTTAATGTAATCACACACCCATTTGTTTTCAGCGGTAGAAAATGCATCTGGTATGCGCTCTACAAATGCAGGAAGCAGAACCCACAGGAAAAGGCTGCTATGTCAGGGTGTGCATGACAGCATGACGTTTGAGTGGTTGCTTGCTCACATGCCAGTGTGGGTGATCATGCTGTCCCATGTGTGTATACCCACTTCATAGAGACATAAAAATCAAGCAGAGAACCATTTACCTGCTGATGAACTTCGCCATTTACTCTCTCTCATAAACATGCAGTTTGTATTGCGTTTGCTTTGTGTTTACAGGTGTGTGAGTTTGTGTCGGTTACTGAAGCAGAACTGTGAATGTTCTTTTATGCCACATGTAAATGTGTGTCCATACATAGAAGCGCAGAGACCAAACCTTTATTTGCAGCTATTGTATAGTGAAAGAAGTAGCTACGAACTGCAGCTGAAAAGTAGAGAGGAAACACGCCATCAAGGGCAATTCAAGTCTTTAGGATTCAACTCAAGCTTTAGATTTGACTAAATTGAGTCATTTTCTCACAGCTTGGCTCACAGAGCAAAAATGCAAATCTTAGTGTTAAGTGTTCATCATACAAGCTTGGCCACCACATCTCAATGCTAATTTGGGCTCACTTGCAACAGGAACTAATTTTATTTCTTCGAGGACATTCGAGACTCCTTTTCAATAGGATGTTTGAAGCAGTAATCTTAATTAGAGCTCTTTCAGAATTTTGTTTAGTAAGTTCTAAAGAATATCGAGTTAACGCACTGACAGACTCCACTGGCCGCCCCCTTCTCCAAAAGCAAATGTATCTCTTTATGAGTCATCAACGGCCAATTCAAGTCACCACTGAGCCAGTCCACAATCATTTACACTTTGTAGTGTACTTCACATATCAGGTGCCGTCATAGGCGGTTATGTTTGAAGCCTTAGTGGACAAATAGATGGACAGACGGGCAGATGGATGAAAGTGTCCGTGGACTTTCTGGCCAGTTTGCCTTTAAAACCTACCACAGCCCCCGGGACTAGAGCCAGTGTTTGTGGTGCTTGTGTGTGTAGACGGTATTAGACATGGGGCACACAGAGGGACAGGAAGTGGGATGAGTTTTGAGAGGCAGATTGTATAGGGGGTAAATGTTTTCATCCATGTGTCATTCTTGGAGAAAGACATAACAAGAGGAAAGAAACATGGCCAGTGGGGGGGTGGGGTGGGGGGGCCTTGAAGTCAAGGCTGAAGAGGTCACAGCATTATAAACACTGAAATGTGGTACACTTATGTGATGTCAAGGTCTGTGTGTTCCCTCGAAACAAGTCCGAGACAAGACAAAAAAAAAAAGCTCAGTATTTTAATTGTTTTAATTTTCTAACAAATAAACAAAAACCATGGATGAAACTCTAATACTCATGCCTCATGACCTCAAATTATATATTTTTTTCTTGCTATTTTGATTAACACTCAACAGTCCATACACGGTCTCATTATGGGCGTTTCATCAACTTTACATCACACTGACTCACCAAACAGATCAAACGTTCAATATCTGATATAAAATCCCCCTTGTACTACCCATCACTTTAAATGAGCTGCCTGGTTTCAGATGGATTTGTTTCCGTTTGCTTATAAAGGCCTAATATTTCATTCTGAGACAGCAGCGCGCAGCCTGAAGACCAAGAGGCAGACTTGACAGTGGAGACAGCCGCTGCTTCTTCTTCTTAAGCCCTGCTCACTCAGCCTTGGTATTTTTAGATTCTGTCCGCCCTGCTATAGCTCTCAAGTGCTTAGGTTTCGGCCAAAGGCAGCCCCTGTGCTGTAAATAACACACTATATCACTTATTTTTCTCTGTCTCGCATGTTAAATGAAAAAATATGCATAATAATAAAAAACTGTGTATTCCAAAGCAAATGAGCTTTCCATGTGTGTGCAAATGTAACACACTTAAGCATGCACAGGTGACGAAGCACATTACACATAAAAACAGAGGAGTGAGACATTATTGTGGTTGAAGTGTGTTAACAGGGTATCCAGAATTCTCCATTTATCTGTATACCTAAGTACTATCTTGTAATGACTTGCATTGGCTGCAGATAGTCTAAAGTAAATGTACATGTAGCTCACTCAAATACACATTTACACACTCTGCTGGCCTTGCAGCGACTTCACACTCCTCTTCAAACCGATCATCCTCACACTCTGTGGCTCGCTTATACACACAGAGTACACATTCGCAGCTTAAATTTCCCCCACATATACACAGGACTTACTCTACTGTTCTCATTTCACGGCTCATCTCTTCTTTCCTGTTGATAACACCTGTCTGTTTTCACTCTGCCTGTTGAACTGCACGAGAAGCATCTTCATGAGGGTTCTGTCTAGTCTTTTCAAGCTGCAAAACATCAGCTGCTGAGTTCATGCACTCACACAATCACTCATGATGCCTGTGAAGCTGAAAGAGTGTCTTTGGACTTTTCTACTTTTTTTTTTTTTTTTTAAACAGTCATCTGAATGAATATTATGCTAAGAAAGACAAAATAATTAAGCTACTGTATTACTAGCCTTATTACTCTTGTTATTAGTTTCCTTATTAATTATTAGTCTTGCACTTTACACTTGTACTTTACAGTACACTTGCACTTTGCAATTTACATGGCAGTTAGGTGTCTGGCCCATCCTGTTATCACTCAAAATTCAGTATAAAATTGCATAGAATATGATTTAGAATATGTGTGGCTGTTGTGACATCAACATTTGCACTTACTATGTAGATATTGTTGGAGACTGCAGCATGGGAGATACAGTAGATGGCTACATTGCCGAGTGGGCTACACTGGGTACTACATGCAGTGTGGGTGTCGAACATGGTTTACCACACAGTTTGTGCGTTTTCCTTGATATTTCAACAAGGCAACGAGGGCAATTGATTTCTTTGTGGTTTGTATTTATTTATTTCCCCAACCTTGTTATCAGAAAAACACATTTTGCCTTCAGATTCAGTATTTTATTTTGATATGTTAAAAATTATATAGATATATATGCATATATAAGTGTTAGTCTGTGCACACAATGAATATGAATATAAAAAAATGTGCCAGTGGAACTGTGCATAGAACATAGAGACATCAGTGTTTGTTATGAGGATCGAGTACAGCATACTATATCATACTACTACATTGGAGGTGCAAATTATCTTCGAGTGAAAGCTTGCCAGCTGTGAGTGTTATGGCAAATGAAAATATAACCACAAAACATAAAATAAAACCTCTAGAAAAGCTTACCATAATACATCTAGTCAGTTTTTCAACAGAAGTCTCATTTCCAGTTGTCTCCTCCATACTAAAACACAAGTCTCCAGGACAGACATTTCAAACATTTACAGTGAATTTATGCCTTCTAAAGTGGCAGTGTAGTGGTGTACAAACACAATTGTTACTTTATGTGCCATACATTCACAGCTGGCAAGCACGCAGAAACTAGTTTTCACTGGTTTGTAATCAAATGAGTGTTTGCAGTGACGCGACAGTCAATGATGGGTCTCATTTAGAAGAAATGAATACTGCAGTAGTTTTAAATTCACTGTGACTTCTTCTGATCTATATGACAAGTCATATATCTGTCTGGAATATCAGTCTGAGTTATGTTAGAAACCGTGAGTGGCGATGTTTAGTTACACTTCAAACACTAACTCTCTTTATGCTTGAAGCTGTGTTTTGAAGATAAAGTTGTGGGCACTCGTATGAGAAAAGTCAGGAGCTTTTTAAAGGTTTCCGTGGTGCACATGATTCATGTGTGCATACATCAAGGTTTTTCTCTCTCTCTCTGTGTCAGCAACCATCATCTTATTTGAGTGGGAGTGAAAACACACATTAGGCCAGTTTTGCTAACTACACATGTAACCAGGCAACTGCACACCAACATGTGAGGCAAAGCTCAGTGGGAGGGCTTCTATCTGCTAAGTCATTCACAGTCTGAGCAGCACCAGTGGATAGAAATGTTTTCATTACAAATGACTTATTATATGCTAAAGGATACCATACAGCTTCAGACACCCCGTACAAAATGTAATAGCCCATTCTACAGCCCTGAGTGATCTGATTTATTCTTTTTGACTGATTCCACATATGAACACATTTAACTAATGTGCCAAAACAACAAGCTGCCACTGCTATTTACCTGGTTTACTGTCTGTCAATTAGTCACACAAAAAGAACAGATGGATAGAGAGACAAATTGCTTAGACAGACTGCAACATGTGTAGAAACACACACACACACACACATTAATAGAGTGGATGGGTCACGACTACGCCTAGCAGCAAATCAGAGATGTCAGATAGCAGCCCAGCCGTTCACAGTAGAAGGCTGTACAGTGGGAATAGGAATGTACCAATTAGATGTGAGAGGGTTGAAGGTCACAGTGTGAGGCTAGTAACCTTACTAAGTGTGTTGAGTAAGAACATGTGCTGTGCAACTCTTCTAAAATGTCCTGATATTTTATTATACAACTTAAAACGTTGTGTGATTCTATTATCTTATCTGGTTGAGCATTTTGTACTACAAACCAGTGAAATTAGTGCTACTAGTGAATGACTAACAATTCCCCAAACTTTAAAGTTCTCAGGCTAACCACCATATTAGACCCTCATTTATTAGTCTTGACTCTAATGTTGCTGATGCTTGAACAGTGGGGATATTCTGGCATTTTTACAGTGAATGCACTGCAGGGGATTTAAATGCAGCCCCGGTCTGTATCATCTAAAGAGCTTAAAGCCAGATTTGATAAAAACCCAGGCAGCTAACAGAGAATTTTGCCTCTTAAGTAATCAAAGCCCCAGCCATATCTGTTTGGGCCTTATGAGGTAGAAAATAAATACAGCTTAGGTGAGTCATGACCTGAGTCTTAAATGACCACAGCAACTTTAGTCAAAGAAAATGTAATCTGACCAAATATCTGCCCTGTGGGTTTTGCTAAGAAAGTGAAACTCACTGGTGTAAATGTTGCGAATGCGCTAACAAAGACTAGTAACTCAGTAAGTTGAACATAACAACGACAACAACAACAATAACTTCATCACCGACCCCAAGGTGCATTTATTATTTTTCCACTTTTAATCTGATTTCAAATAGCAGAGAAGAAAAAAAAATGTGTTATGATTTCAAATGATCTGAGATTTCTATCCTTATTTAACCAAAACTCGGTGATGACAGACTGATATTTAACCACCTTGTCATTTAGCTCAAACCTGCCTTGCTGCTGCAGAGGCACACAGTGAGCGGCTGCACTTGTACCTTTAAGCTCCGGGATGCCATGTCTGCTGGTTTGTTTTGTTCTGAATGAGTTCAAAATCTAAATATTGTTGATAGAATAGCCTCAAGCAGAGGCGACGGAGGGGAATGTGAGCAAATGTACTCTATGGAGGCAGTATGAATATATTTTTATATTTTTAGCTTTTCGCTTTCCACTGCCAGCTGACATTTACCTCAAAACATTTCCAGTGCTGCAAGGCATCTGGCCTTTTGAAATGTTTATATTCAAGCGTACAGTACATGTGTACGTTAACATGCAGTCGCACAACAGACAGGCTGGGAGAAACAAGTTTATACCAGCAGGAGCCAAATGGTTAGAAGTAGCAAAGGAGATAAAGGGTATGGAACATATCAAGACTACGACTTAGCTGGTTTTATGAATGTACATTAACACCAAGCAGGAATTCAGGTTAGGAAAAAAGGTTGTATATTTTACTCCCCATAAAAATGTGTGTGAGTGAATAGTTGGTGGCTTTGTACAACCAAACCAAAGGGAGCTGTAAGAGGGTTTAGTGAACTTGGACTGTGCATCAGTGTAGAGATTGATGAAGTGCAACGTTTTTGTTTAGAAGGTGGATGGAAATATTTCAATCTTCAGAAATTAGGTCTTTCTGAAATGTGAAATATCAGTGCTTATGCATTCGAGAAGATGACTATTAAATATGTGTTACATGCTTAATTCTTGATGACATAATTGTTCTGTTCTTGTGATCACAATGATGAAATTTAAGCGAACACTCACTGTAGCAGCCTTCTGATCTTAAATCACATGCAAACTACTCCACATAATACTGGTGTCAGATATGGTTCTGTGGCGCTGAAACTAGTATCTTGATAACCGGGGATAGAGAAAGACAGAGTGAGAGAGAGTAGATTGTTTTATCTGACAGCACATTGTCAAATAGAGGGTCCATCCATCAAGGAGAGAGCGGAGGAAAGGGGGGTCGACATGATCTCAAAGGTCTCCCAGCTCTTCACAAGCCTGCCAAACTGCCCACACAATCTCTTGTTTGCCAACAAAATGTACTGCCCACGTGAACCCTCTTCATGTTCACTGATGCCGCTTTAGCCGACTACGTCTGGCTACACACTTTGAGATCCTCATAAAAGGATACCGAACATACCATACACTTTTTATATTGAGATCCCACTGTAACTAATGTTTGAGGCATGGGCGATAAATGATGTTACCTAATATGTGGAAATTGAATTCTTGGGCTAATCAAAATTTTGCAGTTCCAGTCCTGCTTCATTTACCATTCAAATGCAGCTAAACCTATCCTTTCAAACGGGGATTAAATGTGTCTTAATGAATAATGAAATATTTAATTTCCAATAGTCTTCCCTGCGCTCAGAGATAAATATGGGAGAAAAAGACTCCTTGGGCTGCCAAATAAATCAGCATGCAGCCAATGGGCTCTAAGCACCTGACAACGAGAAATCGAACTATGGCGGCGCTTGATACAATTCATTACCTTTACAAAAGGCTTTACCCATATGCACATATAGTACATCTATGTCATGCTGTAATGCTGGAAACAGATTTTAAAAAATGAGCCTGCTCCCCAGAAGACAACTGAAAATGCTTACATCACCGAAACCTCTGTGAACTGTTAATAGAGGCTGAATGAGGAGGTGAAAGGAGGAGGGGAAGAAAAAGAGAGGATGAGAGACATTTTCTAACAGGTTAATTGCTTGCCTTGAAGGGAGCTTTACTCACACTGATAAGGGTGAGGTCTTATTTAACGAGGGTAACATAGTAATGACTGTGTATTAGCCTCTAAATTAGGAAACCTGGCCAATCTGATCCTCACAACAAGGAGGCAGTTGGACTGAAAAATACAACAAATAAAACAGTCAGAAAAAAAGAGAAGAAACCAGAGTGCACACATGCCCTCAGGTGTTTTGTGCAATCTAACCCAAGCAGCTGGTATATTCTGGACAGGCAAAGGCTCTTCACAACACAGCATTACTGTGGCATGGTTTAAATGGTCTTGAAAAACACGATTATTTGTAAGTGAACATGACATTTACAAATGAGGAGCTGCATGCATGAAAATATTCACATCCAATATGCACATGTATTCAAGACATGCATACACGACGTTTATTTTCGGGAAAATGTGTGAATATTTTAGATTTCTAGAACATTCACACAGGAATTTGATGCATTATGCATGAATCTTCTCTTTTCTCCCTACCGCAACAAACACAGGCTTACAGCAAAACCCACTGCAAATTCTCAGTGAAGACGCCTCTCAAGAATGACCTATTCACTCTTTCCTTCATTTTTTTTATTTTACTAAGCAGAGGAAAGTGAAGAGAGAGAGATATAGAAGACAGACACGTGGGATGACATGCATCTGAGGCTGTGAGCCAAACTTGAACTTCCAACACGGTAGAAACTCAGCTCCCTCACTTAAACATCGACACAAGTAGACCAGAAAGTCTCTGTATACAGTATACTGTATGTAATACATAATAACTGAGCGCTGCAGTGCTCACTGTACACAAATAAAAGATCAGGTTTGGGGCTCTGGCGCATCACCTTGTTATTAACATACACTATAAAAAGGTAAAAACATTCAATAATAATTGCATGTGCTGTTACACAAGTTGTATCAGCAGACAGGCATAGCAAAGACAGCACAAAACAGAGCATAGGTCCAGTGAAGTGTATGCGTATTGTGGGTAAAGGCTGAAAACAGATTACAAAAATCTCCTTGAAAAGTGCTGTTCAAAGTGGAGCCAGTATATATTTTAATAACCTTGACAAAGTTAAATGTTTCCTGTCTTTAAACAAATACCTGCTGCTAATATAACTTGATAGGAGATATTTCATTTAATAATCTTCATGTTCATCTATGAAGTTTTGAGTCTCCTTACAAGGAGAATGCAAGTGCATGAATAGCCCATCATGTCAGCTAAGAACATGTGTTTCTCTACACAGTACAGCAAGCGCACCATGCACAACAGGCCCACACACGTTCCCTTTGATCAATCTTTCATCAGTACTCATGTTGGAGCGAGAGCCAGAACGGATGTACAAGTACTGTATGCAGGTCTTTTCATTTAGGGAAGCTGATGAATGATAGATTAGTTTACATGCAAAGTGCCTTGCTGAACAAGAGTAAAGAATCTCAAGCAGGTGTTTGGATATATGATTGTTTTATTATTTAAAAGTTAATTTAAATCCAGTAGGTTTGTCGGCAACAAATGTATTTTTCTCGGATCACCTGGACCGAGTCAAAAGGCCTTTAGAGGACGGGTGGGAATGAATGCTGCAATCTGTAGTTACAGTATGGGGATTTCTGTTTGTTTGAAATTTCTTTATATATTTATATCATTATTTTAAAGCTATTGCAGATAGAGGACAAGACAAGCAAAATGTCAACAAACCACAGATGGATCCCACATTTAACTGAGGTTACATGTACGTATCGGCATGTTATAAAGTCATTGGTAGTCATTTTGGCCCACCACCCACAAAGAATTATATTTCTGTAAACTGTTAAACTGTCTGTGAACATCTTAAATAGTAATTTCTTAACTAGGTTTTAAAAGACTATTATATTGGTTTGACATGTTCGTTTTGTAATTTTACAACAACCTCAAAAGAGTGGAGACTCAAAACAGTCTCAGAGATGGAGATGGTTTCTTTGTTAAGTTTTGAAAGGAACCAAAGAACAACAGATTTCATGTGAGTGTTGGGTGAAAAATTGAGGGTGTCAATTTCCAACACTAACAATTTTAAAATTGTTATTAAAATCCTCATCAATTTCTCAACTCAGAACCTGCATTATATACTTTCCTTCTTCCTTTTTGTTTTAAAAATGACTGTTGGTTATAATGTTGTGCTACTTTTAATTCTATAGATCGCTTTTCATTTCTCAGGCTTATTGTAGAATAATCATGTCTGTTCTACTCTCACAGGAGAAACATCCGATTTAGTCTCTTTCTTGCGCCCATGCCATCCCTAACCTTTGCCTTTATTTAGCAACTTCATTTCCTACTCCACGGCTGAACAACAATAGAGAAGCTTCCAGCTACAGGGGGTGGTGGGAATGCGTGTGTATAGACTAGGAGGCAGCCAAGTGGGATAATGGAACTATTGTATGAACCTAAATGTGATTCCTTCACATCCCCAAGAGCTGTCCTACTGTCATCCTGTGGTGACCGAGTAAACGAGAGGGAGAGACTGAGATATTCTGTGTGACTCTGTAAGTGAGGCAGAAGCAAGAAAATGGTTACAACTCTAATTCTATTTATTTTTCCATGACCTTCATAATTCCACTTTATTACATAAATTAGAAATCTGAGTTAATACAGACAGCTCCTCTTGTTCCTCCTTGGGTTACTATTGCTCTGTTACTGTTGAAGGAAACATTAAAGTAGTCACGCTGCATAATTTAAGCTACTTTTCACATGGTGTGATTCAAGGTTATTATTGTTAACGAAAACTAACGAAATAACAAAAACTAAATGTGAAAAAACATTTTTGATAACTGAAATAAAAATTAAAACGAGTCTTTACAAAAGAAATGATAACTAACTGAAAATGTATTGTGTTTACAAAACTAAAACAAAGTAAAATGATAGAGAAAATGTCCTTATATTTCGTCTTTGTCAATTGATTTCGTACATAAACCTACTATTTCGGGTGGATATGAAATCTATTTTTTTTGCTGTGCCAGTTCTACGCCAGCTGTCGGCACCTCATGGTCCGTGAAGTGTTGCCAATCCGTCCACTCCACGGCTGGCATCGTGGCAGCGGCGAAAGTCGGGAGAAGCCACCAGAGTCCCCTTTGGGATTACTTTAATATGAATGTGTTGCAGATAAAAGCAAGTGCCTTGTAGTCGTGGAAGGTGATGATATATGTGAAACATTTCTCAAGGGGAAAAATCCCACAAATTTGAAAGTCCTTTTGAAAAAATTGCACAAGAAGGCTAATCTATCTTAATTTAATCAAGGTAAGGGAGAGAACCCAGCCCCCTCCTCGGAAAGAGTAGCTAACGTTAGATCCAGGCCAGGCAGCACGAACGTACTCAACTGTAGTAGGATGTTGTGTTTTTATTAAGCTGACCTTTTTGAATCTCACCTGACAAATACAAACTAAAACTACAAACTAAGCATTTTCAAAAAATTAAACCTAACTAGCAAACCCGCTTTAAAAACTAATTAAAACTAAACTGAAATTGAAAACAAAAAGTCAAAACTAAATAAAAACGCAAAACTATAATTTTGTTTTTGAGTTTTTAAATAATATTCCTCACCTAAGTTATGCAATAAAAAATATGCAAAACACCTGAAAATATGAATTTTGTTGCAGTCTTCTGGGTGAAAATGTCGCATTTATGAGACAGGGCAAAGGATAGCTGTTAAAGATAAGTGAAGGTTGCCATTACAAAAATAACATGAGTCAGCACAACAGTTAACATAAAAAATATGAGGCTACTGTGGGCAAATAATCATCTAAATCAAATGCTCAAAGTCTGGAAAAAGGTTCTCTTTTTAAATCTCAAATATATCCCCAGATTGATTTTGAACCAAGTCAAGAGAAAGGTCAGAAGGATCCATCCAGCCTGGAGTCAAAAGCACAGCATAATTTCAGTGACAAAGCAAAGCTAAATATTGTCACTAACCAGGTGATCCTTTCATGGGATAAGACCATTCCTTATCAAATTGTTACCTCCAGCAGGAAAATGCACCTCTTTCCCAGGTGGTTCAATGAACATGGGAATGCCTTTACGTTAGTCGAATGTCCTACACAGGTCTGATCTGTCAACTCAACAGATTGCCTTAAGGTGAGGCTGACAGGATGTTCACAACATTATCCTTATGGCTGAAATATCCACAAAAGCTCCACCACACCATCAGGTCAATATTGAGCAAACTCTGTGACCTTCAGAGCCGCTCTGGAGATAAAACCTGGGACTAAAATTACCTACTTGTAAACTACATTTCACTTGAGAATGGTACAACAGGAAGAGCCAAAACCAAATATTGCCATAATAAACTAGGCAACATGCTGTGCAGGATCTGTGAGATGAAGATGCCAAGAAGTGTTTTGTTGCTCTACAAACTGAGGTTGCCATGGTAAAATGCTAGTATATACTCTACTTGTACGGTGGACAACATTTTCTTGCACAGTCTCTGTGCACTTCACTGCAATTCCCATTTCAATGACTTTTTTACATTTGACTGCAAACAGGCTTTCTTTAAACATTTATGCTTCCAGTTATTGACATTAAGTGTCATGGTAACGATGTGTAACTAAAAAGGAGTCGTACTAACGCTGTCTGAAAACTCTTTGGACGAACTATCGCGCAGAGATCATGTTCTTCTCATTGGCGCTGAAGTCTCCCCACAAATATTTCAAGAGTGCTTTTGCTAGACCCAGAGATATCAAAAGCTATCAGCAACATCTCTTTGTTTTGCCAAGCTCCACTTCTCTGTCACTGCGTATTTCTCACATATTCTCTGCATCCCTCTTTTGTTTCCTTTCTCCCTTGTTCACCCCCTTATTTATCTGCAGTCAAAGTGGGCCCTCATGTCAGCTCCTTGAATTGTGAAAAGCCTAATCTTGGCTGGGGGAGAGAATTTTACAAAGAGCATTCGCACAGAGATGAGACAACATCACAAATGCATGCACACAGAACACCCCTGGGCGTGTGTTATATACTGTAGTACCTGTCTTTCTTCAATGTCCTTGTGCATTCTTAATACTGCATGTTCTAGGGCATTAGTATTGAACCACAAGATCATGATGCAGCAGTTGTACTCTGTCTATAATATACTTATGCACTTGTAACTCAACGTTACGTCGCCTTTCACCTCTAAATCAAAAGCAATTTTTCACAGAATTTCACCACATGTGGAAACTACCAATTCCTTATGAAGAATTACATATTTCTTATTTAAAGTTAGACCTCGTTAATGTGATGAAATGCATTATTTAAAGATACGGACAAAGGTTATAGTAAAAGTTTTTTATATTTTGCATCCTTCACATACTGTAGAGGTAGTGTATGTAGGCTTTAGCAATAGCATCACACCAGAGACAATGCTGAAATGTCAATCCATCTGTTGTTTTGTTGTTTTGGACTTCTAGTTGGGCCAGACACAGTCACCTGGCAAACAGCAGGAAAGCCTTTCCTCCCCCACAGCAACCTGCCTTGCTGTCTCCTTTTGTTCGTTCACACACCACTTACAAATCTGTGAATACACAATACCGGGCAAAGAACCAAGAACAGACACATTCACTGATACAGTATCCTCACATATGTGCACAGAGAGTCACAGAGAAAGAGGGAGAAATGGGGAGTCGGGGCGAGTGAGGATGGGAAAGATGTATTTTATGACCGCAGTCCAAATGAGAGGCCCTTGAGGGGTTTCTCTGTCTCTGCCTGACCTAAGTTATTTACCCTTACATAAGGCAACAGGCGGGGGGTTGGAGGACAGAGGCAAGTACTGGCAGGAGAAAGCTATGGAAAGAAGGCTATAGGAGCCTGAGCAGCTACACACAGAAGTACTGATGGCCTCAGCATGAAGAGGAGCACAGAAAAATCAGTTCACACAGACAGACACACAAACACTTGCATATGTATGAAGGTGAAAGAAGCACAAATGCACAAAGTGTGTACATGCAAAAACAAACTCCCAGGAACTGACATTATAAACTCTGTAACAGACTCCCTCTCTGTCTGAGTCTGTAAATACAGTCTGTTCAGCCATGGACCTAATTAGAGCAACTCTCTGGCTGTCTGACCACACGATTACTTCTTTCTCGATCCTCTCTTTCTCCATTTCCCAGAGGAGTGGGAGGAGAGGAGAGGAGAGGAGAGAAAAAAAGAGACAACCCACCTGCTGAGGTACATCACACAGGGATAGAAAATGCAATTTCTAAACCATCTGTGGATTTGAGACAAAAACACAGCTTATATCTGATTATTTTTGACTAGAAAATAGATTTTGCTTTTTGATAGATGTCTGTATGAGAATGCATGGTGGTCTTTGTTCATCTTTATGTGTGTGTGTGTGTGTGTGTGTGTGCGCATGCATTTGCGAGTGTATTTTTGTATGTCTTTGTGTGCAATGTAATTGAAGACAGTCTGTCATCTTGGTCCTCCAGTTCTACATCATCCCCAGGCACATTTGAGGGGGTGTTTGAAATCATCTGACAGATTTAAATTCAGATTCATCCCTCTCACTCTTACTTCACCACTGAAGTAAAATTATATACCAGTCACTATTGTCCCTTTAATTACAATCATTATGTTCCTTGTGGTTCTGTCCAAGTATTTATTCTTTTGACATGCCACACAGCTCAGAGTTTAATTTCACAGCATGATCAGCAGTGGGAGCTTATTTGTATCAATGATACTAGAAAAAGGTAGATTTTACAATTTCACCATTACTGTGATATTATCTGGATGGCTTGATGAAAGTGTAGCCTATCTGGTGATCTTTGACATGTGCATTTTGAACAAAATCAATATAGATCTCACTGAGGTGTTTAGATGCACCAATAATTCTAGCGACTAAATCCTGGCGCACCAGGTTCTGCGAACCTCGACTATGACCCTATTCTAAATAGGATACTTGGGAAAAAGACAGTTTGCAAAGCCCCGCCCCCCTTAGTTACTGTTGCTACGCCTATTAAGCCTTCCGTTCTCGCACAGCACACATGCAGTTTAAAATGACAGCGTGTGGCTCGTAAATCTTCATCATTTTTCAAACAATGGTTCCTTGATGTCAGACAAGGGTAGACAAAAGCAGGCTTCTCGATAGCCAGCAACTATCAATTTTACCATCAACAGTTGCTGGCAGACTTGATCAAATGTAGCTAGTTAGCAAATTAAGCACATTTTAGCTCAATGCTAAAATTTAGAGTTGTCTACATGTCCGTTAGATGATATTTGACTAAAAATGTGGTGCCTGTATTAATTGCAGTACAAATTGCTATTAAGTAGTACAATTTCCAACAAACATATTGCACATGTAAACGAGCTGTGGGGCTGAAAATCCCACTATACTAAAAGTCTTAATCTGCACTTAAACCCTAACTGAGTGTACGTAGCCAAAACCTCAAACAATATGTTACAGCTGAAATAATTATACCACTTACAGTATTGTATGTGACAGGGTCGTTTTTTCAGTTTCCACTGTCATTAATTTAAAAAATAATAATAATGAAAGGCCCTGTCCTCCAGATAGTAGAGTCTAGAGATTCTCCGTTCCTGCAGTCTATGGTCTCTGTGCAACCTCTGTACCACCAATTAACAGACTCCCAGATAGTGTGGAGGCCTGTCTTAGTCTCCCACGTGTTTTTATTATTCTTTTTCATTATCTTTAATGTGCTTTTTGGTTTGGCTCAATCTTTTTAATTCCTCCTCTTTACAAATATTCTTGATTCACTCTCATCCTGTCTCTTCACCCACTCGCCGCCATCCTCCACCTGTTATCTTTGCCTACTCTATTTTATCCCTCCTCTGCTGCACTGCTCTCTTCTTCCTGTGCTGTCTTTTCTTCACTCTGTCATCCTTATTCCCTGTTCACTGTTCATCTCATCTCCTCATTTTTGTGCCCTCTTTTATTTCTTTCTTCCAGCCAATCATCTCCTGTCCCTCCCCTACCTCTGTCTCTCCCCCTCTTTCAGTCTTTTATCGCTCCTCTTCCTCCCTTTGTCTTCTTTCTTTCTCCTTCTGTGGCATTCTTCGTAACACACTGAATCCCAAAAGCGTCTTTTCTGTGAGACAGCTTCTCCTAATCTAATTGAACAAGAATGATCTCAGTGTAAAGATTGCTGGGAAACTGAGGCAGTAGTACAGTTGAGTAAACAATATGAGTGTTGAGAGGGGAGACAACATGCTCATGGTTTGCCAACAACACCTGTTAAGCCAGGTGGACACTGCTGGCAACACAGAGTGGAAAAAAAAAGAGGCGGGAGCAAGCTAGAGAGAGCGGTCGCAAAGGACAATAAACAAGGTAGAAGTAAAGTGAAAGATAATGTGCTATCCATCCCAAAACAATCCTGCAATCCTGAAGGATAAGTGGGTAACGCAAAAAAAATAAAATCAAATAAGAAAAAATGGAGGGATGGATGGACAGAAAATTTGCATCATCACAATGGATAGATAGCACATTCCATGTCACTGCATGGAAGACATTAGCTATGACCCATGTCCTTGTGTGTGTGTTCTCTGTATGCATATTTGTGGCCATGTGAATGTAAAAAGACTCGACACACGTGCATCAGTTATGCAACAGTGGGAGCATGCTTTACAGTGACTAGGTTTTCACATGGAACTGAAATATTGACACTTAAGCTGTCAGATATAATTCCTTTTTCTTGTCACTCGTGACAAAAAAAAACAAAAAAGGGGTGTCAGTCAAGGTTAAACTGGGATTATTATGTCTTATGAAAATCAAGCCGAGCTCGGTCCTTGACTTTATCCTTTGACAGCACAGATTCTTTCATCTCTTGAACAAAATCTATCTTTAAAGACAATTAATACCATCACTCCCAGTCTTAGACTTCTTCAGTGGCTTCAAAGGGAGCGTGACTTCCTTGAAAATGAACAGACAAATTAAGACACGTTTGCTTGTGTACACAGCTTCTGTGTTTACATGCTTTTTGGGTAATGTTTGAATACACTATTTAGCAAGCTAACTGCATTTTGGTTATGTGAGTTTGAGGTGCACGGAGAAATGTATGCATGCATGCATAAAGGCACCTAAGTATGTGGATGCACACACACACACACACACACAGGATAAAATGTCACAACACAGGATTCAAACATTTTCACTTGGCAGCAACCGTGTCACTTACAGTAAGTGTTTAAACTTTTCAGCAGAAGCAAATATTTGTTTGAATATTAAAAAAAACTAAATTTAAGCACCTTCTGTGCTGCCGCCTACTAAATGTCACATCTCAGAAACCTTTTACATTACGCCATTACTTGCCAATTTCTTATCAGAATGAGTCGACTGATAGCTAATTACAATTATAAAATGTCAGCCAAACACAACTCTCTTGACATATCATATTAGCCTGCCAAAATACACATATTTACTGTATGTTTATATTGCTGTAATGGGCCTTTTTGAAACCTAATAAATACTGTTTTCTGAGGAGAGCTGAATATTTAATGCAGTGAGCAGAACTGCAAGACCAATAAACCTTCAATAGTAAGCACATTCAGATTTTTCCAAGATCCTCTCTGCATTTTTTTTTTTGCCCCGCTTTATCCCTGAAAACTTTACATTTTTCGAGAAAAAAAGGGTTTCTTCTGACAGCATTAAAAGTTGAGTTTGCCAATGGCTTTAGCCAGCCATCAGAGACAGTGCAGGAGCAAGCTACTGTACCATATTTCAATAGCCCAGACCCCACTCATTAAAGCAGCACAAAAGACTAATCACATCTGCAGCGCTTTGATTTACATGCAATTAAAGTTTCATGTGAACCCAGATAAACCAGACAGGGGGAGAGCAGAGAGGAGAAGGATGAGAGAGGAGGACGAGGAGGAGAGGAGGAGTGCTGTGGGGATACAGTGGAGAGGAGATTAAGGAACAGATGAGACACCAGCAGACAAGAGAGCAGATGTGTACAGCAACCAGGCAAAAAAGAAAGAAAGGTGGGGACAGGGAAAGGAGGGGACAGAAGACGAGGACGAGAGGAGAGGTGAGGTGACGCAAGCCATCATTTGGCAGGAGGAGAAGTGATGACACAGCACATCCATCTCATTGGCAGGTGCCTGCTGTTGCTCCTTTACAGAGGACGCAAACTAACAGGGAGCGAGAGCTTTGCTCCATCACTACACTGTGATAATACCACACTGAGTCAGGCTGCTGCAACAAAGATAAAAAAAAATGATTGTTTTATCTAAAAATACTACTGCCTTACAAATAAAGGGCTTTAAACACAAGTCCATAAATAGTCCATAACTATGCTCTATTTTTGTATCAATTGGTGTAGTGTTATGTAATACCATTTTCTTATTTAATATCAGCAAAGTCAGCACAGTAAGCCTTTTATTTAATGTTTTAATGACTTTATATCATAAATTATTCTAACTAATCTGGCATTGTTTGGGCATGCTCCTTTGATATTTAAACCTTTGATATTTAACAACTATTCAAAACTCATGAAATTGAAATGTGATTTAAAAAGCCTCTGCATGATTAAATCATTTCTTGCTGCATTTGTTCAGTCTTCAACTCTTCTAATCTCCATTTTTATTTCCTTAAAAGCTGTTGTTTAGCTGAAACTATTGACTTGTTTCCACAGATGCCACATTTGGTTATGTAACATTACAGTTAGTTAATCAGTGATCATAGCCTGTGGCCAATTTATGTTTCCATTTGAAGGCACTGCTCTATAAGAAGGTAATGTGATGGATGGGTCTTGACAAGGAACAAACTGGTCAAGTATGAAGCAAAGCAGCCAAGAACTAGAGCTAAACATGTGAGTGTGAAATGGGTGTTACGCAACAATAAGATAGCATATTACCCAGTCAAATAAACACACAATCATGTAATAATAAAAACTTTTTAAAAAGCACACAGTCTTAAATACAAAATAGGTGTCTAGTGTGGGTGGGTGTGTGTCAGTGTGTGATCATTAACACATCACCCAGACACACAAAAGGTTTCCAGGCGAGTTATTTGCAAGATTGGGCAGTAAATAACATCCAGAAAATAACAGACGGGAGAAGGGGAATGAAAGCGAGAAGAGGGGGATTGTGCAATAATAATGAAAGTCATAAAAGGAGACGCATTTTCCCAGATGTGATCTGTGCCTTAGTCAAGGCAGTCAATGTGTGTGGTGTGTGTGTGTGTGTGTGTGTGTGTGTGAGAGAGAGAGGGAGAGCGAGGGAGGGGTTATGTTCCCCCTGAGCTCTCAGATGACTCAAAATGAGTCACATCATTTTATCAATCACCCACTTACAGTACAGCAATCCTTTGGTTGTTGGTTGTGTGTGTGTGTGTGTGTGTGTGTCTTGTTCGAGGTCAGAATGAAGTCAAACATTAAAACTGCAGAGTGGTCCCCACACACTTTCACCCACTGAAAAAGTGTTACACTTCACACTATAACTTTATAGCGACATACATTTATCATAATCCCTGCACTGTCCTGCAAAGTTACTGCTACATATACAGTACAAACATACAGCAGACACACACACGCACTTAACAAAAGGCAACCAGTACAGTAAAACAAACACAGACTGAGCTGTCTTTCTGCGGGTAAAAATGAAATATTTTTCAGTGAATGACATCAGCAAGTTGTCTGGTCTTCCTCTTCGAGAAAAGATACAGCTGACTTGGTTGTCAATCAATGCACAGCACCTTTCCAACAGATCGACAGCTGGAGACGCTCCAGGGAATATGTAAACACTTGCATGCATTTTCCCCACTCACTCCCACATTATGTACCTCCCCGAGCTCGCTTTCCATCATGTAAACATGCACCAGTATGCACACACAAGCATGCATTATCCCCCTTTACTTTTACTACGGTACATATCTTTGCTTATTCATACTGTACAGTATTACACAATCAATCTCTTGGCATCCTCACTCCTAATCTTTCTGCTGTACACACAAGTGTACACATACACACACCAGGCTTCATATTCCTAATAACTAGTGTATCATTTCTTTCATTCTTAATGTCTACATTAATAACAATAAAATGTATTTTCTATTTTATGTTACATTGCTTTGATCTACATGTCCTCCTTCTGTCTTGGCAAGGTCTCAATTCAAGACCCTCTATTTGAGAGGACAAAAAGAAGATTGGTTTCATACAAAACCTATGCCACACAGACATTTGACATACTGAAATGCACATAGATCACCACTCCCAATTACAAAAGAAGAAAAAAAGTCACTTACAAGAGTTCCTTTGGGTCCCTTCTGTTCCACCAGGCGAGGTAGACATCCCAGCAGGATGCTTTTAGCCCTCACAAGATAACCAAATGAGAGGGGGGGGGGGGCGGGGGGGGGCAGCACGACGATAGTACACCGAAAACTCCACCGATCACAACACCACCTGCCCACCACACATCCTCACGCTGTCTCTCACTCTACACACATGCTCCTCCATACAAAAAGATGCTCCAGAAATGCTCACACGAACATTCTCATGCAGATAAACTTACACACTTGAATTTTTGAGCGTTCAAGAACCTGGCAGCCATGAAACACACATGTGCATGTATGGATCGGTGCTGCACCAGTATCTAGCTCCGGTGTGGAGACTGCTGAGGCTGAGAGTGGAGAGAGAGGAGCGAGACGAGTGGAGCATACCACTGGCTGCTGCTGAGCGAGGGAGGAGGGGGACCAGAGGAGAGGATGAAGAGAGGGGGTGGGAGAAAGGGTGTGTGCTTAAAGAGGAAGGGAAATAAGGAGCACAGATGAGTTTGTGCGTGTGTGTGAGTGTGTGTGGCCGTGCATGTTTCTATAACCAATGAACACATTTGCCTCTGACCTTTGAACACATGCTAATGTCTCTTATCTCAGTCTGCATTCTTTATACACCTTCTTTGTTTATATGACTCAGTTGCTGGAGAAGCAAGCTATTTTCATAAATAGCGATGAGTACCTAATAAAGTAAAGTACAGATGAGTAATGTGGAGAGTAAAGATGTCAAGGCAACAAAATATAATCATTTTCAAAAGGTTAGGTTTCTCTTTTCTGCTTCTATCATGCACACACACACACACACACACACACACACACAACAGCCGTACACACAAGTCACACCATCAAAAGTGAAACACACTTGCACCCACACCCACTCGGCCTGCCTCTGCTGCCTAAGGACATAATAATCCTGCTAATTAGTATGATGCTGTGAAGAGCAACACAGTTCCACCTTGCTCTGTCTCCTTCTCTCATGTCCTTCACTAACTCCTCCCCACTCTTTTTTCCCTTTGGAGATGCCCCCTCTTTTCCAATGCATGTTAAGTGCAATTGCTAACGACACCTTGCTTACAATCATGGCTGCTGCAACCATGCTAGTGCCAGTGAAGTATAACTGTTTGCTGTATCAATTCTTTAAATGTTAAAGTCAGTTCAGTGGAAAAACATCAACTGAAAATAGGCCTAAAGAATGCACATCTACAATCAAACACCATATGACTTAAGAGTCAAAAAAGGGTAGTGAGTCATTCTAAAGAAAAATTTAACCTTCAAGCTACCACACACACTGAGTCCACATAATGTCAACCCTGGCCTTCATCTTTAGGACACATCATAGCCCTCAAAGCCTGAGGGGCCGTTGTGCACGGAAAATAAGATATAAACACCAGCAGCCATAATCAATATAAAGCTGCACAAGTCAAACTGCGATGAACTCCACGGAAATATCATAAGCTCCTTAATTAGCTATGGGTGATTATAACTGCAACACAGAATGATCTGTGGCACAGGGGAAAAGTGCACCGACTGGACTTTCGGATGGACTCCTGGAACATGACATCATTGCAGTAGAAGAAAAATTATTAAACAGACAATTGGAGCCCTCAGTTCACATTAAGAACGGACAAAAATACTTGAAAACATGACTACAGCATGCAGTTAATTCAGAAATAACTGAATTACTACCACATGTGCATGTTGCTTGGCAACTACTTTGTTTAGCTGCTGTTCAAGAAGGAATTATTCCATAATAATATAATTGTTCTTGAACTTTAAGAATGCAATGCAATTGACTAATGATAATGCAATGGGCTAACAAGTAAGAAAACGTTATCCAGTGCGTAACATGATTGATCATCATTGTCCAGCCAGGATGTGGGTGGCAAATCTATGATTCATCAGCCATAGGATGGGACCTCAAAGCACTTTTTCTAGTCAAACAAAAAGATTCATTAGATTCAAATATTTTGTATTTCTCACATTAAAACACAGCACTAGGAGAGAAATCCAATTGCAACAACTGCAACCACAGAGGTATTTATAAAAGAAATTTTCAGACTGCAGACAGCAGAGGTGAAGTGTGCTTGCATTATAGGAATCATTACAAGCCGCACCTGAAAATTATGAGGGGAGAGAGAAGCTAATTTCCCAGGACAGTAACCTTTCATATTTTCTTGCCAAGTGGTCTGAGATTGATAGTACCACCTTGTAGGATCTTCTACTATATATTACTGTTTACAATGCAGCTATGTGGAGGAAAGGGCCCTTGAAACTCACACCTGCTGATGCTTCACTAAAATACTCAAAATTTGAAAATAACAATGCCAATCAAAATTATTCAGTTGCTGTGATAGATACAAACAATCCTCAGCCATTCACATTTTTTACTTTAATCTGAAAGTTTAAGGAGGCTGTTTGCAACTAGACAACACACTTGGTGGTGTGAAAATGTGTGGGTGTATAGAGAAAATTAACTTTACCACATTGTAAACTTGAATATGTAACTTGAATAAGTGTTATAAAATGAACTACAAATGCGATTTATGTATCAGATTGTTAATTCACTATTCAACCGTGCTAATATTTGTTTTCTGCATATCTATTTGCACATTTTAAGCATCTCAAATGCCCCTTTCCTCCTGCATAGTACTCCACTATAATTACTACAAAATATCACTCTTACATCATCATTGAATGTTCACAGAATATACTGTATAATGTTCGTGATCTTGGTTAATAAACTCAAATAACCTCAAAAGGTTGTACAAGAGTTATTTAAGGTATCTGATAGCATGTTTTTGGCTTCGGTTACATTTAGAATTGCACCTCCATGGCTGAAGTATAGCAGAAACCACTGTTGGCCAGTTTTCAGTGCTAATAGTAAACATTGTACAGGGTTGTTGAACAATAGTTATTTTCTTCAAAACCTCCCTCTTTAATTCAGAGAGTGACACAGTTGTAATGGACAAGTTATTAAGCAGCATTGTTTGGCAGAGGAGATTTTCCAGCAGTCTGCTCACAACTCATATGGTCCATAGGGCCAGTATTCAAAGTAGGAACACAGTGGAAGATGCATGCCCACACACACACAGAGAGACAGAAGTATATACCAAAATAGGAAGGCAATTAAACATTTTATCCTCTCTCTCTTTCTATCCTTTTCTCTGCATCAATTTTATGTTAATACACAGTAAGAACTCTTTAATGTTTTTTCACTTTTTCATTTCTTCCTGTGCAATCACAGCCTTTGTTAAACACGTTTTCCATTTGACACTTAACCAATCATTACTAAAGCTTACAAACACACACAGCGCTCAATTGACAAAACCTGCCAAGTGTACTGAGAGAACTGACAGATGAGAACGAGAGCAAAGACACAAAAATACAGTTGCCTTGGAAACTGACATTCTGCAATCCAGTTTTATGTAATCTATGGAGGAGACATGCCAAAATCTCCAGGCCATCCATAAACTTTTCAACTCTTTTGTCCAAAAGCCTAACAAAAGTTGGGAGAGGAACAGTGCTGTTCTCTTTTGCCATATTATTGATGTCAAATAGTTGCCTTGGGAACTCGCCTAATCTACTCTCTTAACAGGAAACAAAAAATAAGAATATTAATCTCTCCAAATACTTTACCCAAGTAAGCATAGTGACTAAAACATGTGTGATTAATTTGTGCTTTTTTTGGTTCCCTACTAACTTGCATTTTGAGTCTTAGGCTAATTCAATTTCTATCCCATCTCCGAGATCACATCACCCCTGTCCTTCACAACCTCCAGTGGCTCCCGGTTAAATACAGGATTCATTTTAAAATGACTACTCACCACCTACAAAGCCATTAATAACCTGGCCCCTCTCTACCTCTCCGGCCTTCTCACACCCCTACCCGTTGCCTCAGATCCGCAGATGCAGCCACACTACAAACCCCCAGGACCTTTTTAGTTTCCGCACCCACGCTCTGGAAGGCCCTCCCGAACCACATACGACAGGCAAACACCCTGCCGTTATTCAAACAGGTCCTTAAATCCCATCTTTTCAACCCATCTCCCAACCCAGCCTCCAGATCCTAGCTAAGAGTTTCGTCTTGAAACCTTTTCACAAAACACAACCACTCCTAAGCTAAGCGAAGGAGCGGGGTTGACATTCACATATTTTTTGAATGACTTACAGTAGTATGTCTTCCATGATAGGTTGACAGGTGACGGGTCGGTATCACTAAATGTGAAATATGAAGCAATACAGAGAGATAGATACGCTGCACAGAATTCTAATCTAAACATGATCAGGCTAATGGTACAGCAGGAGGTGCTGCCTTTAAATACTATAACTACAAATCAGCAGTGGCACCTTGAAAGCCAAAGGTGAGTTTATGACCAGTAAGCTACTGCTTGGATTTTCTAGGATGCTGGGAAACTGTGAGTGCATAAAGTGGATGAACGACACCATTCCCCCTTCGTTAACTACCCTTGAACAACGCACCAACCCACCCATAAAAGCCCCATTGGATCTGCCAACTAAAAAATTGAAACAGTGGAATCATTGATTGTACCTGTGTGAATGTGTGTGTTTGTAGAAATGTAAAACAGTCACTGAGAGAGAGAGTATAATGCTCATTGGAAACCTAAACTGGATAAATAACACTTAAAAACAAAAATTATTCTATTTATTTTGTAACACTGCTAGTAGAAGATTGATGCTGTATTCACGCTATGTCAGCAGAATGGAAAAGACAGGAAGGACTTTGGACTGTCCCCATTGAGAGCCTTGTTGTCATATAATTTAAATAGCCTACATGAGCGATAATTGTTGTTACATATTTGTAGCTGTTGGTTAACAAGTAAGACATGATAAAATCAGTAGCTTCTTTTAAATTAGCTGAATCGATTGCATTAAGTGTTACTTTTGGATTATATGTAGATGTAACTGCCAGTGATGGTGGCTTTGCAGCTATTTTTCCAGCTGTCTTTTGAGACATTTGAAGCTCTTCTCACCAAGTGGGAGATATTTTAGCTGTCAGAAATTCCTGATATCTCTGACTTGGTATTACAACAATTGCAGGTATCTTTTCACAAACTAAATGTACTGAAAGGTACAGGAAATAAACTGTTAAAATACTTTTAAATACTTGCCAAACATTAAGGTCACCTCTTGCCAATAGAATGCAGGGGATGTTTATTGTTAAAGAATATGTAGATCATGTAAAAACAGTAAACATAAATGTATGGAGTCACATTCTGGTAAATATGTGTTTCACTTTTTTTTGCTATCCAATGACTGGATACTGTAATGAAATACATACTTTCAGTTTCATTAGTTTTGTCAAACCTGGATCCATGGTTTGTGAGATGGCACAAGGAGGTGTAACAGGACACCCCTGGGGGGAAGCAAGAAACTACAACAAACACTCCAACAAATGGAGTGGCATGCACATTACACTCATCTGTGAGACCTTAAAAAGGGCACACTAACATGCCATTATCTGAAATCCAGTCAAAAAATAAACTGACAAGACGACAAGCAGACAGGAAGGCCACTGCCTGTGCTGTATGCACAAACCCAGCTGTCAAAGTTGGTTCACCTCATGTGGTAACATTATTCTTCAGCAGTTCCTTTTCACCTACTCCTTCTCTTTATCCTCTTGTTTCTGCTCTCAACCAATGTGCGAAAACCAACTTTTATGCTCGTATGTTTCTAAATGCCCTCCCTGCAAACCGATGAAGGCCAACTCACACAAAAGGTGGGAAGTTGTTGCCAGGCAACTCTACACCTCAGGCAGTTCTTTATTTTCTTTTTTTCCCCCCCGTTGGATCACACTTTCTTTGACATTGCCACAAAATAAGAGCAGTTTTATGCTGGTTCAGAGTCCCAGAGTATGCTATTGCCAGTGAAGTCAAAGATAAAAAAGACAGATTTAGGGTTAGATTAAGGGTAGAAGCCTGGAAGGTTGGCAAGGACTGCAGGGATTGGATCCAGGGAAAGGTGGGTGGAATAAGGGACTCAAGACAGGGACTGGGGAGAGATAAGAGAAGAGCTTCACAGAAAAGTGAATGATAGAAGGAAAAGTCAAGGAGAGAACCTTGATAGACTCTTTAAAAAGTATTCAAATAAAACAAAGATGTGAGAATTTACATACACATTATCATTTGGATCACATTTGGGTTACAAAATATTGTGAACACCAAAGCCATGTTTAAAAACAGTGAAACAGGGTCATATTAGATTTCCTTTCCTGAGTTTGGGTAATGAGTTAGTATCTATTAACACCAATTCTATCAACACTTTCCTTCAGTTTCAACAGTTCTTGTGAAACAAAAAGCTTTCTCTCCTCCTCTGACCTTTCCATCTATTTTCTTATCACACTTTTGTCCATATGCCTTGGGTTTGCACTACTGTGTCTTTTTGGCTTCAGTTTACATATAAAAACATACCTACACGTCTGGGTGAGTTGAATGTGAAAGTTCTTTTTTAAATTTCCCCTCCATGAGCCATTTTTCTTATTGCATATGTATCTGTTGTGTCTCACTGGAGCTGTCTCAACCTCAAAACAAACTCAAGGCAATTATTTTGTTAAAATATTCTTTGGTTGATTATTATTCCTTGAGAGTGTTTTGTGACCAGTACATAGAAATGTTAATGTGTATTATGCATACAGTACATGCCAGCGTATGGATGTGTGTGCTTGACAGAAAGGGTGGGGGTTATGAGCTAGAGGCTAGAATGACACTTTGTACAACACCTGTAACAGTTTCTGTCATTCACAGTTCTGTCAAACACAGGAGAGCGGCTAGCAGACTGCGAGCAAACAAGCAGAGAAAGTGATATAGACAGAGAACCCCTGTGCCTGTTCATTTGATGTAGATGGAAACAATCTACTGACAGGAAGTTTACAAATCCTCTCAAGACCAAAGCTAAACTCCACAGACATGTATTAAGAGTGGCAAGGTATACAGGCATACAAATAAAAAAAATCTTCAAAACATGCAAACACACGGTTTTTTCTTATTCTTATGTAACCACACTGGCTGACTAAGAGCACGTTCTTATTTAGAGAAATTGCCTGCAGGAGCAAATGTTGGAAAAGAAATACATCACACACTGTGAACACACATTCACATATACACAAATGTTCAGACATAAACTGACTCACATACACAGTTACTTTTCAAAGTTGTCACAGGCACAGTGAGCATGTCTGGATTCCACCCGTGGGGCCATCTGTTCTTACATTGGCCAATTCAAGGAGACACAAACTCAGGAATCATTAAGGATGCAATATGGCTCCCATGTTAATCACCAGCCTTCGTCATTTCCATTTAAAATGAGCCACTGGGCAATGGGGAAGTGGGGAGGGTTTGTTATTCACAATCTGTTCAGGAAAGCAACATTTTACAGGCCATTTTCAGAACAGTGGGATAGACCGTGAAGACCGTGAGTAGGCTTTTAAAGGTTTTCGGGCATCCATAAAAAATTAAAAAAGCTACAATTCACAAAGAAAATCAGTATATTACAACATTGCAATATTATCATTAGCCCCACTTCTACTGTACCAGAGTTTTTCATAAAGAATCTGGCATTTAATTTTCAACAATCCACATTAATGTGTGTTAATAATAAGGCTAACAATGATTTCTGTATCCAAGCCTCTTCAAGATGTGGAGACACATATTTACCATTTGCTTCGTCTGGGTGCTACAATTGTGGCCCTTATTTTAAGGTTGCCTGAAATTGTGATTGACGGATTTGAGCTCATTCAAATATTAGCACTGTATTTCTGGAAAGAAGCTAAGGCTTGAAATGCACATAGTCTATGTCATACTGTTTTCAGATTTGTTTGTTTAGTAATTGAATTCCTGGTATGTATGGTCGATAGAGACAGTTGTGAAAAAGATTTGAATTCTGGTGTCTTACGAACATGATATGTGCAACTGTCTTCCTGGCCTCCTGTCTTGCAAAGTGAACATGCTGGCATTAAAGTTTAAGAGTTTTTCACATGTTAGTTGCTCCCACTCAACACCTCCCTACACAAGCCTGCTGCTGTGTCCCTGCAAAACCACATCCTAAACCCATTCCTACGTATCCAATTTCTTCCTCTCATGTTTTTAAAGTACAGTGACCTCCCATCTCTCTGTTCTGCTACCTTCCACTACTGCTACAGGCAATGACTGACCTGCGCCACTACCCTTGTTATCACTTTGAATTTTCCCCATTTCATGCCACATGCAGCCTTTTTGATAGACTACATTAGACCATAAAAAGCCAGCCTTTTAGAACGGTCTTGATTTTCCTACCCCCTCATGTCACATCCCTATAAAAGTGGCCCAGGAGTTGCCATGGTTAATGGCTCCTCCCCTTTTAAAGACTCTTCTATTTTGGCAGGAATAATGTTAGCTGGTATAGTGCTGCTACAACTGTGGTAATATGTTTCTGGATGACCTTTGAAAAACATGATCAATGGGCACCAACGATATATCATATTAACAAAATTGTCCAGTTAGCTTAACACAGAGCTGCCCAGTGCCTTATCTGAAAGTGATTTAAGTAAAGTAGATCACAACACAAAATGCTATCTTAAGTTTCCCCTGAATTAGTTTCAAGTATATACAGATACCAGTGAAAAATGTGACTCTATAATGCAAGAGAATGACAATAACACATGTAAAATGCACGAGCTGCATTTTAGGCTAAAATCTGAATAGGCAAATGAAATACGCACCATCACAATTCAAACAATGTTGTGTGCTACCATACATTTTGCTCTTTAACACAGGTCCCAGGTATCCTCAAGGAAGAACAAGAAAAGAAAAAAGGGATTTGGTAATTACTCTCATTGCACAGCTCACTGCGCTTTGGGAAAAGGACCCCCGAGGCCTACTGCAAATTTGAAGGTTTCCACTGAAAAACAGAATATGAGGATTAGCTCAATTACTCCACTTGTTCTACCTGGTGCTTCTGTGATGCTACCCAAACAATACTTTGACCTCCAGCACACATCTAACAGGTAACTGGTTTGCTCAATCTGTTCTTAGGTGCTCTGTCCTTCTCCCTCCTTTAATGTTGGTTTCTGACTTGCATAGCCAATGAACTTGTACAAAAAGCCCTGGTTTAATGGCACTGAATTGGTAGGCAAGGTGTTTTATTTTGCTTTTTCCTCCATCAGGTTCAGTAATATTACACTGGACCCATACACAACAGAGAACAGGCTGTGTGGAATGGAAAAGTCTCATGCTGGGGAGATGATGGCATAGGCCTACTTAGGTCAGAGACTGGCGCCGATGTTTTCTTTGTACCTGTGAATACTGTGAGGCCCTCTTAGAGAACACATAAGGTAACAGAGCATAACAGCACAGTGTGAAAATAAACATGCAGAGACTTGATGATCCATCACAGTGACCATCACGTCCACTTTTATTATTGTCAGCGGTTACGTAATCATTGTGCAGTAACACAGTGCA
Source organism: Coreoperca whiteheadi (assembly GCA_011952105.1). Taxonomy (NCBI): domain Eukaryota; kingdom Metazoa; phylum Chordata; class Actinopteri; order Centrarchiformes; family Sinipercidae; genus Coreoperca; species Coreoperca whiteheadi. The sequence continues at coordinate 12,601,829 of CM022477.1, forward strand.
CAGTATTCAGTAATCCTCAAATTCTAGCTGCATGACTGCAATGATGGGTTAACGTGGACAAAAATAAAAGTAGACAGGACTGTTCGCAATTTCCATTTGCAAGCACATGTTATGTTCATGCAAGTTGATTATCAAACCATAATAAAATCAAACAGAAACCTTTAGCTGCATGAATAGTAAATGAAACTGTTAAACATCTGGTATACTTTGGAAAATGTCAGTTATGTCAAGCATACACAATTTTAACTTAATGGGCTAAACATGAAAAACATGAGTGAATCAGCTGAGAGGTAGTAACAAAGCCTGCATGTTGCCTGGCTATCCTATGACACTTTTTGCCATGATAGCCCCATCTAGTGTAAGAACAAAATACTTCAACACTAATGAAGGTAGGGCGTAAACTTCTCTTTATTGACCTGCTTAGGCCTTAGGTATTGTGAAAAGGTTCAATATACTATGATATCTGTATATAAAAACATATTATCTGAAGTAAGGAAATGTCACATTGACCGATACAAGGATAACATATATATATTGGATATTCACTGTATCCTTTAAAATGTTATTTTAATCTTTTAGACAAATCACAAATGCTACATGAGCACTAAATTCAAGTTTCCCACAAGCTTAAGAGTACCGGGACATAGACAGCAGATGTGTTTGCTCCAAAACTAATAAAATCTTGAACGAATTCTAACAATTTACCCTAAAATTGTTAAATGAGATTGTGATTAGAACAGAATATCGCTTGACAGAAGATGCCAACAGCAAGAGAGACAATTGTGGGAGGATGTGGCATGAATACAAAAACAGAGCGAAGGATTGGCTCTCCCTGCTGCTGTCTTGAAATGCAGCATTGTCATTCAGGCAAAGTTGCCAGTAGCTCAGTCAAAAAGAGAATTAGATCACGAGCAACTTTACTGCGTTATGAGTACACAGCTGTTCATCATTTACCAATATTTTCATATTCATTCATTCTGTAGACTAGATCTGCCACTGAGGCATACAGTACACATATGTTTGCCCTTCCAGAAAGTATTTCTGGAACTACACTGCACATATCTAAGATACAGATAGTCTCCCCTGAAAAGATTCAATGTTATGTAACATTACTTTGATCTGAAATATAGCAGTAGGTTCATTTAAACTAGGGGCAGCTATCTTCTGTTTGATATTCAAATAAATTTGACAAGTTTTGACACACTATGATCAAATCAGGGATTTCAGCAGAATTTTCTATGCAGTTTTGTGTGGGCACCAGCACCTCATATATTCAGTGCTGTGGACAGTATAAGATCCAGGCAGCATGGCATACAGTGTAGGCCGGCCTACTGATTTACAGAAGTTTGCAGGTGTGGATGCAAGCATGCGTTAACTCCTGAACTGGAACTACACATTTCTTTTTCTGAATTCAGTATGACTGCGTTCCATCCAGACAAACTGAAACCACAGTAATCTGTTCTATTTCTTCCTCTCCACTTGACAGAAGCGCATGTCAAATGTACGACATTATTTATGTACGTGGCAGTTGATGAGACACTCAGTAAAGCGTCAGATCTGGTGTCAATCACATGTTGCTGGTTAGACGCATTGCCCACATCAAGAAGCTGCAAGCCTCCACCATATGCATTGACAGTTGTACTTAATTTCCTTGAGATGCTTTGATAGTCGATCCAATTTGATCCAAGGACAGCCAATCATCTACGGTTTCATTGCTGATGAATTATGATGAGATTCTCTTTCTCTCTGTCCTGACATGTATTTTTGACCCATTTTTGTATTTATACTGACTGGTTTTTATTTCACTGGTCATAAGTAAGAAATAGCAAGCACTTTGAGACATATGGCTGTAGTTAGACAGGTACGCACTGGTGTAAATTCAAAGACAGGCTGGTTAAAACTCACTATGCAAAGTTAGTAAATATATCATATATTAATATAACATGAATGAGAAAAACTTCCTCTTGAAGGTACTCTTTAGCAAGGAATTTCCTTGCTAAAGAAAATCCTGCTAATTTCCCTCAGCAGCAACCAACAGGAGAAAACTGGACAGCTCCCACTTAAGGATTTGTGTAACTGTCAATATCATTCAGCCTTGCAAAGAACAAATGATTAGGTAACCGGTCTTTAGAAAACTAAATAAAAAAGTTAATTCCCCACCTATTTCATGACGATAAATGTATGAACACAGTTGACAGAGGCAAAATGCAAGCAGAAAAAGAGAACGAGGAAATGGGGAAAAAGCAGGATGTTGGAGGTACAGAACCAGATCCCCATATTCATGTCTTTGGCTTATTGAAGCATTACATCCACAGGCAGCATATTCTCCACTCACTCCGCCTATTGCCGTAGAAAGCTCACTGGGAAGCCAACTCTTTCCTATTACCATCCCCACAGACTGTGTGCAGAAAAGCTGCATAACGATTCACTCAGTCAGATGGGATAAAGTGTTCAAAGCAGGAGAGATTAGGATAAAGAGTGTGTGTGTGTGTGTGTGTGTGTCTACATCTGTGAACACATGTCTGTGCATGATCTCATATATTAGGAGAAGAGAGAACGTGTTATTCAACAGACTTGAATAACTCAACAGAGTGCGTGAGCAATATGACGAAGCAAAAAAGAAAACGTGGGGTGAGGGGGAATAACAGTCCCTTGGGCTCTCTGTTGGAGCAGATTCCATCTTTTTTCAGCCGGAGAGGGTCTGTCACAGTAAATTCCACCGAGACTGCCCTGCCAAAGTCGGAGTCAAAAGCCCTACATGTCTGTCCACACACACAGGCTAACAGGCACCGATGTTCTGAAAGAAACAAGGAAAGGTAAAAGGAAGAAGGAGTTTGGGGATGCATAACCACACATACCATGATTATTGTTCATCTATACTGTGATGTATCATGTAGACATCAAGAAAGCCGGAAAAAGAGTCTAAGAGGCTATGATGATACTTCCATCTGTGTGCATGTTTTTTTTTATCTGATCCTATTTAAATATTTTTCTATTTACCGTTTTTGCCATTTTCCCACTAATTATATCTAATGGGATTTTGACACTCTCCAGCAGTGGAAGAAAGTTAATTCAATCCATGATGGTCCGTGTACATTTAGATTTTCTTGTGGGATATATTCTCAAGTGCCAATGTCATTGGCACAATACAATATAATGAAACACATAATGGACATAATGAAAGAAAGTTACGTTCTTCTATATACACACACACACACACACACACTATGATTTTCTGGCATGAATCTATTCTGTACACACGACATCTATTGCATGATTGTCCGTCCTGGGAGAGGGATCCCTCCTCTGGTGCTCTTCCTGAGGTTTCTATGATTTATTTCCCTGTTAAAAGGGTTTTTTGGGTAGTTTGTCCTTAGTCGAATTGAGAGTCTAAAGACAGAGGGTGTTGTTCCATTCTTGTGTGCACTGACGTGATAGTGAGTTGCTGTTACAAAGAGTTTCCCCTCGGGGATTAATAAAGTATTTCTGATTCTGATTCTGATTCTGACGTTATACAGACTGTAAAGCCCTTTGAGGCAAAATTGTGATACTGGGCTATATAAATAAAATTTTATTCTTTTTTATTATTATTCTGTTTTTAGGATTTTACAGGTGTAGAAAAATTTAATTCTTGCAGGGAAAATGCTACTTGATTATATTCTCATATTCTAAAATTTTGTCTAATATCCTTTGTTGTCAAGCTTGATTCCTGTCCATCACTTAATTTCCTTGTAAAGCTATTAGTTTCACTATCTTTATTAAACTAAGTAAATAATATTTAGGCTGGATTTCTGTCTGAACTCAATAGATGATTAAGGGACATGGCTTGTAATTTTTCTAGGAGCTTTTAGCAGTAATTTTGAACTCACCTAAAACCAGAGCCAGTTAAGTGAGAAAGTCAGCCTGACAGACCCCCACTGACTCTAATCTGGTTTTATCTATTAGATTTAATTTAAACAGAGTTTAACTGAACTCTGTTTGAGTGTAGAGCCAACAGGTCATACTAAGAATAGAGATGATGTTGTATCACTGGATTTAAATAGATCAATGTCTCCATCTAGTGGTTTCATGTTAAGGTAGGAGCGGTTTTTGTCAGGTTTCAGCAGTGAAGGTGTAACAACTTCAATAAATCTTAGCAAAATTTTTTGTTTGAACAGGCTAAGGAGTTTATTTTGTCAACTATGGAATACTTTACCATGTCTTATAAATCGTATGTACACTAGTAGAAGTGGCAACACTAAAACAAACAAATAAAAAGCTGTGTGTGTCATTTATGTATTCAGCAACAACTTGGAAACATTTATTTTCAAAAAGGCACAATCCACCTACTGTAGCTTGCTGCATCTGATGTAGCTTTATTGTGAGAAGAGCTGTGTGAACTTTCAGCGCACATGTACACACAATGGGTTGCCTTTTGTCCTGTAGTAATTTGCTGGCTACTCGACAGGAGTCATAATATCTAGTGGCAAATTTTCAGGGGAAAAAAGGTTTCATATTCATACCACCAGTTATTCAATCACAGGCTTGTAAAAAATCCCAGGAATAGACATGAACTACAAAAAAGTTAAAAAGTTTGATCTCCACATGGCTGTAAAGCACCAAGAAGCACAGCAATGCTCTAGCAAAGACTGCTAGCAAGTAAACATGGACGTAAACAGTGCAAGTATCAAAAAAAATAAGACGCTTTTCAAATGTTGTATGAAGCGGAAATACATTCAACACATTTGTGAGGCCTCATGAATAATCTGCACAATGTGTTTTGTACACTAAAAGCAAACACACTGCAACATAGTCTGAACATTCTTTAAATACAATTTTATAATAAGAATTCAAGCCATTTCTCTCTGAGGTAACAACTGTACCACCAGAGGGTGCCTCTTTCCCTCTCCATGGGCCATATTCTCAAGCACAACCTGCTAAAGAAACACTCCCACGTCCTGCCACTCCCCCTCAACACATGCAGAGCTTCAACAATGTTGTTGCCCTTAATTAACAAAGCATGTCATACAGCACTTTTGACTGTGTACTGCCCGGCAAACTCTCCCAATCACATACTTTGAATACTGTTCACAGTGTATCTGGTCTGCAGGCTGAAGACCCAACTCCTAATATGAGAGAATCAGGTCTTTGCTCTGAATCCCTGTTAAGGACAGTGAAGCTTTGTAAAAACACTATCAGCTCAGCTCCTCTCTCTCTCACTTCCATATAGAATACAGGTCTATTATTCAGAATGATCATGACTCTGCCTGGATCAATTATGGTTAATTTTCAGCTGACAGAAGTCAGTAATGATAGGCTGATGGGTCCAATGGTTTGACCCTGGGAAATAAAGACAAGTAATCCATATGCTTCTGATTTCTGAAACCAGTTTCTATGTGAGCACTGTTCTAATACATATTTACTATTTGCATAAAATGTACTAGTATCTGCAGGTTTTGGATGTATAAGGTGTGTTAATGCAACCATAAGAAAAAAAGTCTGGTTTCTAAAATATTTTTTAAAAATTATCTTATCTTACATGTGATGTGTTAAAATGTTTGGCAGAATAAATGCAGCGCACCACAAATGCATATGGGATAATTGATGGTTTAATAAGTTGTGATTTACAAGGTATGATCTCCTGGTGTGTGGGTCGTAAAATGACATTTTTTGGCAAAATTAAAGTTAGTGTGGTGACTTGCAAGGTTTTAAAGCCACAAAAGTAATACTCTTCTCACTACATGGAATACATATTCAGGCAGAACAGTGTTTATCTGTTTAACTGTTTCACCCTGTCTAAAAATAGAATTTATTCTGAATTCCTCATTTATAGAATTAAACATTTACCACTGGCATGTTGGTTTAGTCATGAATAAAAAATGAAACATGAAACAAGGACAAGATTGCTCCAATGAGCTGGCAGATAACCTAGCTAAATAAAGCATAACACACTCTGTCTCTGAGAGAGCGGTGGAATCTACAGTACATCTGAAATGTATACTACTACTTGTCTGTTTCACTGACCTAGAAATATCCTCCTGACTCAGTGAACTCAGATCCAAAGTGAAGCTTACACCATATCTGCCAGAAAGCACTTGTGTTTGGTGTTCATTCTGGGGAATGTGGGGCAGGTTTACCTACTCAGCTACAATTACTCACATTTGAAAAGAAAACTTTTCTACAGTAATAGAGAGGATACTTGTGGACTGGCCCAATAGATGCGACAGCTTCCCTATGAACTCAGAAAAAGGTGTAGGAAAGATTTTTGACTACTTAAGATTTTGATGGCAGTAGTTCAATTTACCTTAACATTTTCACTTTTTGGCCAACATGTGGCTAAATTGTGAAAACATCTGAACTGCTGCCTCTGTTCTGCTGTCAGAACGCCCTTATCCACATTTTTTCCGCTACAGAAACCATTCAACTATTAAAATGCTCTTTAAAAGGACATTTATGCTTGTTCTAACTTTTATACTTTTAAAATATTAAGCTTTTTCTGAAACTTTTTTTGCAATGGAAGTCTATGGAGCAATCTTCAAATCTTACGCATATTTTGAAATGCCACTACTTCAGCAAACTTTATGCTAGAGATGCCATTTGAACTTTAAACTGTTCACTCGACGTTCAATAGTTGAACTTGTATTCAGCTTTTTGATACAACAGTTTTTAAATTATACCAGTTTAACTTTGATGCTGTTTTCTGTCCTTTTCTGAGTTTCCAATGGTTGTGTATGGGGCAGAATGTTCAGAGCTAAAGTGGGTGACATCATCACTAGAGTGGAGAGGGATTGTAGAATTTTATGAAAATCTGGTCTTAAACTCGCTCTCCTGCCCACAATTGTCACTCTTCATACACAATTTCTCATCATTTAGTAGATAAACTTGTCCTGGTTCAGAAAATGTTCACATTTCAGCCGTAGGACATACAGTTTCTTGGTTATCCGCCTCAAAGGCCCAAAAGAACTCCTAATTTTTTTACTTTATCCACACAAAATTTACACCTGAATGTTCACGAACGACTTCTGGTGCTCATGGTGAGGTAATTTAACAGATACAATGTATAGTTTATGCTTTTTTGAGTCTTCTTTGCAGGGAAGTTTCACAGATTTCACTCTGTCTCTGAGCTCCACACAGACCATTTTGTTTCTCCACTCTGATTGGTGGATCACGTTGAGATATTTTTGGCAGGTTAGACCTGTCTGTCTGTGTGATGGCAATTTGTTTGTTCATCTGTTCTTATTGGTGAACTGATACATTCAAACTTTGAGCTGTTTCTAATTTAATTCTGAATCATTGTCTGTCTGTCTTGTCTCCGTATATCATTCTCTCATTTTGTCGGTTTGTCGCTCTCTCTTATTCTACCTCTCTCTCTCTGCCTCTCTCGCTCTGCAATTTCAGCAATGTTTTGCAGCTGGCTTTCAGCATTCACACACATTTACAGCAGAAAATGCTATTTTTCTAGTTTTAATTTACTTTCCTAGTTATACATCATATGCATGAATTAAATATCATGGCTCTGCAAGTCAGCCATAATAATTTCCCAAGGCAGCACTGCTTGGTAAACACAGTTGAATCCTAGCAAGAGGGACTATGGTTTGATTCCTGGTGGACTGGAAGACTTGTTAGGTGTGAATGTGAGTATGAGCCGGCATTTACACTGCAAGTGATTTGATTTGATTGGTTCATTCCAGTCTGACAATGTGTGAAAGGTTCTAATTGTGTGACATAAATGTTTTTGGTGTGGATACAAAGATCAGAACAGCTGGTTGCTTTGCTACTGTCAGTCATGACACGACACATTTTAACAAGCTAGGTGGTAAGTGCTAATTATGCTCAATTACTTGAAATTAAAAGAAGAAAATTATTATACTCACTTTCACTTACCACTAATATGATGGATACAACTATTCTAGGAACACCATTGTGGAGACGCTGATGAATCTATTCTTTCATGTAAAAGTTGAGAAAAGTAGAAAGCTTTGCAAAATTGTGATTGTTGTCACACTGAATTTGCCCTTGCCTTGTGAAAACACTGTTCATTAAATGAAATCTCATTAGTATGGAAAGCTGGACATATGCAAATTGAATCTGCAAGTGACTGTTAATGTTTCTATTGCAACATTTTAGCCACTTTCAACAGTTCCTCTATATTGTGTACTAAATATTAACCTGGGAAAAAATGGACTTCTGGTGAAGTTATTTATAGTGTGCGCAATGCACTATGAGTTGTGTTTCTGGGTTAGCTCTGTGATAGACTGACCTATCAAGAATGTTTCATGCATTTGTGCCCAGTGCATTTAAGGATAGACTCCAGTGACTCAGAGGGATCACAGGCAGGGAACATGCTTTACATGGGAATCGTGGTTTTCCATCTTTTAACAGAATGTAGTGAAGCTTGAGTGTATTAATAGTTCAGTATCTTACAGATAGTGCACGACTTAGCATCTTAGCAGATTGATACTGTACAACAGCTATGAAACTAGTTTCTTCATCATACACACTCTTGATCTTAATATTCCATGATCTACTTATACATACATTTTCTATACCTACCTATTCCTAATCAGAATCATGAAGCATATCCCAGCATGCACTGGGGAATGGCAAATAAACACTGGTCACCAGTTCATTGCGGGGCTCGTAGAAGCCAGTTAAGTCTGAACATTTTCAGTTATACAGCCGTCAGTCTTAAAATCTAGCAATGTTCACTATCAATTGCATCATATTTCTTTCATTCATTCTTTAACTGCCAGTGAATTAGCGTAGCCTTTCCACTATCATTTGTAGCTGTAATATGCCCTACAATAGTGGCCCGTAGGGGAGATGTGCTTTGGGACTTTAACACAACGTGAAAAGATTGATATGTGGCCTTGTGCTTTGTTGAAGTCCACATCGCATATCACATACCCCTATGGGCAGCAGTGTTGGCAGCTGTCATTGTCACCAGGAGGTGTGCTAATTTGGACCTGAGCCCAACACTACTCGCCAGACAGGCACAGCACAGTTACTGTCCCTCCCTGCAAACACAAGGTGACCAAGTTGTTATGTACGTGCCTCTGCAATACATAATAAATAAATACATAAAGACCAACTTGCCTAGGACTTGATCATTGCAGTTTCATTGGTCAATTCTCTATCAAATAGCATCATTCATTTAGCTTTGAGTGGATAATGAGGAATATCAGGCTTTTCCCCTCCCTTGTAAGAGCTGGTAATACTGCAACTGACCTGGGTATTACGTGCAATTTTGATTCTTTATTGTTCAAAACATTCTTCATGAGGAAGAAAAAGAGAGTGGAGCTCATTCTGTGGACACACAGATTAAATATTTTGTTAATTAAAACGGTTGTCAACTCACACTTCATGACGATTGGCAGCAGTACCTACAGTATAGTGCTAGTTAACTCACTAACTACACTCCCATTATAAACAAATGTAACACTGTGAAGCAGACACTCCAACATTTTCATTCATATTCTAAAAAAAAAAGTGCCTCAAATCTGGAGTGAATCCTGTTTTCTGTTAATTTCAATGGCTGGTATTACTAATCCAGCATTCCTCTTGCCACTAATTTATAAAACAAAAGCTTGCCTGTGTCTGCTTCATTGCACTTTTTACTTTCAGATTCCTCAGGAAACAAAAAATGTATGCAAAGGCACACGTGGTAAAAAGCAGAGCCTCTGTGTTTCTATATGCTATTAATGCCAAAGCTGACAACACCCACTGTAACAAAATACAAGGTCGAAGGATGCCACAGAAAAACTGTATATTGACTGTAAAAGCCAGAGACAAAATCCTATGGATCTCTATAAGAGCTTGGTCCTACCAACATTTATAACACTAAACGTTAACCAAAATGAATTCATTTCAATGGATTTGCTTGTTGAGCTGGGTCAATTTTGCAAAGATATGTAAATGAATTCCGCTGTGCCATTTGTTGTGTGGCCATGCCCTCAGACTACAGCTATTTTACTGTTCGGTCTTGCAGTGCTTACAATCAAAATATGATGATTGTTGTTGTTTTGACCAACATATAACCACCAAAAGCACAGTAACTAATCAACCAGTGGATATGGTTTCCTGGTTTAAAAACAGGTGTGTAAGCATAACGAAATTACATTAATGCTTATTAGTCATACATTTAAAAAAAAAAAAAAAGTCTCACGGGAGTTGGAGTACATACACTACCTCCATAACCCATTTCTAATTCCTGTTTCATTTCTCCCTGATGCTTATCCAGTCATGAATATTTCTAACTCTCCCTCTGTCCCTCGCTCTGTGTCCTAAGGCAAGGTGACGTAGAAAGCACTGAATAAGCTTTAATGTGTATCCAGACACAGCATATCCGCTTTGAACTATACTTGTCTGACCATCTTTTCCATGCCCATCAGCCAGCGTTAGAGAACTCTTATCCTAAATTGATTCTGCGCACCAACGTCTATGGGGAAGGGTGCAGACAACAAAGCAAGGACTGACAGCAGACTTGAGAAGTACTTAGGGCATGTGAAAAGAGGCAAGAGAGGGGTGAGATATGACAGTGATGTCTTGTTTGGCTACAGGGGAGAGGTTCATATCATAGATTTTCCCATGTGTCTTTGCACCTTACCCAGTGTCAAGGCAGTGTTCATGAGGATGTGTGGCTGTCTCCTGATCCTGCTGCTGGAAAGCAATGATTCTGCTTTGGTTTGAGACCTGTGACATAAAGGTCCTAAAGCTTAATCATGACATCAACTAATGTGATGTGACAGGATCCTTGGGCGATACAATGACCTGTTACCTGCTCACACACTGAACTAACAGTGTCAGCTAAATGGCTAAGTGTAAATGTAAACTTTGAAAGTTTCTTGATTTTACAAGTTTGTGCTTTAATCACACATTCGTATCAGATTATTGATAGACAATGGTTACACTTCTGTTTTCGACTCTTGTCTGTCAATGCCTAAGTTTACTTTATTTTATAGTCCCAGTATTTGTCTGCATAAATAGGTAGTGATATATGTTGGCTATCATTGAAACAGCAGTGATAAGGGGATTGTCACAGACAGAGCTAAAATTTTGGCTTCTACAACACTGCTGTCTCTAGATTTTAGAAATGTTATTTTGGCAGTGATAAGTTTGTTCCACAATTCATACTGTCAAAATAATCCACACTTGGTTTACGATATCCCAGCTTTAGCTAATGTGCTTTTATGGATTTTTGTTTATCAATAAACCTCTTTTGAAAAGCAGTTTAAAGGGATTTCTGTCTGGAGATGGAATGAGATGATACTGGTGCAAAAACACCCACCAACCCCGAGAATGATGCATCATCTGAACTATTTAAAGTGAAAAGAAACATTGTTTCACTTCTAGAATCCATACACTGTTGGCTGGCGAGCTGCACTGTAGGCAGATAGACATCATGTCAATTTCTAGTATTTAATCATTATCATTGTATGTAAGTCACATGTATAATCAGGACCCGAGATGCACATGCATGCAAACTCAATGACATACTTTGTTTTGCAGGATTTAACATTTATCAGAGACTGTGGCTGGACCCAAGATTTTGTTATGTAAGGTGACATGGAAGTCATCAATGGGTCACTGATTACACTATCTATCCAGGGTAACTACACATGAGCTATACACACACGAGTGGGATAGTTACATAACAAAAGAATTTACATTTGATTATGCCGATGACCAAAATATTTCTGTGTGCTATGTTAAAAACTGAAACTTTTGTGATGTGTTACATTTGACTTCAGTTTTAGATTACATTTATAGCCATGGGCGGACTAGCCATCTGGCATACCGGGCACTTTCCGGGTGGGCCAAAGTGCTTTTTTGGGCCAGCTGCAAATTTTTATTTTTTTTTTATTTTTTTCGGCCCATGAACAGGCCCATAAAAGTGGCAGGCCTGGATCGGCGGCCCAATGTCTCACTGATTCTTGCTTACACATTACATTGCGTTAGTAGTTTTAACGAGTAGGAGTTGGTATACATATTCAGGGCAGGGGAGCACAAGAACGGGTGGTATTTGTGGCCAATATGCCAGGGGCGATTATAAACAGGAATGGTCTCAGTCCAATCAAATGTACAATCATTTTTCGAAGGACCCCACCAAAAGCCACTGTTTTAGATCAGTTACTCTTAAATGTGAACAATACATCAGGCTACACATTGGTACATTGGAACAGGTGTAGCACAAAACACATCAGATCCTAAAACTCACTATTCTCCTCACAGTCTGTCTGTCTGAGACATGACAGCTCTGCGGGGTAAAGAAGCAATTAACAGGGAAAATGATTAGTCTGATTGAAGCAAGAGAGACGCAGAGAGGAAGAGCACGTTAGAATGGGAGAGATAGCAGGAAGAAAAACTTCTGACAATGACTTTGTGACACAGACTTTGCACACACACATACACACTAGTGACTGATTTCCCCCAGAGCCTTCAGGCCTGGACCATGGCTGCCTTTAGAGATAAACCACCCTGCTATCTCTTGAAGATTTCACTTTCTTATAAGTTCCATGAAAGCTGTCGCATGCGTTTTTTGAAGTAGGCATAAAGCGTGCCTTACTTTTGCTTGGATGTTAAAATCTATCTTTGTAGTTCACAGAGTCCAGTCTTACCTTCTGTAACAACCAGATTGCTGCTTTTCTAAAAGTTTTTGCAAAGCTTTCCAATTACCGTACATGTGTAGGTTTCTAATGTGTTATATATGGACAAGAATATGGACTGATTTGCCTACCTCCTGCATTTCCCAGCCTTGCACATACCGCTGCTTAGCTGACAGTATCCTACTTGGTGTGGTGACAGCCCATTTATTCTGCTGGCACACAGGTATTTTTCAGATAGTGAACGTACACTAGACATTTTCAACTGCACACCTGGGTGAGGGAACATGTCGCCTAATAGACTGCATCAGCAAGAAAGTGTTTGTGCCGATTGTGTGTCACGTGTAGGTGTATGTGAGTGTGCAAAAGCATTTCCAGCCACATTTATCACTCGCATACCCTGATGCTGCTAAGTGATGTGCTACAGCTGCTGAAAGTGGAAATAAAGTTACAATTGAATTAGTGTGCCTTCCCATGGGGCTATGTGGCAACTGTGCTAAACATAATTATGAAATATGACATATTTAGTAGTAGTAAGTAGAAGTTACTTAAATGCAATATATATAATATTCTAGGCATCAAACTAAGTTAATGAGTACAATGGTAGGTGTTTTGGGCATTGATAATTCTGTTGCTTGACCTTTCTGTCACCTTTGACAATTAGAGCAACCGTTGAGCAAGCCATTGGGTTGTGTGAATCAGTATTTTCATGGTTCTAGCCTTGTGAATCAGAACAGGCCTCTCTGCTACATATTGACTCAGACAAAAGTGCAACATACATACAATAAAACATGTAGTTTCTTCACTAAAATAACTGCAAAAAGGTCAATTTGACCAAAGCACAGGATCTCCCTGCATTGATACTTACAGGAAAACCTTCCCTTCTTTGCCCAAACAGATCAGGATACACAGTATGCAGCATAACATAACATTCGGATGACTCGACAAAGAAATAAGTGAATACATCACATGAAAGAGACCAAAGAAGAATGTGCATGGTGTTTTGCCTCTTGGTGATGATACAGTGAGTAAACCTACTTGTCTAGTCCTGTCTGGATCTCTGAAGACCACACCTCTGTTGGTCATGTCCTTGTAGAAGGCAGCCCATAAAATGAGGTAGATCACGTCTGCCAGGCCATTTGGCCCCATCTGGTCTTTTTCCTGTCTTCACTTTAGGACAACCACATGTTCCATCAATCCAGCCCTCTGTCACATGTGATCCTTGGTGTCCTAATGAGAAAGACAAGTTTATTACACAACTCTGCCTAAAAATAATATCCACCCCTCTTGCACAATTTATAGTCATGTTTGTCCTTACGTAATATGATAAAACGTGTTTTTAATGCTTGTAAACACAATCATTATTACATAAAATGGTATTAAATGAATTGACACTGAACATAATTTCATTAGCTCTTACATCTTACTAAAATAATGTATGTCATTGTTAGATTGTATTTTTGGCTGCTATTGAAACTGTCCAACTTGGATGCCAGAATCTCCCTTCAGCAGTGCATGCAACACTCTGAACTATGCACTGTTCACTGAGGCATGCAAAATGGGTACAGTGGGGCAGATGTGAACATGTCTAAACAACCCCAGCTGAATTTAATGTGGATGGAAGCGCACACAAGCAAGCATGAGCACGAAGAGGCATGTAAAGTAAAGTAAATGCCAGTGCTGTGCTTGAGAACCTATAGACTTATATGAGTATCTTGTTTAGAACAGGAAGGGTTAAGCTGAACCATGTCTGCAGCTCAGAACTATATAGACCTTGTGATTCTCTCACACACAGCTGACTGTACCCTCCTGTATGACCAGTTAGCCCTAAGACAATAAAGGCATCCTATAACTTTTGAAACACCATACAAGCAGACCGTTAATGTCTTCTTTTCTAAGAAGGCAAACTGCATTTAAAAAGGTGGGGTATGCCATTCTGGAGAAATCAAATACCATGATATAGAGCGAACAAAGACACAGCAAGTAATAGAACTAACATTAACAAGGATGTGGGTTAGAAAACAGCTCCTACTGTTGCTGCTGTGAAGCCAACAGCCAGAGAGGAGGAGATGGTTTCCCAGAGTCAGCACACCAGCTCCAGACAACAATACTCACAACTCTCCTGCTACTACAGCAAACATCACAACAGGAGCATATCTTGGCAAACTAGAAAGTAATCTGAATGTCTGTCGGTAAGTCATTTACCGTCACCTGACACACAAATCATGGCTGGAATAGTGTTGTGTGGCCCGGTCCAAGCCACTTTGTTTATTTCAATCATTTACAGAGCTAGGGCTGTGTACAAACACCAGATTATTTTTCAGAGTACACACACTGAACGGACAGCTAGAGGACCATGAGGAGATATTCACAGAATTTGACAAAAAAACATGTATTGGGTTAGAATCGCATACCCCACATTCAAACATTTTATGGGTGTCTTCTGTTGTGCTAAAATTAATGAATTAGAGTGAGCCTGTATAACTTTTATTTAAGAAACATTAGTATTATTTTTCATACTAATGTTATATTATCCTGTAAATACCATTGGTCACAGTTCACTGAAAGGTACATAGGCGGGCTTTAACACATAGACTGTACTTGAAACAGACAAGAAATAATTGAATAACCTAAGGCCTGTAAACATTTAAAAACAAATATTTTGCTGTCTGTCAGTCAGTTCTCTTTTCTCTGCCTTCACAAGAGAGCTCTGTCTACTAGAGACATAAACACAGCCCTTTGAAAGTCCCATCAAGTTAGTCAATATTTTATTTAATGTGTCAAATAGTTCCGTTTTTATTTCTCTGTCATGCCAAAAATCTGGACAATCCCACATGGGATTAAAATATGCTGCTATTATAAAACATAATTCTTGCAGAAATACAAAAGCAAAATAACACATATACTCTTTATATCTCATCTTCTATTTAGTAAAAGGTCCCGTCTCAGTAAAATCTCATTTTACTTTCATCACTATGTAATTTAGTGCGACGTCTATATCTGTTATATGCAAATGTGGAAGTTATATGAGGTTTCTTTAGAGGTGTAAATGTTTATTAATGAAATAATGACTTCTGCAGTGCTAACAAAGGTTTCAATTTCTGCATGCTGGGAAACTAAAATAGCTACCACTTAGTTCTATCCAAGGAATCTGCCTGGGAGTTACAAAGTATCCACAGACCTACAAAAGGTTAAAAACTGTAAGTTAGTGAACTACTATATGTTGGACCTGAAATTGCTGTAACCATATGAGAAACATGTTTCAATTTCTGTATAATCTGAAATAATTGACCTTACAAATAATGTTTTCTTTATTGACCTCTTTTCTTCATCTTGACCAGAGTTCAACAAATTACAGCATTTCATGGTATGATTGAGTGCGGGTTTTGTAAGAAAAATTGAGGGAAAGTCATAGAAACATGCCAAAAGAGAGACTGTAGTCAGCTCAACAAGTGTGTGTTATGTTGCATCAAAGGCCATTACAAATCAGACACAGAGCTCACTGCAAGGATTGCTATGACAGCAAATTTATATCTGATTATTCAGCAAAACTTCTCTTATGCTCATGTTATTACTGTTCTGTCAATTAAATAGAGATTAGCTGAACCCTAAAACAAGTTGCTTATTATGTTTCATGCATATTGAGAGATTTTTTCAAAGGTTAAGTAATAACTAGCAATGTATTTCCCTTCCAACATCTGTAATATCACAGTCTAACACAGCTGATTTTTCACTACTGCTTCTTATGAAACTGGAAACCCTCTTGAGGCATTCCTAAGAAAACTGTGGCTATTACCTGATAGCAGTTTACACTCTGTAAATGATCAGCCAAGCACATAAATGTAATACCATGCATGGGAATCAGTCTCGGGTAAAAAGGTTTCTTTGAGCTATTAACCAGAATCAATCATGGCTTGACTCATGTCACACTAAACCATAAACTAAGATTCTTACAGGAATTGTTTTACCCTCAAATTAAGAATAACTGACTGTGTTCACAGTTTCCATAATATCAGTTTGCTTCTCTTAAAAATACTGTAGCATCTCTAAGAGAGTAAAGATAAACATTTCTCATCTTCAGCAAAAGCTGAAGCTAGACAAAGATCACCATCTATGTAAACAGGTATAACACATTAGAGTCCATGAAACTTGCACACTGTATATTAAAAGTGTGTATGATCTCTTCAAAATGTAGTCAGAAATAAAATTCATATCCATGCTGTTCAGTCAGGTGTTCGATAGACTTAAAAGTTCCCCCCACACACATTTGGCAACACTTATTTTCTATTGAACGTAGTTACAGATCAATCAGTTGCATACTACTTCTCCATTATCAGTATTCCCTCTGCTCATCAAAAGTTGCAATAAAGTTCATTTTTGCATAGTTTAAACTAGAAAATATACTGATACGTTTTATTTTAGCCTTTCATTGTCCTCGTAATCGTTAACATTACATCTGCAATAAAAAAAAAAAAACACAAATCTCATCCATTTCAATGGACATCTGATTCATTGTTATAATAAGAAAAAAATCAATTATAGCCGCTTTAAAATCAGTCAGATTTGCATATAATACGGATATATATACTCTCCTAGATACAGGAACTGGATACCAACAATGACGAGCAAGAGGACATAACTGAAAATGTGAAGTTATTCATTTCAGATTTAAAGAAAAAGTTCATTTTGGTCTTCTTATAAGGGTTTCGCCCAACCATACAAGCAGACAGGTTTTAAGCAAGTTCTTTTTAACTCTATAACCCAATCATTGTCATCTAGGTCATGGAATATATCGCCGCTCATCTAAAAATGTTTTAGTAGTTCTGATGAAGAAAGTAGAATGAAGCCTCACAGATGAGGAGAAATTATATTTCTAACTACACAGCAAATCCAGTTGCTCAAGGCTTTCTGGATTTTATGGTTGAGGATGGAGGAAGGACATTATTAATGGAAATTATTAGTGAAAATTATCCATGCCCATCCCTCTTAGCAGCAATGTCCAATATAGCTTTGAGGCACATAATCTCCAGCTGAAGCTTTCTCCAACAATGTGAGTGAAGTTCAGGGGATGACTGCAGCTCGGTGTTAACCAACCAAACCAATACCATGCATCTTCCAAGCACAATATGGACAGCAGAAAAATACCCACTGCACCACTGTCAGAAATGCTTGTGTGCAGTCTACACTACTAGCATGGTGTCACAGGAGAGTGTATGTGTGTGTGTAGGTGACAACAGGAGGGAATACTGAGGAGTCGCGTGATAGTAATCTATCTCATAGTCAACCGGCCCTGTACTGTAGAATAATGCCACCTTGGTTTTCCATGCACATGTATGCATGTACGCACACACACACCTAGACTCAGCATGCAGCAGACTATGAACCTACAAGGATGAAAACATCTCATAAGAATCCCAAATAGCCAGTGATGTCACCAGAGTACTTTTCGCCATCTGCAAAGCCTGTTGGCGAGACTGTGCACGTGTGTGTACAAGGCTGACTAATCTTGGCCTCCATCACAAATGCCCCACTGGAATCATCCATCACACTCTTCTCTGTCCTCTACAGACACACATAAACACACACACCAACGACTCACAACTATAATTCATCATCCTGAGTCAAGTGTTCAACTTGCCAACTTTACCTTTTGTCCCTATTGGTATTATTTTACTAGTCCCATCTGCATGTCCCCCAGACCACACATCACATCACTTTTGGGGACATTACATAGGCTTACATTAATTTCCTGGAGACCCTCTACTGACAAATTAAAAATGTATACGCAGGTGCAAAAGAAGGAATTATCTGCCGACTATACCTAGCTACATCTATACAAATTAACCTGCAGAATACACACATGGGATACCTGGGCTTATAGTCCAAAAGTGAAAAAATGTGCTGCATGTACATACTGCAGGGCCTACATCTCTATACATGCGAGTGTGTGTGTAGTTTCCAAATTCAAAAATGTTCTCATTCGGTCTACATCCTCTTAACAGTTTCCTACCTTCTTGCATGATGTTAACATTGTATGAAAATGCAGTAGAGATGTGGAAATCAATCTAATATTGTGCGAGTGGATGTTACACAATTGTGTGAGAAAACTATTTATCTTAACAACACTTTGCCTATGATTAGCAATACTACTTATCCCTATTGAGTGTGGTAAAGCCTAAAGCAGTTTACATGGGATGGTAGGAGGGTAAACACCCTGAGCATCACAGGCTTTACACAAATACACTTGAAGTCACACAATGTGCAATATATCAGAGTTTCCACTCTATTTGACTTGCATGTCTGGGTGGAAACCACAGCAAACCACTATGGATACAAACTCCATGTAAAAAGGACTGGGAATTGAAATTGGGACCTCATTGCTGTGGGGTGACAGTGCCAGCTGCTGAGTCTAAATCGTGGCTCCCAAAGAACCATCTCATCAATATACTGTAATCCTATCTAATTTACTTGAAGCCTGTCAAGAGGGACAAAGATCCTCAGTTTTACATTCCTAAAGAAGTGAGGATTTCAGCAGAGGGCCCAGACAAATATTTACAGTATGTACATATGTAAGACCATTGATGGTCTTTGCTTTACCTACCCATTACATCCTTTGATTTGAAATATATTTTGGGGTTATGTTAAGCCTTTGGTCATTAGATAATCTAAGACAGGGTATAAAGTATTGTCTAATGTCTAAATGCATTTGTAAAGCAGCAGTGGGCTTACATTTTTGGTGGTAGAGAATAATGACTTTTCTAAAAAGCTTTAAATTTAATAGAATATAACTAAAAGGCCAAGGAGATGAAGTAATTACTGTCTGGCTAGCCTCCTAAGACCTCAAAATTCCATGAAGTCACATTTGTCCTTTGGTGACTGGAACGTGCGTCCTCTGCTGGGATTTGCAGCCTATCACCGCGTTATGTAACTATCTTTGGGGACGGTTCCTCACAGTTTACAAACACACTCATATGACTGAGAGGATAAACTGGGAAAGAGGAACTAGCCTTTCTATACTTTGTCCCTCTTTTGAAGACACTTGCACTCTTGATAATTGCCAGGGTATGATGGTGTCATTATAGTCTTGAGTGCTTCCTGCCAGAGGAGGTCAGGTTGTTGATAGTTTCTGGAATAGCCAGCCAAAGACAAAGACATAAACCATCTTATGTTCAGAAGTAAAACTGGTGGGAAACAGTTAGTGAGTGCAAGGAAAACACTACTTCCAACACTGTAAAAACCCCTCTCTGCTTATGGACAGATGACCTCGTATTGTAAAACAACCACTACATATTTGTCTGCCTTCTGCACATCGATTTCTCTTGTTACAGACTTCAGTGTCACCACGTATTGCAAAGACAACAAACAATTAATGCAAAATTGAGCTAAATTTAATATAAAGCAAATCCTCAAAAATGTTGTGTTATCCTAATTGATATTACTAATTACTTATATGTAATTCCAATGTAACATACATGCATCTGTGTGCTTTATTACTTATGCAGGCCTGCCAAACCAAAAAGCTGGATTTCTCCACCGGGATTAAAAAATATGTTCTTCATATAACTTAAAGTTAATTAGCTAGTAACAATGGCTCTTGCAAAACTTAAGTAACTAATAATTGCATGAATTAATTCACTCATATCAAATGCATAAATAACATGAAATTGTTTAAATAATCCCATACTATGGCTTATTAGTCATCTAGCTGCTATTTTTTCTAATTTCAATGCTCTATAACGACTCAGACATGAGGAGTCACACATTCCGTATTTAAATCCTACTTTACCCAAGAGGAATCGAGTTATCATTGAAACTCGCCACAAGATTGCCATCGTCTGTTGCACATGTATCATTTGCCTAATGAGCCAGACATTAGTTATGATGACTAATGTACAGTCTGCACTTGGGAAAGCAGTCCATTAAAACATGTGCACTAACAGTGAGTAGTTGATATGATGTCTTTATACCCATCTATAGTGGCATACTCAAATGTAATACTACTGCTTAAGTAGCTACACTGTACACATACTGTACATAACCCTATTCATACATTTTTCCAAAGTATAGACCTGTTGTGTTAGAAATAGTTACGCTTGTGCATGCATGTTGAAAATAAATTATAGCTATGCATAGAAACACTGAGGGATGCTCATTGTATTAATAAGTCGCTTTGGATAAAAGCATCTGCTAAATGACTAAATGTAAATGTAATAATAGCACTTGTCAGAGTAAAATCATAATTATGCAGCCACACATTATCATATTGCATGTAATGGCCTCATAAGGTTTGACTGTCTGAATTCGACGAGACTAAATTATTTTCATTTATTTTGTCTCAATGTTGTAATGAAAGGCTGTTAGATTTGAGCTTTGATTAAAAAGAAAAACTAATAATTCTCTTCATCTGACAGACTGTTTAAGCACTTTAGTTACTCTGGCAGACATGAACCACTTTTGAATAATTCCTATCATGCCATTCCTCACACAACCCCCAAGACATTAAAACATGCTGTCTGAGACTTTTAAAGCACAAAACAATTTTTAAAAAGTAGGATTTACTCAAAACTGCTGGTACGCACTGACCATGAAATTTAAAGTTGAGCTTGGACTGTAATTTTTTTGGTATCTAAATTAAAAAAAAACAAACATTGTTTTTCTTTTATTGTTTTCCGATGCGCAATCATATTTTGCTGTAAAACTCAAATATTTTAATGAAATTGTTGAAGCATACAGACAAACCACAAGAAACAAAATCAGTGTTCCAAATTCCCTTCAGATTTTTTGTGGGAAATTTGAGCATGATCTGACAATGAGGTTGGCCATTTCTAACAATAAGTTATAGTATATAATAAGACAATAAAACCCATAACAATAAGGCTTTTATTCATAAATATATGACATATTCTATTAGGTCTCTCTTGCCTCCCACACATGAAACCAGCCATGTATAAAATGTTCTCTGAGAGACCCAGAAAGGCGGAAAAGCAAACATTAACTCTAACTGTGCTGTGTTTCTGAAAATAGCCGTTCTAATTAGTTATCCACAGTCACTGCATTTGGATCAGCACAGTTTGTATTCGCACACAGCAGTGTACACAGCCATCATGCAAAACCAATCTTACTGATTAATCGTTGAAATCTAGGCCACTTGTAATCAGCAGTTACACAAACTAAGATTAGGTGATTATTAACCAATTTACTGATTGCTGCAATAACCAGTCTAACTTGATGGGTTAATAATACAAAGACTACCCCATCAAAAGCAACCAAACCTCTAACTTGATAGATCAATCCATCAATTTTTGGCTTCGAGAGAGCCAGACTCCCTCTGCCAGTTCCTTAGTTCTCTCTGACAGCTTCCATTCTGCCCGGTAGCGTAAGTCCTCCCTCTCATCGCCTGAATCTACCAGCTCAATCCTCAGGAAGATTTCTTTCTCCAAGATCATTGAAGCTAAAACCGAGTCTGTAGCCTGTCTGGATCTTGGTAATCTGGGGGAGGAACGAGAAACCCCGCGACAAGGGGGTGGACAACTTTTAACCCTTCTGCTTCTGACTTCCTCTTCCTCATGTTTCGCCAGTGTCACATCTCCATCATCGGCGGTAGATGTACTTGAAGAGCTCTCATTGGTTGATTCGAAGCTGACGGATGACTGTGTGTCCTCTGATTGGTCAAGTTCAACTTGGTAAGCTAATTTCCTGTTTTGTCTGTTAACTGACAGACAAGGAGGCCATCGGAGGGAGAGACATCTCGTCATTGCCAGCCACAATTCCTGAGGCCTGAATAAACTTGACCTTGGAGGTTGATTTGTGTCACAAAAAGTGTCCCGTTTCTCCAATTGCATGCATTCTGCCTCCACCAGCTCTGTGACGGGTTCTCCATTAGAGCTCTTTGGCAAAAGTTCTTCTTCTCTGTTCTCATTCTTTGACTGTAGCTGGTGATCTTCTCCAAAGCTGAAAGAACTGCTGAACCTCTGGCTCCTCTTCATTGCACGTTCTGCCTCCACATCTGAATCTGACAATGAATCTTCATCTGATGAGCATCCACGGGGTGACGACTGATCTTTGGAATCCTTCAACCATGGCCGTTGATTCTGTTTGGACTCAGAGGAGCTGCTTGCCCTCTGGCCTTTCCTCATACTTGGGCAAACAAGTCCCTCCTTCTGCCTAGTCTTTCAGCAGCCTGGTGCTGCTCTTCTTTCAGCTTACAAGAGACAGATTGAATGGAATGAAATACTTGAATCAAAGCTACCACCACAACAACAACAGCCGCAGCAGCTCTGCTAGCATGGCAGTTTGACATAATCTCTGCTTCGAGAGGCACAGCTTTGGCTATGGAGATGGGCAGTGATGACGCTGTGATGTCATGTGCCCACATGCGCACACACACACACACACACCCACCCCTGCATGGCTATGTGTTCACGCTCCAGTCGAGTAAGCGGCGACTTGCCTCAGAGGGAAGTGATGTCACATTACATGATGTCATACCTAGCCGCGAACCAGGAGTCTGAGTTTGTGCGAGACCACAGATGGTAAAAAAAGATCCCCTACCCCCAAAAAATTGACCTAAATGTGCAAAAGGGGAGTCTTAATAGATAAATGTTTTTTTGTTTTACCCCTATTCATCTTACTGTAGTTCGTCTTGGACATTTTGTTGCATTGGTATTCAATTCCAAAATTGTATATATTATAACCAAAAACAAACTCCCACTAGCTGTGTACCTGCGGGTGCTGTTGTAGTCGAGTAGATGAGTGGGTGGGGGATGGGGGCTGTATGTGTGTACTCAGAGTACCTCCAGGCCCACATTGACAGTGGAAGTTAGGTCACTCGCTATCTTCCTTGCTTTCCCATATATGGTTATGACGGCTGCTCAGACTGCACATCTCTCTGTTCATACCACTGCACACCTTCTTGCATCACCTCGGGGCAATAGGACACTAACCACTGCCAACAAAGACTCTGAATGTTCTGCAGCTGATAAAAATCTGTTGAGTCAATGGGGGCTGCATGTCATTGACACTGAGAGAAAGTAACTGGAATTATCCCAAATCCGTAGCAGATATGAGAATACTTTGCTGAACAGTTGCATTTCAGACACAGATGCTAGTGGTGATCAACAATATCAGATTCAAACCCCTGTTACATGATGGCCAAATAAGCTCTATACCATAAAACCTTATGGTATGGATTGCATGCCCTCAAATATTGATGCAAATGTTTGCCTGGCATTTTCTTCCATATTTTACAGTGATCTTGGTGAGGGATATTAATGTGCAGTGACTCTCTGAACTAGCGCAGTGATAAACATGTCACACATTGTTTTGCGGGATCAGGCCACAGTAAAGTTGCTGGTTCTCACTGGATTGGCAAGATTTATCATTAAACACAGCTTGGTTAAAAAACAAATCACACGTGTTTTGGATGTGACAAATGGACCAATCACAGTTACTTAAACTTTAAACATGGATTTCCACAGGTAGCATTTCAAAACCTGAAGAATTTGAACAAACACCAACCCTTCACTGTTGCAGGCAAAAACACGGCTGCCTGTAAATTATTTTCATTTGAATCAAAGTGCGTCAGTCAGTTTTTATAGCTGTTATCAGCACTTTTTATCGTGACCAAATGAAAAAAAACATCCAGATAAGAATACATGGAAACAGATACACACAGAATGTATCTGTGTAAATTTGAATCTCATCATACACTCATTCCGAGCAAATGCTTCAATACAGTAATTAAACAATGAAGTGTTTAGGAGCTCCTTTTGGGTCCTGTTGTATCTGAGTCACCGATGCTTTGTAAGGAATGCAGTGGTGGGAGAGTCCAAAAATATGCCACTGCCACTACTCTAAAATGTCCCCTGGCAGACAAACACAGGTCTTGGCTGAACATCATTCCTCCCCCTAGTGTAAGAATGAGTGTGTGCGGCTGCAGTTTTCTGCAGCGTCTTCTGGCCTCGGCTGTCTCCCACTGTGGAATATTCAATACTGCTCAGTAAACTATCATAAAAAAGAGTGGGTATTGTGGAAGAGATGAGGCTAACATTTAATTATTAAATGGCTCTCTATAAGTCAATGAAGTAAAAGCGTCAACCTTTGTTCAGCTTGGAAGGAGCCAAACAACAATGCAGTATATCAGTAGCCTGGTTGAAGATATTTTTAAAAGGTCAGAGGTTTTACAAATGTGTCTAGATGCCAAACAACTTTCATCACAGCAATCTCATTATGATTTGATTACACCTCATATCAGCACTGCAGGCTGGGAAGTCACTTTTATCTTGGCCCTTTGTTCCTCACCTTGATAAGGTATAGCTTAAATTAAAAAGTGCACACTGTCATTTAAGCAAACGTGTCTTCGGTTCAAGGACAAAACGCAATACGTTGGTCCAAGTGTTACACAAGCAGGGAGACTTTGGAGAAGGCGGAACCGAGTTGGAAGCACAACGGGACCGCCATCATGAAATATTCATTCAAGGGTTGGACAGCAGCTGCAGAATTGCAAGGCGCGATGTTTTCCCCGTTATCTCAGCTATTTCTGGACTGCATTGCAATACATTATTCACACAAACAGAGGGGAGGGAGGGGGGGGGCGTATACAAGCCATTAAACTCACCCTGAGGTCTGCTGAAGTTCGCGGCAATGTCTAATTCATTAGGAGCAGGTGAGTTGGAAGCCACTTCGGGTCCCTGCAACAGGCGAGCCAGATGAGGGCGCAGTGGACTCCTCACACTTCCAGGCACGGGAGGTGAGCTCGAGCCAGAGCGGCGTGCGGGTGTAACACGACTTCCGATTGGTCAAGATTTAGCAGCGATTGTGTCAAACGGGCCATCATTGGACAGCTGTGAGTAGGCGGCGCTGTGCGTGGCATTTCATTGACATAGCCTACAGCTGGTGGCTACAGATCCGCCACACTGAGTGGAAGGGCTGCGAAAGTGACGAAGGCTTGATGTAGGGGTTTTCAAGAGGGTTCGAGAATTGTTTTATTATTTTAAAGAGTGGCACACCAAAGATTTCGAGAATACACAGCCAAAATGCTCTGCCACGTTACTCGTCCGGATTCGGTGGTGATGGAAGTGGAAGTTGACGCGAAGGCGAACGGTGAAGACAGTCTGAATAAGGTAGGCTGTGGTGGAATACACATCACGTTTGATCATGATACATTTTCTAAACACACTGTCATGGTAATGCAGGGCGGCAGTGCTCTGATTGTCTTGTGGAACTTTAAATTGACCATTTTCTTAAACTTCATCTTCATCGACTCGTCGTTTATTTGTCACTCATATTCTGGCAGGCTAAATAACATTGAGGAATCGAACCCAGTATCTGCACGACGAGGAATACTTAAATAGGCTGAATCCGCTGCGTGACAGAAGAGCACTGTGAACTTAAACAACAGCAACACAACTATCCATACCTCTGCTTCATTGTTGCACATAGGGACGGCGGAAACAAAATACCCTGCTGCGCGCCACGTGCAGAAAACAATATAACACATAGGTTTGTAATAATGAAACCTGAAAATGTCGATTCTATGTCTTAATGTGTATAGAGGAAAGTTTTGATTCCATGAGCTAAAACTGCCGGCGTACGCCTCTTAACAGTTACCTGCATGGCTTAGTCAGAGGCAGATGGCTTTGTAAAGGTTACTAGAGTTCATTCTTCTGCCTTAGCAAGCACTCAGCGTTGTCGTTCCGCTCAAACTGAAACCTAAGTCTAAGTTGTTTAGATTCCCTCCAAAGTGGATATGAATGAACAGGGTAGCATGCAAACTTTTCCTTTCATCAGTAGCCTCAAGTTGTTTCTTCCGCTAAATAAAATGTAAAGCAATTTCAAATGCATGGCGCATTCCCAACTTGCCGTGGGTATGAATGAGTTTTAGCCCAGCCTCCGGGCTCCCTGCAGACGTACACCGGCAGTTATGTAAGAACCCCCTGGCCACAGCCGCTCGGGGGGCGTGGGATTGTGGGTTTGATGAACCCTGGGAGAGTCTCCAAGTTTGCTTCCATCCTATCCTGAGCTTTTGACTATCGATGGGTTGTATCGATGTGAGAGTATTACTGGTAGCCGAAACCCTAATGAACAAAGTTATAAAAACACTTTTCTTTGCTTAGCCTGGTGTAAGTTCCGTGAAACTTTTTTTCTATTGATTCCGGTTGGGGAATTCTGTTAACTCCTTCCACCCTCCACTGGGAGTCCAAAGCCAATATGGATTGTACTAGTCAGTGACATTTTGGCCTGCTGTTACAACTCAAAACTCAAGATGTTACGTGACCTCTCTGCTCATTGTACTATCTTGCTGTGAAAAGAAGCAGCCAACTTCTATAGAAACTGTAATGCTTCCTCTGTCTAAATGATTCAGTATGTCCCCTAAACTCTTTCCCACACAGCTGGTTTTAGAAACCTTTTTTTGAATTTCTTTGTCCAAAATCTACCTTTGTGACTCATTTCTTTCATCTCTTTCCAGGTTTGCAGAAAGTTGGGCATAATTGAAGTGGACTACTTTGGGCTGCAGTTCACAGGCAGCAAAGGAGAAAACCTGTGGCTGAATCTGAGGAACCGCATCTGCCAGCAGATGGATAATGTGACGCCCTGTCGACTGAGGCTGCGGGTCAAGTTCTTTGTGGAGCCTCATCTCATTCTGCAGGAACAGACGAGGTATGTTTTCCAACGCCCATGCTGCATTGACGTTGTGTGCAAATCTGCCACGTGAAACTCACAACATTTTGTTTATGGGCATATGAACAGATATGATTGTATTTAACCACAAAGTTTATGACACATTCTCTATCAAGTACCTGCAAAGCAGCTTGTCACCTTCTCTTAAAAAGTTAACAAAAATTACATCTGATCTGTGTTTGTCATTTAAAATATATATGTCCTTATGACTCCATTGAGGCGCACATGCTGGAAAAAAGCAAGCCGCCTTCAGCCAGTTCGCAGAACATAATCACTTTGTTTGCAGTACAGTGTAATAACCCATTCCCTGAGAGCTTCTGGGGTTACTATAGGTCATTTTGGTGGCGCACCAAGCAGGAAATGTGATCCAGCAGCTCTGGGGCCATGTGTTGCTCTGCGCCTGCCCCAGGGCCCTCTGTGTGACAGCCAGGACCTCTATCACTGCCCCCATTCAACCCAAAATAACTTTTGTTGTGCTTTTTTTTTTTTTTTTTTTTTTTTTTTTTTTTTTTTTTTTTTTTTTTTTTTTTTTAACAAAAACACAGACCTCCTTTCCTCCTTTTTTCTTATTCTTTTTTGTATT
>CM022477.1:12629696-12664773 GCA_011952105.1 Coreoperca whiteheadi
GAGCGGGAGCCGTTTGTGCGGCCCCGGTGTCTCCGTAGTTTGTTTTGGTGTGTGTTTTTTTTTTTTTTTTTTTTTTTTGTTTCAATTGTTTGTGGCCATTTATGTCCAAACAAAAGCGCAGACCTCCATTCGACATTTCTGCAGATGCTGTTTGGAACTGTGCAACAGGCCAGTGTAGGATGTTTTCCTTATAGTTTTTGTTTTCACCAAAAATAGTTTTATTTATGCTGTTGTGTGAGGCCTCCGTTGAGTGTTTTGAAGTTATGGAAATGATTAACTACAAATGGTATAACCAAAGGGATGCCCTGTGAATAAAAATCTCCACATATGCTTCTGAACAACGCCTGTCACGTTTGCATCACGTCACGTATTGCCTTATATTATGCTATAGCACGAACCAGTCTAAGCTCCAGTGGAAATCCTGGGTTTCACCAGGAAGCATTGAGTCATGCCAGTGTCAGCATCACGTCCATAAAAATTCAACTGGTTACGTTTTCAGTTGTCTTAGTGCATTTTTTTGCAGTGAGAGATGGAAGTTGACGATGTCGTTCAGAATTGAAATGATTAGAATTGTTGAACCGGCAGTGTGTGTGTGTAAGGTACTTGCTATTTTAAATAGTAGTTCTACCGTGCCCAAGCAATTTGGAAATGGAAAATTCTGTGGACAATGGTATTCTTAATTCTGATTCTAATAATTCAATTTAAGATGAGGTGCAACCAAAAAGCTCCAGACCAGAGAGTGAGGTAGAACATGCTGGACATCAAGAGACCCATCAGACAGGTACATATGAGGGAGGAAATGGCTAAGTGTGAGAGAGTTAGTATAAAGATGGATACTGTGGGATTCTAAATTGTATGCTTTCATAGTGTCTTTGTGACAAGCACTTTGTTAAAGTGCTATAGAAATAAAATGGAATTGGATTGAAAAGTGACCGCCTTTTGCTTGGCACGGTCTTTATAATATTGTCTGGAAATTCCATAGACAGAAATGTTAATTATGGAAATCCAGACATTCCGTGGTATTCATTCATGGAGATATGGGTACAATCAAAACTTTTGGATGATACCATGAAGTATTTTAAATTTCCAGTGGCTTGAATTTGCAAAATCTACATTGAAATTTTTACTGTATATGATGTATATATATCAACTCATAATCCTCTCAGGTCAAAGAGTTTGTTTGAAGATTGCTGGCTTTCACTTATTTGGTTTTTCAAAAATGTTTCAATGCTTTACACAGCTTCTTATGTAACTAAATGAAGGACCATTATGCCATGTTGAAACGTTCACCATACAGATAGCGCAGCAGCCCCTCAAAAGGTCTGGGCATGTCCCTATTCACAAGTCTAGATCCTGACTCAGTATTATCCAGCCACATTTTCTTTTGAAGTTATAAATAGCAAGTGCATTTGCAGCCCTGTCCAAAAATCTTTTTACCCACAGTATCTAGTGTGATACCGTGGACGTTATAGGCACCCCAGGCGGTGTAAGTGTTTGCGAGTGTTTGATACTGCAAGGCTGGAACCATAGATGTGGAGGGAGGGCAGGCTTGAGGGGAAATTAGTTTGGTGTCTTTTTAAGCTCCGCCATGCTGCTCTTGAGCTCACACACTCACACAGAGCGAGAGAGCATACCTCTAGAGCTGTTCATTAAACTGCCATGTATCTGCCTTGGCCAGGATTTGTCTGGCATTCCAGTAAGCTCTCAGTTGCTCACCAGTTCACCCACTGCCATCAGCTGTATCTCACTCCCTCTTTCACTGTGCTCTATCAAATATTAAGACATCAACTTTGCTCTCTTGTCATATTTTTATCGCTGTCAGAAATAAACTGTCCTTGCTCCCACTTCCTCTCTGGCTCGTATTTGGAAACCTTTTTGAAGAAGAAAGTGAAAGGCAGCGGGGGGAGAGAGCATGATTGCGGAGGACACTTAGCTGCCTGGGCTGTGACCGCCACTAGATTAGCAGGGGTTATCAACAGATGGCTGGCGTCGGGTGGGGGTCATGGTGTTGTGAAAAAAGGTGCGCTAAAGATGTGAGATGGCAGGCAAGGGTACGTGGGGTTGCTACTAATAACTACTCTCTCATGGCACACACGTGTTGTGTTATGTTTTCACGCAGCCTTCATGCCATCCATCTGCTCAGATGTGATAGAATTTAAGTGGTGGGGGAGCAAACACTGACATCATTTTTCAAGATGAGGGCAAGATGTTGAGAGTACACAGCAGTGGCATTTAGGGGACCTACACACAGCTCTGGGAAAATTGCTATATTTAATTTACAACAGTCATGACATTATACATGGCATTTCTGTGAACTACTGTCACATATATTAAATCATGTATTAAGGTGTTAGAATTTTTAAATGCAAGTTTAAAACCTAAATAAAATCTTTACTAACTTGACTTGTAAGGAATATATTCATAATTTCGGTGAATTACTGCTTTGAGGACCAGATAGGGCCCCATTTCACTCATTTCTTGTGCTGTCACCTTTGACCTACTTAGGCTACCACAGGCTACACACAACTTGTTCTGACTGACGGCAAGCAAGCAGGCATTCCTCATCATGGCAAACAGAGAGAACCTTCCACTACTGGACATTTTTGTTACTCATATGCCTACAGAAAATAAAGTGCCAGGCAGCATGTTGCTTTATTTACTGTCAAACAGTCGACGACAATGTTAGTCAGTGAACATTAGCCACTCAGCAGCATATGGACAAAGCAAAGGGCCTTTATGGTACCACAACTCACAGCTGAGCTGAGGGGTGGGCCTTTTTTTCTACACCCTTCTTATAGTCCTTATTACATAAACTGTGCTGGACTGCACGCGCACAGAGCTGCTTATATAAGCTGCTGTGTACTCTGCTGCCACATAAAGTCTAGCCGGTCACTCGAGTGTTCATGCTCACATGTAGCTGATCATTTGGGTATTTTGCGGTAATTTATTTCCCTCTTTTTGTTGGGCCCACTTGTGCTGGAAAATGTACTATCCAGACTCAAACCTATTTGTCTGGTCTAATGTCCTACAATCAGTAATACATAGGGTTGTTTTTTTTGTTTTTTTTTTCTAATGCACACACCAAGGTCCAGGCCATATCTATTTGAGTAGTAATGTTTAAGTTCAGCTGTATTTCCATGACTCATCAACCGATGTGATATAACTGCTTGGCTACAGGAATTTAACTTTTCTTTTTTTTCTTTGGTCCAAAGGCCTCAACAGCATCCTGTGTTATCTGCATCACTTGCAAGGGGGTGTTTCTGGTTTAAATATGTGAATGTTTCCCCTTCATTAGTCCTCGTAATCAACATTCTGATCAGGCAAAGCTATTAGTGCAGACTTTATCAGAGGTCCTGATTGTTAACCTTGTTGGTGTTAAGCTTATGTTTAACTTAAACCAAAAGTCAAATGAGTTTTAACTAAGGAGTCATTATGTTTTGTTTTTTTATTTTAATAATCACTCTCCATATATTTGTCAACTTTTACCTTTTTGTATTTCTCCATGTAGAGTTCCTAGTCTAACAATGTCACAAATTAAAACTTTTATAAAAGAAGGATGAGTCTGTGTCATCAAAGTATTTGAGAATAGCTAACACTAAGACAGTGAGGAAAGCCAAAAGGCACACACTCCTATACTCAAAGTCAAACATGTCAGATTTTTACTAAACAGTCTGTTCTGTGATGCAGCACAGTTGGAAATAATTCCAGACTAAAAATATTTAAAACATGAAGGACTCCGCTCTATTGATGCCATTGCTCTCGCAGGACAGTGATCCTTCCTCCTTTATATAATCCCAGGCATTCCAAAGACCTGCTGGTCAGGAGAACTGGGGACTAAATTTGCAGAAGTTAATGCGTTGTTTGTTAGCCTTGCAACAGACAATCGATCTGTCCAGGGGGTTTCCTTGCCTTTCCCCCAGTGCATAGTGGGATAGGTTCAAACCCTATGCAGTGTTTCTAGAATGGATCAACTGAGAAGATTTTACTAAAAAGAAAGGGCTTGACTTTGCATGGATATACCAACAACATTTACATTAATCATCATTTAGAAATCGCAGCATCCCTACAATTCCTGTGCAGCCCAAGCATAACAATCACGCAATGCATGAAGAAAAGGTTTAACTCGACTACACTTTGTATTCTGCACTGTGCAGCGTTGTTTTTGCAACATTAAATTGAGGTTTTATCTTTACATTAGTTCAGCCATGAAAACTGAGACACGAACATTATCTCTCAGACAAAATTCCTACACTGCCTCTTCAGCTGAATGTTCCACAAAAGTAATTTTATTCAGGTCACACAAAAGTTATCATTTCTAGCTCACTGTGGCAGGCTACGGAGATTATCAAGCCAAAGATCACCCAAGATGCCTGTGGGTCTTCAAATGTTCAAAAATACCACCCAAGTTTTTAGTTTGTTTTTTTTCTCGGCATGCACCACCGTCGGTGATTAGCCACTTTTACGTTCCCTGTGAGTTTCTCTCCTCCGTTTGTTGCGCACTCGAGTAACCTCACCCTGGTTTGTCTTGTTTGAAGTCATAACATTAGCCTGTGTCCAAGAACGACAGAATTGTTATATTTGTTTGGCACCTGAACTTAGGATTGATGCTGGGCTTTAATCACTGTTTTACCACCCAGTCCAGAGCACCAGCCGGTAACCCAAGTCATTTAGCATACAAACAGCTGCTTTGTTTTATTGGCGTGTAGCTTTCAGTTCAACTCTGCACAGAGCAAAAGCATATGTTTTTATATTTAGTGATTGAAATGGTTTTGTTACTTTCTGGTGAATTACACGATAAACTGCAGCAAGTGTTTCCGTGTCTGACTTTCCATTCAGCCCACATCTTATGAGATGTTTGTCAGAGTTTACTATAGTTCAATGACTGCTCGTAACCTCGCAGCACACAGCTCCTGGCAGTGTGTTATTTGACTAGCTTACAAACCGCATTGTTGAGGGCCCAACCGATGAGGTCTGAAAAGCTACTGGTGATTGGCTGGATGAGGTGCAGTCTCTAGGCAGAGGTGTTAGGTTTCAGTTTGTGGGGACCTTTTTGTTCTTCTGTGTAGTGAAGTGGCTGACTGCATACTGTGGGAATAGAGACTTGGCTGGGGCAGAAAACATGGGACATTAACATGAGACAATGGTTTTATAGATGGGTGGACAGGAGAGCGGTTAGTTGACTTGGTAATGAGTGTGACTGGTTAGTTCGAGAAGTACGCCGCTTCCCTATTTTTTATTTTTTTTCTTCTGTCACCAGAGTACATGTAAAGATTTCCCAAATCCTCTTATAAAAAGTTCCAAATGGTTCAACATCAAGTTGCTTAAAATGCACAAAGACTGCATTTTGGGATATTTCAGTGTTTTGTATTTTGAAGGGTTCAAAGACTGGACAGAAGAAATCAGCTGAAAAACTTGAATTATCTCACTGTCACCCACTTAGTTCAGCTATGTAGCAAGTGATCTATTTTGAAATATTCTTTCTCAGGGTTCAGGCCTGCTTTAATTGAATTATTCCACTCAGGCAATCAAGTATTCAGACATTCCCGCAGCACCCCCACAACCTCTCCTTCCCCCACAAACTCTGTTTTGAACAACATTTATTTCTCCTATGCTCTTATTATTCTCAGGTGTATTATGACTGTAAATGTGTAAGCCTCTTAAGACAATGATTATGGGTTATCTCTATGAAGGACAAAACAACGATGAGGTGTACACGGTAAAAGTAGGCCAGGAGACTCAGCATAGACTTCCTGGCATTCAGTCTGTCTGTGTCTGTGTTAGTGAAAGCCATTCTAAAGAACAAGGCAATGCTGTGACGATGGCTGCAGTCTTTAAAGTACACTTCAGACGACTCTGCGATTATGCGTGTGAAGATGTGTCTGAAATAGGTATGTGTTTTGGTCTTTGACAGGGTTAATCGAACTGAGGCATACAGAAGCCAGGTCTAGCTGCTGATTACCAGCTTCTCAAGTGTGAGTCTGATGCAGCGTTGCATCCTGGCATCCCAGCAAGAGACAGATTCTAGTCCTGTGATTCTGTGTAGCCAAGTCACTCATTAGAGTCACAGCAAACTCCCTATCATCTGCTCGGATCCCCTTTAGTTGAGCATGGGGGTCATTTATCTGTTTGGTTGTCTCTTGTCTTGTCACCTTGGTTACAAGCCTGTGTAAACCTGATGGGTTTGTATAAGAATAACATCTTCTTTTTTTTGTCCAGTCACTTCACATCAGTAGCTCTCAGATGTTGTACCCACTCAGCAACCATTCCAAAAAATTCAGAAGTCTTTTTTTTTTTTTTTTCTAGTTCTATCTCAACCAATCAGCCTCAAACACCATGTTGGGAGCGATAGATTTATGGACTGTTGTCACTCCCATGTCCTGAGTTTAGGATGGACCTTGACAGGTGCTGGGACAGCTGTTCGAGAAGCTATCTGCCCTTGTTATCATAATGAGTTACGTAGTGCAATCTCATTGCTGTGCGACGCTGGTGTTTAGAGCAGATACAGTAGCAGTGTAGGGGCCTCAGTAGGATAAATTACTTTCACACTGTGAAGCAGCTGTGTCGAGTTTAGTCATGTTTTTGTGGTGTTTGACAAAGTGCATATCTGATGCCTCAGTAAGGCAGAAACAGCAATCTGTGAACTATAGTTACCTCGGTTGCACGGCCTGTTAACCTGTTCTACTGTATGACTTATAATACATGTTTTCTTCCAAATGATGATTGCAATTTAGGCCTGAGCTCAGCAAAGCACACTCACCTGTTTACACAAGTGGGTGCCCACAACAATGGGAATGCAGGAGTCCAATGTCTAACTCAGCAGCCCCGTAGC
The DNA here is from genome assembly GCA_011952105.1 of Coreoperca whiteheadi. Taxonomy (NCBI): domain Eukaryota; kingdom Metazoa; phylum Chordata; class Actinopteri; order Centrarchiformes; family Sinipercidae; genus Coreoperca; species Coreoperca whiteheadi. Next base: position 12,636,526 of record CM022477.1, read on the forward strand.
CAAAAATTAAAATACCATAGGCCACATTGTCACAGATGGTTGGTTAAATGAAACAATGCTGTGGTTAAACTCAGTACATTTCCTCATGTTACTTTTTCTGTCAGAGTCACAACACCAAACTAAGTACAGGCCCAGACGTGAGCTGAAGGAAGCTTTTAAGCTATTAAATGCCTTGCTCATGGCACAGTGACCAATATTAACCTCTTGCCAATCCCCGCCTGAACTATAGTAACCTCCGCGCCTTGCCCTACAGTAACCCTTTGCCGGCACCCTGTAGTAAACTCCCAGTCAAGTCAGCCCTATTGTTTGTAGGCAGGTAGCTAACTAGCAGTGCTCCATCACATGATGCCTGCTGGGCCTGACACAATAGAGTTGTGTGTGTGTGCGTTGGAGGGAATGGGATGTTTAACACCATATCAAAGCACTGTTTGTTATGCTTGAGGCTAGTCAGCTATGGGGCTTCGTTGTTATGGTCTGGCTTTATCATAGACTGGCTTTGTTTATGTGCCTCACAGCTGCTTTTGCTACTGTTGTTACTCCTTGGAAGCACCGTGACTTTGCATTGGATGAGGTGTGTCTGTGTTAATGCATACTGAAGCTGTTACAGTACACGAGTGAGCGTATTCTTTCACCAGTTTGCCGCTCCCTCAAGAGTCTGGTTTTTAGTCCCATTACAGAACAGAGGAAACGTCACCTTCCGCTTCTTCCGTGTCCCCTGTAGTAGTTCCCATGAGACAGGTGACACGAAAGAGGATGCATCTTCAACATAAACATAACAAAACGAGTTTATATAAACTTAATAAAGGGGTGATGAGTGCTACCTTCCCCCTCCACTCAGTGTCCCTCTAAACCCTCTAAAATATCCTCAAGTCATATTGCGACCTGATTTGCACAAGTGAAAAATGTTTCAAGCTTCAAAGAGAACTGTTGCCCAAGGGAGAGAGAAGAGATTTTTTTTTTTTTTGAAGGGAAAACAACAAGCGGTTTCAGGCCTAGTCTGCTTTTACTCTACAACATCAGCCAAAATATTCACAGCCAATTTTATTTTATATATATATTTTTTTAACACATTAAATTGATCTACTGCTAGAACTTTTCAGCACAGGATGCCGAATTTTCATTTCTGGTATTGTCAAGTGAGGTCTATATAATCTATAGATGGGTCTATAGAGCATACAATGTGTGATCAGGGGGTTAAGGTTAGGCCACTGCATGCATGGATGCTGTATGGACTATGTATGTAATTGGTGAGAAGACAGAAAATGGGATATGAAGCTTTGTTTTTAATGTGGATGGGGAGAAAAGTGACAGATGGCAAAGCCAAGATGTCACAAAACCGAAAGAACTCAAGGCACCAGGCTAACAGGATCCCAGCAAGTCAACAACCTAAACCAGTTGAACGGCTTTCCACTGGCCAGTGATTTCAGAAGCAGGTGACTGGGAGCAGACTGATGCCTGTGCAATCTTCTTAAGGTTTATGCGCTTTCAAGGAAGGATCTGTTTAGGTTACTTCAGTTCAGCGTTCTTCATGATGTAAGGATTGAGTCACTCAGGGTGTTGCTCCTTCTCCTGCTGCTAGAAGGAAAGAATTCTTCACATCTTCTGGTCAAAACAATGGAAAGGACCTGCTGTGACTTATTTTTTGAGAATTTAGCTGTTTTCCTTGGCCACACCAGAACTTGGTGTTCTCATTTAATCGTTCAGCTCAAACAATAACAATTGTTGTTTTTGACCACCATTAATCTTTGAACTATTTTCCCAACTGTCACTTCATAAGACCACCTTCTTTCGAGCAAGAATTCCTCAGTCAGGCAAAACCAGATTAGTGGTAACTTGGTTTGTCTTTAAATGCTCATATTGCATGGGTGCGGCGTTACTGAACCAGATTTTTGACATCAAGCCACAGAGCAAGAGACGCACACAGGATGCCGGCCATTGTATCTCATATTGAATCCCATTTTTGACTTGCGATACATACATGAAAGTAGCAAATTACCATAAAAATTAAAAAAGCCAGATTACCTGTCCAGCAGAAATAAATATCAATTTTTAGTCCCTTGAGGTTCCTCAGTTGTTGCCATCGAAAAGCCACGCCGATATTGACTCTGGTCTGACCTCTTGCTTTATACAAAGTCTTTTTGGAGGTAGCCTTCTCAAATTCTGGCTTCCTTTTTGATGTCGTATTTATTTATTTTATTGCCTTGTTTGCCAGTGCTGACTGCAGACGCAGGTACAGGTGGTGCTGGGAATTCTGACTGCTCTTTCTCTGCCATAGTTGTGAGGCTAGCTTGTTAGCTTACGGTGTCTAGCATCGTCAGGTACGAGAGTCCCGGCTGTGGCCGTGCATGTAGGGGGCAGCTATGGCTTGGTGGCAGAGGTCAAAAACATACGGAAGGTCAGCTGTTTGATTTCCAAGCCATGCGTCGAGGTATCCTTGAGCAAGATACTGAACCCTACAAATGCTCCCGAAGCTGCGCCTTCGGTTTGTGAATGTTCTCATATGTAAATCGCTTTGGATAAAAGCGTCTGCTAAATGACTAAATGTAATGTAAATGTAGCAAGGCAGAGTGGCAGTAACCCAGCCAATCATTGCATTCGTGCAGGACTGTTACTACTACAGCCACTCGATTGTCTTTGTTTTTGTTTTGTTTTTTAGAGCATTTCATTTTTGGATTTGTATTGGTATATAGACAGTTTCAACAAATAAGACAAATGTTTTACACATTGCCTACCCTACTTTTTTTTATTTTTTTAAAGGAAGTTCAAATAGTGTTTTGAGGAAGAGAGTATAAAAGAGAAAGTGAGTCATTTTGACTGACTGACTAAATGTCAGAGTTGCTTTTTCCTTGTGCTGCACGCACACCTGCTGTCTGTGGTGAAATTCAAGCCCTGTAATGACCACCTGCTCTGGCCTGTTTGTGCACTACATGTCCTGACCTCGCAATGATTACACATGAAAATCAGTTGAACAATGAAAGTGGACACTGTGATAGGGTGCATAAGGGTTGAGATGATCGTTTGTCCTCTTTCTGGTTAAATGTAAAGAGTTAGACTTAGTTTGTTTATTGACCACTATTCTGTTCTCTTCCTCCAGACATGTCTTCTTCATGCATGTGAAGGAGGACCTCCATAACGGGCACCTACGCATGGGCTCAGAACAAGCAGAGGAGCTGAGTGCACTCCTGGCACAGGCCGAGTTTGGTGATTACAACCAAAACACAGCCCAGTACTGGTTCTCAGAGCTGTGTGGAGAGGAGCCCAGCACTGCCACTATTGACAGGTACAGCACTCTTTAAGTAACCCAACACAGGCTTCAAGAGGAGCAGGAAATTGAAATGTTTTTCATTGTCTACTAAGAATCTGTTTATTTATGAATACATAGCCTGCACAAAGAAGGTCTTCATTATTTAGCTTTTTCCAGGTACTGGCCCAGAATCTCTTTGTTCTCTCAACATCTAACTGTAATAAAAGCCCTACCCTAACCTGAAACCATCACTAGTGATGTTGGGGTTTTGGAGTAGTTTAAACAAAACTGCAATTTCAACATAATTTTAATAGCCTAATACGTGCAAGTTAACAAGCTGTGGCCAATCATTGAAACCTATTGACTGTTCCTCTGTGACTGCTCTCCTGAAGCTCTGTCCCCTCACTATCTCTAAGTGAGCGAGGAGTCCACTTAAAAACATAAAGACATGATGAAAAGTAAATAATGGGTCATGGCAATGAGCTAAAGATAGTAGGCTACAATGTGGCAGCTGGTGTTCAAGAAAATGAAAGGAAAGGAATTTTAATAAATCAAATGCTATCTTAAGCAAAAAGTACCAAAAATGCTACACTAAGCTGAACTGATTATACCGTCTTTTATATTTTGTAGCATTTTTATACATTGCAGTGTTTCTTTTTAGGCAAAGTAACTTTATCTCTGAGTTGAAAGACCTCAGATAAGAGCGCATCACACTCAGCCACATCATTTGTGTGTGATGTTTGACAGCTAATACACACACTGAACGGCCAAAGAGAACCGCTGACAAGAGTTCGCACAGTATGTGTTTGCACTGACAGAATCTACCACAGTACATCTTGAATGTTTTCTCTGTACTCTTGTTAGAACATGGATCCCATTGCACTTTCCAAACACCACACTTTCCATAGCAATGCCTGTCCCACCTGCAACTGTTGGGAATTTTTCCAGCAATTACTGCAGTGTTACCATTTTCTAGTTAAAGCCTTTGGAGTGCCTACTGTAACCATTTGTTGTGCACATGACACTGTTTCTTGAAATGCTAAGACTCTTAAATTATACATTATCAAGCCCCATCAGCCAAACCTGCTACATTAAACTCCTTTATCTATGTGGTGTTATTTAGCCAGCAGGCACTGCTGATAACTGCTACACTTACACTCACCAGGTACATGCATTTCCCAAAAGTTATTTTCTATACATTTCATAGAGAGATCTCACTCCTGCGGATCAATATGGTATACATAGGCCATTAACAGGGGTGGAAATAGTTCTAGAAAATTGTATTTAAAAGTAAAAAAGAAATTTTAGGTAAGTAAAAGTCTAATTACTTGCGTAAAAATGTACTCCTGATAAAAGTAAACAGTAGATCAGTTAAAATGTACTGAGTAAACGTTACTGTGAGGTTGGTGGTATGTGGTGAGGATGATCATGTTTATTATAGAACTATTAAATTAAGATCAACTTCTGGCTACAAGTGCATTAACATGACAACGTATACAGAGGGACAATGTCAAATCGCCTCGCACACCACGGTGGGTGCAGCTTCATCTCTGCTGCTGTTTGGCTCCTTTCTTTTGTTGTATTTTCACAAGGTTTATCACGGCTTTTCGTGTGACTTTAATTATTATTATTTTTTTAAAACTGTAGCAGATACGACTTGAAATGTACTGAAGTACAATATTTGAGATAAAAAATACATGTAACAGATACAAAGTACAAGTAAAATGACTGATTTTTAAAAAAAATAGTCACAAGTACAAAAAACGACTTTGTTACAGTAATAAGAGTAAATGTTGTTCATTACTTCCACCCCAGGCCATTAGGCATTTTCTACCACAGTCTGAATGTTTCTTTTAGCCAGGGAAGCCTGCTGATTTCTACAGATATGCTGCCTTAGCATTGATCTCATAAGTATAGTTGTCAGAAAAGAAGCAGTTTAACATCAGAGCTTTCTGCCTGAGGGTGTGTTCAACTTTGACAGATAAAACACATAGCATTGCATTTGTTCTGCTTGTATAATACACCTGTCACAGTGGGTGTTCCTCGACATACGATTATCTGTATGATATAGTCTGCGTCAGAAAATGTCATTTCCAATCTGCGCTTTGGAGCAAAATAAACTGTCTTTTGTTCCCTCCTCTCCAACCTTACCCTGTCTGCAGTATCATATCCAGACACAAGGCTCTGGAAGGTTCAAGCCAGGCCTCCGTAGAGTATCAGGCCCTGCAGCTGGTTTCCTCTCTGGAACATTACGGTGTGGAGTGGCACTGGGTTCGCGATGCAAATGGCCAACGGTTGGCGATAGGAGTTGGCCCTGAGGGTATCGCCATTTGCAAGGAGGACTTCAGCTTAGTCAACAGGTATGCTCCACCTAGACAGCTGCAAATATCAGTGTGTATCTTAATGTGATGGTGCGTTACATGTATGCCTTGAACAATATTCTATATGTAACCGTTTCTTCTCTTTTTGTCTCCTCTTAGAGTAAGCTATCCAGTCATCCAGATTGCCACCCAGTCGGGGAAAAGTGTGTACCTGACCGTTACCAAGGACACAAGTGACAGCGTGGTGCTTTTGTTCAAGCTGATCAGTAACCGGGCAGCTAGTGGTCTGTACCGGGCAATTACAGAGACACACGCCTTCTACAGGTAAGAGCTAAAGAAATACAGAATTTAAGCCCAGATCAATGACTCACACATACACTCTGAAACTGTATAGGTATGCAGTCAGATTTTAATAGAAGTGGATTCAGGTCTTTTAAGAACTTGTTCCACAATGTCAATACTGCCTTTTAATTGTTGGAAACAAGTTAGAGTAGTTGACTATAGACTGTAGCTCACCTCATTTGCTGAGCCAAGATATCAATTAAAAATAATTTTCATCTCTGCTGCTCAGTTTAGTTCTGCATTTCTGTATGGAAACTGTCAACAGTCTTTGCTTAAAAACAATCTTCCTAATCACTGTAGCGTGTTTTGATGATATAGAGCAGTTTATTGTTCACTGTCCTTAACTAAAGACTAGTAGATTATGAGAGAGGTGGGGGAAAAACCTGACCTACAGTGTGTTCTGTAAACCGTTGTTTTGCTCTACTTGGCATGCAATGCTTACTGAGTATGCCTTCTCCCACACTTATACACATTGTTTCCTTTTAACCCTCTTTTATGGTAAAAATGCATGCAAAGTCGGACACAGCCACGTAAAACATGTCCTTGACCCGAATGAGTGTGTATGGAAGCGTAGATTGCACAGGACAGTCTTCAGTGGGTAGAGATGGCATTTTTGCTTACCATAGACAATGTGTGGGTGTCTGAAATTTGCAGTGAGCAGGGACAATTCAAATGGCTGAGCTATGAAATTGTTCTCAGTCAGTCACAATAGTACAAAGGTACAAAAGATAGTCATGTCCTTTTTTGTTTCATGGATGGGTTTTAGCTCAGAGTCTGCAGATTTCTATGCAGGAATGTCTTCAGACATTCTCAATGTCTTGCTCAGAAACCCTGTTTATCTCACAATGGAGGATGTGGCATCAGAACAGGATGAACGTTAGGTGTGTGGGATATTAAATAAACATGCCAAAAGTGTGCGGTGGGGAGGCGGAGGTTGTAAGGCAAATGTGAGTCTTACTGCAGATCATTTTGCTGAAAATAGTAATCCTGTCAAATCATTTTTGTAAAATGTCTTTTCTTTTCTAGGTGTGACACAGTTACTAATGCAGTGATGATGCAGTACAGCAGAGACTTTAAAGGGCACCTAGCTTCACTTTTCCTGAATGAAAACATCAACCTGGGCAAGAAGTATGTTTTTGACATTCGACGTACCTCCAAGGAAGTGTACGACCACGCCCGCCGCGCCCTCTACAACTCTGGCGTTGTGGACCTGGTGTCCCACTCTGGCAGCGGCGAGCGCTCCTCTCCTTCACGCTCCCCAAGCAGAGACGACCAGCAGGACGAGGGGCTGGACTGTGGCAGCTGCCAGCAGAGCAGAGCCCTGCAGGAGCGGCTGCAGAAGCTCAGAGAGGCTCTGTTGTGCATGCTGTGCTGCGAGGAGGAGATAGATGCTGCGTTCTGCCCCTGCGGACATATGGTGTGCTGCCAGACCTGCGCAAATCAGCTTCAGGTGAGACTCTTCGCATTAGGGGGGTCGTTAGTGTGGGTTAGCATTTTCTTAAATCATACACCCTGTCCTGCAGTGACATTACTGTTGGCATTAGCTATACTGCAAATGTTGATGTCAACACTACCTTTAGTAGTACTCTATGAAAGTGAATTGGACAACAAGGCAAGAGCTTGACAACTAAAGTTTTACTTTGTTTTCTGTTTGGTCCTTGATTCAAATCCCCTCAACCGCAGAGTTTCCAGCTATAGCGAAAGCTCTTTCATTATACTTTAGTTCCAACTTCTCATCCTTTTTTTTATGGTCCTCACAACAACATCCAAAGCTTCGCTTACACTCTGCTGACCTGATTGTCCCCCCCACTTAATCAGCTAAATGTTGCCTGTGTGTGTGTGCTCTTGTTTTACTACATTCGTGGGGCCCAAAAACAGGGAGCCCACTATACTTGTGGGGCCAAAATGCTGGACCCCACAGGTTTAAAGGCCTTTTTGAGGGTTAAGACTTGGTTTTAGGGTTAGAATTAGGTTAAGGTTAGGGTAAGGGTTAGGTTTAGGCATTCAGTTGTGATGGTTAGGGTAAGGGGCTAGGGAAAGCATTATGTCAATGACGGGTCCCTACGAAGATAGTGCCGCAAACCTGTGTGTGTCTTTATAAAGGGATTATAGCAGCCAGGCAAATCTTACTTCAATTAACTGAACTAAGAAATGTGATGCAGCTAATAGACATGTGAATGAGTCAGGAGACATTTAGGACAAGAGAAGGGATGAAAGAAACTGCTTTTCAGATATTGATTGTCTCTTTTCATAAAAAACAAAAACAAAAACTTCCTATCCTTAGCTTTGTATACGGGGCTGGGCTTTAGCAGACTAGTTTCTGGTGCACTTATGCTTTTTGTTGCCTTGTGGTGTTCTAATTGCTTCCATTGTCTTGCTCATATGTAAGTCGCTTTGGATAAAAGCATCTGCTAAATAACTAAATGTGACTGATATTGGTCGGATGACCTGAACGGTGATTAATAAGATGCCTTCATGGCAGTTAGCAGTATTCTCCCACGCTCATTTGATGAAAGAGCAGGTTTCAGTCACTCTCTGTACTGTCTGATTGTGGTTATATATTCTTAGCTTGCACCTTTCTTTAGCCAGCTTTTACACCTCTTCACATGTTTACTGGCAACATGTGTGTTTAACCAATTTTTCATACATAACAAGACGAACATTAGTTAACTTAGTGTAGTTTGCTCAGGTCTTTTATTAAATTTAATTTATTGTTCTCTTAGGAAAATGAGATGTGGCCATGAAATGTTTGAGCTGTGATGAGGTCTTACTTTGAGTTCATAACAAAGATTCCGCCCAATATTTCCAAGATAAGCATACAAAATATATAGCCAAAGGGTAATGCATCGCTAACGTTAGTTGAACCACTTCAAAGTTGGTTCACAGCACAAGTGACAAGTGGCCGGCCTTGTATCACGTGCATAACACTTCTCTTTCCTCTCCCTCAGTTGTGTCCTGTGTGTCGGTCGGAGGTGGAGCACGTGCAGCACATCTACCTGCCCACCTGCACCAGCCTGCTGAACCTGACGCTGCCCGACAACCACCAACACCGCAGCAGCATCCCTGCACCCATCCACAGAGAAATGGCTTCTCCTCACAGCTGCTCTGCCACAGAGTACGACCACAAGATCTACCACACATAAAGACAACTCCACTAAACCCACCAAACTCTATTTTGAACACTTTGAAGGCACATTTCTCACCTGGCTGTGTTTCCTGCCTGGACTCTGAACTACCAAACATATAGAAACTCCTGAGCATAATCAAAGATTGACACACTTTAAGCACTCTCACAACTAGTTTGTGTCTGTGTGTGTGTTTTTAATTGATATTTCCCTTTGTCCTTTTGGACTGTCAATTTGTCTGGTGGTTTCATAGTATTTTTGCTATTGGTTGTGTGTCATTTTATCCAAATGTTGTGTGTTTTAAACCTCATTATCCCCTGCCACAACCTGATTTTAGATTAGGCTCTTATTTGTCCTTAAATTATTGCGTCAGTTGACCTGATACAAAATAGAAACATTATTTTCTTTTTGAATTTGTTTGTTGGTTGTTTTTTATTTTCTCCATATCAGGCTCCTAGCCCCAGAACCCGAACCATATGATGAACGTTTGTGTTTCAGAAAAGCTAAACAGTGTATATAATGGTCTTTTTTTCCATTGTTAATGCTTCCTGACATTTTAAAGCTTATCTGTTTTTGATTTGAGAACTGAGTTTTATGGTGTAACAGAGTGAAATGCATTATTTTTTATATTTTATTGCTCGTTTGTTTTTCATGTTCCATGTTTTCCATGCCAGTTAGGGAGTATTTAGAGGCTAAGCGGCACTGCTCTGGGTATAGCACTGCATGCTCGTAAGACACACCAATTCCTTTTTGATATTTTTAAAGGGTACTAGGAGATCTGTTCGGGCAATACTTGCTTGCTTTTTGAAAGCTTTTGATTTTCAAGTTTTATTTAATTTCAAAGACTATATTTTAAAAAAACAAAACATGACTGTCACTTTACCACGGACGTTTTCCACGTGTCTATAGGGGGTTTGGCCTTAATGTAGCAGTTACACCATGTTTATAATAAACTTTCCGCAGACTTTTGTTTTTTCTGGTAAGAAAAGGAAAACTTTATTTCTTTAATGCTGACTTGATTAAGCTCAGTCGCTGCAGGGGAAGGACTTTATTTTTCGCATTATAAAAGTAGCGATTTGTTTCTGTTTTCTGAAGCAAAAGCCACTATGCTCTGTAAAATAACTCCATTAAATATTTTTTATATATTCTGTTTTTAACGACAAAGTATTAATAAAGTTGTTTTTAAAAAAAAAAAAAAAAACGCACACTCTGGATTTGTGGGGTATTTTTTATAGTGTTGTATGTTATCTAAAAGCACTTACACTTGTCATTGACACCCTATTCAGAACAGTAAGACACCATTAAAACCATAACTTCAGGTATTGTAATACACAGACTGTACTGTGTTTGATTTAAAGTATGTTTAGGTGCATTAATTTCGATGGGTCCCCAAAGGTCTGAAGATAAATCTGAGTGGTCACCATGCAGATGATTAAATACAGAAGAACAAAAAAGTAACTTCCTTCAATCTCCTTTTCCTTGTGAAATACTGGATACAAAATGCTGGAAGCTACTGCACTAGGCTGACTAGTCATCTCCCTCATGACACTTTTACATTCATATCAGGCCTCTGTTCCAAGAAGCAGATTTGCTGATTGATAGTAAAACCTGAAATTCCCTCAACCTGAACTGTTTACATCATTCATTAAACCTGTTCTTGGTTTTACTCTGCAAAGTTATAGAGTTAAATCCATAAACCTGCTGTCTTGAAGCAGTCGGGCCCCAGAGGTTTCAGATGAGACGTGGTGAGAAGAGACGGGGCACAAAAGGGTTTTCTTGTGACCTGCTGTGGAGTGAATACCTGCCATGACTTTAGTCTTTACTTCTCCAGCACCCCAGGTGTATTGTTCTCTGAAAGGTCAGCGCGTCATTTGTCATTTTCAGACTAAGAAAGGGATCTGAGAGTTGGTGGTGCAAAGAGGCTCTCTATGTTGATGAGAAATGGCAAGCTCCACTGGACTGTGACTGTAAAGTTGGCAAATTAGTACAGTGAAGTACAGCAGCTTTTGATTAGTCTGACCTGAACTCCTCTGTCTTTTCATGGCCCTTTGCATGAGAACGCTTCTGTCTTTCTCAGCCCTTTTCTCTCCTCTTATCTTATTTTAAAATTTGTTCTGAGGCATCACTGCCATTAAACAAACTCCAAGGCAACTGATGGCAGCAGGGAGGGAGAGACTTGAAATTGCTGATATCTACTCTGTCAGCCATGCAGATCTCCAGTATCATTGCAGTGTGGAAAACAACATTACAAAAATGGCAGCACAGAGAATACAACCTGGCTGTAAAGTTACACTTTAAACTGAAGGTACGATGAAGTGAAATGAAAAACATGCTGCAGCCTCAGAAAAGTGACACATGTTGTTCTGTTGAGATTACTGACACAGATTGACATGCATGCACATGTAGCCACAAATAGGGCCAAACTGGCCATGTCACAGCCTTTGCACCGATGCTTTGCCCTGACCCAGTGACATGTAGTTGAAGCACAAACAGGAAAACCGTCAGTCATGTCAGGAAAAAGGTGAATAAGCCTATGGTGTTATGATATATTGCTAAAGGAAGAAGTGGAAAAAAATATGGGCAAGACTGCAGAGACGTTAAGCTCTTTGAAATGTGAAAATCTGAGAACGTTTTCTTTTGTCACTAATCCAAAATGTATCTAATACCACACACAACTGAATTAATCTCTTGTTGTTGAGAAATTTCCAACAAAATATGGATTTTGCAGTGGGAGGTGACATGTAGGGCCAATGTCAGAGAAAAATAGAAAGTGAAAACTAAAAAGGCTTAGTGGTTTCATTGAAGGATTTGGGATTTGCCTAATCTGTTGCATATGTATGTTCTACTGGAATCGTTTTTCAATAAAATCTCCCTGGCATATGGGACATTTACAGCCCTTTTAATGTTTTGATTAAACAATTAATGGATTCACCTTTTTTCAAAAAACATATGTAAAACTCCTTTTTAAAACCAGAAAGCTTACAGTAGATTCAGATACATCTTTGAATTTTAAATTTGTACTGTATCAGGTTTTATTGGCTTTATTTTGCAAATGTCCCTTTTCTAGTATGGATATAGCCAAGAGCAGAAGTCAATAAAACCTGATAGAGACGTGGTTTGTGACCCATTTTTATCTATAGAACGTATAGACATGTCTGACTCTACTATATTGTGAGCTACTGTATGTTTTGTTACTGCTGGATGAAAAGCTGCAGGATTCAGAGTTTCTCACAACTAAAACTACTAGTAATGCTGTATGCTATGTGTGGATATAAATGATGGGAAACATCATAACTTAAAACACAGGCCAGAGAGACACAGGAAGGTGTTTGAGGTGGGATATGATTTGTAGCTGGTAGGAGACTACGCAGGCACTGTCAGCCATTTCCCTTAAAGAAATCCCCTGTTGTAAAAATCCCAACCTACTCTTAATGTCATAACAAATCCATATCTAACAATTTGCGCAGCGAGCCGTGTGTTTACTGGCCTGTACAGTACATTTCCTTTATGTGCACTGCCAAGCCCAGGCAGAGAGGTTTTCCACTGGCCTGCACTGCTGCCATCAGTGTTGAATTACTTCACAGTCACATACTGAGAGTGAATGTCACTTTCTGTGCGCCTCTCGTGGAAACATCTGCCACATTTATGACTGACTTGGCTACTTGGCCAGTGTTTACTCCACATGCCAGAACCCACTGACAAAGAATGAGAGTTTAATTTGGGACTCAGTGCACCTCTAAATTTCACTTTCAATTTCTACCAATTCAGACACAACTGATTGATCTAAAGGTATGTGGTTACGGGCCATCTCAAGCTTGTGCCTTGACCAACACTGACTGCATGATGGTTAAGGTTAGGAGCTGGTTTATGACTTAAGAACCATACTTTAGAATTAGGTTAAGCAAGATTTAATATTTATTTTAATAGACGAAATAATGTTGTACTTAAAAGCACAAAGGAGAGCATATGAAGCAAGTCTGCTCCATACCTCTGCATGTCACACTGTGTCTCTAAAGACTTGCAATGCTTTCTTGTTAAGAATGAAGTTTGCCCTCTGGAGTTTGAGCTTATTACTATTTTTACACTTAACATCTGTTTAAGTGTAGTCCATGCAGAAGCCAGGGCCTACTGAGAAAGAGGAAGTGCTACAGTTTTAGCTCATTGTCGTCTCCTGGATTCAAATTCTAGTTCATCACTTCAAACCTCACGACACAGAGCAGCGTGTATTCCCCGATTGAAAAGATTCATCTTCATCCTCGTTACCTGAGCCACTCAGATAGAAAACAAATAGAATTTTTAAGTTCTTATCACTTCAACTCATGCCAGGAAGAGCACATCAAAGATTCATACCAACTTTGCCCACCCACGGCCATGTGGTTTTCACATCTGCTCGGGCCAATGACACACTGCCAAGGGACACACAGCTTCTCTAAATGTGTTTCCTCTAGGCAAACTGAGCGCACCTCTGGATGGCATCATCAGGGGTGAGACTGTGTGTGTGTGTGTGTGTGTGTCCGATTTCTCACAGAAGTTTTAGATGGTTGTAAACAGCATTCCAGTGGCAGGCTACACAATGTTCTGCATGCAGAGAATTGAAGTGTTGACATGTCCACCATACTGTGTTATCATGAAGTCCGGACTGCAATATACTACAAAGGCCTTGCCTTCTCTGTGTATAGGCTACCTGGAAAAATGTTCAAATGTTCACATGTTCAAATGTTCAAATGTAAAAATGTAAAATGTATAATGTTTACCATGTTCACCATGTTAGTTTAGCGTGCTAGCATGCTAACATTTGCGAATTAACTAAACACAAAGTCAAAGCGAGGCTGATGGGAAGGTCATTCTGCAGGTATTTGGTGATAAACCAAAGTACTGGACACATTAAAATTTGCACCTGATGACGTTGCAAGAGTTAAATGTATCCTGAGAGATACATGAATGTCTGTACCAAAATTAAAAAAATAGTTGTTGAGAAATTGCACACAAAACCACTAATGTAAACATGATGGTGGTGCTAGAGGAAAAGTCAGGGGATCAACGAAGATTCATTGGAATTCATTGTCTGGGAACCATAACCATGACTCTGGAGACACAGAGTTAAAGCCAGACTGTTTTTATCTTATCAGTTTTATTGCCTTAAAAGGCTGACCTTACTCAGCACTTTCTTATCAGTGAGGTTTAATGTGACATGCACAAGGGGATAAAGAGCAGTGAGTTTATACGAACGGCAACCGCTTTACATCACAGCTATGGGTTGTCTGATCTCATCAGTTATATAATAATTAGGCATGAGGTTACTTTCTGTGGATCCAGTGCCAATCATGATTATTAAAATATACACACACACACACACACACACACACACACACACACATATATATATTGTGTACAAAACTGCTCTGTAAATAAAATGTATTATTGTTAGACCATACTTTAAATTGAAATCAGTCAGTTTGCTTCCACCCAAGACATTATTTCAGTTCTGTCAATTTGTTATAAATTCACTTAAATTGCTTTTACTTCACTTGATTCCTTTATTCATGTGGAAATGTAGTGTTTACACTGAAATGTTCTGATGAGTGAAAAACATTCACTTTAATTCTTCGTTACAGGCCTGCAGTGCAGGAAATGAGTTCATTTTAATTTTCACAACTTCTTGCTTTCAGGAATAACTGCTTCCTGCATGGACCGAATATAAAGAAACCCTAGTTAGAAACAATGTAGCAGTGCTGTAAAGGCAGTGACAAATAGACACATAAATATCATAAAGGGTCCCTCTTGTTGCCAGGAAACAGTACAAAAAAAGTTTTGACCCTGGCGCTCTTTCGGCTTTCTTTGGCAGCTGTTTTCTTCAGCTATGCTGACATCTACTGGTCTCACTTTGTACTAACAGTTAGACATGCTGGGAAATGGATGCTCATGTAATATATTATATTTGGGGGCTATGAAAAAGATAACACATATTGTCAAATGGACCTACTTATATTGTAATTAGTTTAGATAAAAATAATTACTAAATAACTTGAAAACACTGAACTCTGATAGATTCATTGATTATTCTGGGATGTGGTTGCACGGCAATTGCTCTCCTGCTAAAGTAGAGTTATGACTTTATAATGACTTTTCAGGACTATCTCATGATTAATTTGTATTAGTTTCAGACAGTACCATATTTATGTAATTTTTAAGCTTTACATTTGCATTTAGGTCCATTTAGAAGTTGTAAAATAATACAGTAAATAATTGTGCTTTTTAAGACTTCATTATATATAAGCCCTAATAAAGATCCCCTCCAGACATGTTTTAAGACACATTAAAATACTCTGCTTTAAATAATAATTTTTGTCTGATACGGTTTTCCACAAAAAAGTTTTAGTTAAAAAAATTACACCTGCTCCTTCTCCCGCATTGAAAAACACCAAATCTATGTTTAACTGCTGGACACAAGCTGTCTCCTACTTCACTGAAAAGTCCATTCTTGATGTATGTGCACTGGAGGATTAAAGTTTCCACCTCACACTATACAAGTTGCATATGGGGCCAGGGTTGGCGTCCAAACTAGCTATGATGTCACAAAATCATGCTTGTACGTACTAACCCTTGAACTGAGATTTAAGCTGTGCACAGAGAATCCCCCCCCCCTTCAGCGGATGAATGTGAAAACAGCCTTCTAGTGTCAAACTCTGCACATACATCATCTGGCACAGTGAAGGTCAAACATCTAAGTGAAGTTAAAACAAAAAACAATAAATTAGCAAAACACATTTTTGAGTGTGTATCTTTAATACAACACAGAATACAATAATAGACCATACAATACATTCTAAACAAGTTTTTAGACCTTTTAGAACAGAAGGGTTAAACCTTGATGCGTATTTCAAGACCAAAGTCTTTCAGTCTTTTCTTTGACATGCATAGTTGACATAATACAAATGCTGAACAAAAGACAAATCAACGGATGCATTAACAATTTAAAAAAAACCACACTTGATCAAGGACAGATAAAAACACACGAAGAACCAACAAAGCATTATGTTCCCTATTGCACACTCTCCTCCATTACTAATAAATGACTTTTCCATTTTAGTGTGTCAATGCACAACATCTTTTTCCTGCTTTGCTGTGTCTTCCTCTGTGTCTCCACATCTCTCCCTCCAATTCTGCCTCTGTCTGTCTCCCCCTCTCTCGCCACTGTCTGCAAATATCTTAGGGAGCAATGCCCCAACTGGACAGCAGGTGTGCTCTTTAGCACTGCAGCACACAACCCACTGCAGTCCTACCTCGTCTGTGTGTGTGTGTGTGTGTGTGTGTGTGTGTGTGTGTGTGTGTGTGTATGTGTGTGTGAGTGTGTGTGTGCGCGCTCGTGTGTGTGTGTGTGTGTGCGTCAGGCTTGCCTGCCAGCCTGGCCACTGCTGCTGCTGCCACTCTGCTGACGGAGAGGGGGGAAAGAGGACGCTGCTGAAGGAGAGGAGAGAGAGAACGCTGGAGGAGTGGAGGGAGAAAGAGAGGAAGGGGGATAGAGAGACAGAGAGAGAGAGAGTCCAGGCCCAAATAAAGCCATGGGGGCTGGGGCTGGGCTGGGCCCCCTTTTGCTATAAATAAGCTGGCCGCCTGGAGGTTCGGGTTTGGTGGTTGGGGCTTGGGACCAGCGACCACTACTGCTGCTGCAGCCTTCCTCAGGGGATTCTCCTCCGCATACTCATCATCCTCATCCTGGTCATCAGCGTTCTGGGCATCCAGGATGCCTCGCATCGACATAGACCTCAAGCTGGACTTTAAGGATGTCCTCTTCAGACCCAAGAGGAGCAGCCTGAAGAGTCGCTCAGAGGTCGGTGCTGTTAATTAGTTATACTCTGATAATGTAACCCAAATATTACAGCTACAGTTCAATCAGACCAGGATGGTTCTCACAAGGAGTGTCATCTGTTTGCTCTTACATTCAGGAATTACCCTTACGCTTAGGCCTCTATGGTGGGTGACGCAGTAGAGATATGTTAACTATTTATACATGAGGGTGGATGACAAGGGGGAGCAACATTTTGGGGCCTTCTACCCTGTTTGCTACTCTCGTATCATCATGGTTAAAGATGAAAATTAGACATATTTTTTTACAGAACAGCAGCAGCAAAACATTTAGTTAACCCCATAATCTTGAAAGGATGACTCACTAAAGGTGAAAAGTGCACGCTCAGTGTAATTCTAAATTTGTGCCTATCCTTGTGGTGTTGTTTTGTGTAAGCCCGTAGGTGTACACTGCCTTTGTACCTTGGTGAGCAAGAAAGCTTCCCATAATGAGCATGCAACAGTGGGGTGACCTTCTTAAAGGTGACAGAAAACAAGGCTAGGCTGTGCCAGACAGAGGCTATTAACAATAACTGTCTACAAACAGAGAAAACAACAAAAGATAAAGAGGAGAGTCCAAGATTACAGTATAAAAAGACGATTTTGGAGTTGAATGGACCTGATTTTGCCATTAATCTCTGTCATTATAAGCAGGTATAACAGGTATAACAGGCCACAGTGCCACCCATTGATTTGGCTCCCTGGGACAACATAACCCTCTCCTTGTTGTTCAATCTTCATAACTTCCTCAGCTTAGCTATGTGTCACTCAATCCGGAACTGGTACTAGCCCAAGATCATGATACTGGTGTGGTGGCACTAGATCTAGGTGGAAGGTGGAAATGGGCAGGAGCTGGCTTCTGACTTCCCAGAAAACCTGTTTAAAAATAGTACTGTGTGTTACAGTGAACCAGAGCACATTCCATATGCCACAGAGTTATCAGGGTAACATTATATATATATATATATATATATATATATATATATATATATACTGTATATATATATATATGAACTTATGTTTACAGAGTGTAGTAAAAAACAGTTCTTTATTTTGTCGAACATCTCACCTCATTCTTGACATTCCATCAAATCCTCTTTCCTACAGTAACTAAATAATAAGTGGTGTTAGATGTCAACAATTTACACAATATGAATTTATTTCAGCATATACCGCAGCCAACTGTAATGGCCCATGTGTTCCAAAAGCATCCATCTGTTGACATTCTGACTGCTCTCGCTTGAATTACACTTGCATTTACTGTTGGATTTAGAAATCCACCTGCCAAAGCTAAGCTTACCAGACATCCACAAAGTTGTTTAGAGGAGGGGAGGGTATATGAATATCGTGGAGGATAAACTGCCTCCATAACAAGACACTGCATGGTACACTGGTTTGTAATCAAGCGATGATGCACCACCACTGCAGAAACGTGTCCCTTCAATTTGGACTTTATCTCGTTTTTTCACAGATTCTCTAACGTCTGGTGTGAATTTTGACTGCGCCATTGGAGTTAACAAAAACCCCAGGCAGCAACATTGCAATAAATAGAAGATGACAGTACATGTACTGCATTTAGGTCCTTCAAATTGAATGGCTGCACATCTATCAGCTTACCCAGATCTTTTTGAGAATTAAACCCCAAAACTTCTTTCTATAAAAGAGAATTCCTGTACTTCACACATGGGGGGATTTGTGATTTAATGCAAAAAGTAGCAAAGATGATAGATTTGATCTGCAGTAAATATCTGACACAGATGACATATTTGTTTTTAGTGCTTCTGTTAAGTGGTCACAGTCATAGCATAAAATCCTAAGAATGCATTATAACTGAGGCCAATGGGTCCATGTGAAATAGGCTACTTGGTGATGATTTACTGGTGACTAGACTGGAAAATCCTTCTGAGTCAGTGTGTTGTACTAAGAGAAGAGACCTATATTGATTTGCTGCAGCAAGACAATAGATACGCATGGCTGGACGCTCCTCCCTTCTCATCCATACTTCGTTCTCAACCACCTTCCTCTTTCTCCCACCATTATGAATTATAGTCTCTTTTTTTTTTGCTGTGGCTCTGAAAATTATTTGACCGTGAAGGTTATGGCTTTGTGCTGTTAGCCTACCTCCACAACTGCAGAAGTTTTGCATAATAAATGTATTGGGTCTACTCAACAAAAGCATTCAGCACTGTTGGTGTGATACTGTTGGGTTTCAGTAAATGGAATCATTTTGAAGGCTTAGAATTAGTTTCAAACATGTTTCACTTTCCATAATAACCCTTTTTATATCACTCTACCATCCATCTCACCTTCCCTGTAGCAAATATGTGTTTCCGGTTTGGCATAATAACTTTTAACATACTGAGTTCTGAGCATGTTAATAAGATATACTTTTGCTAAATAGCAGACACTGTGGCCACAAGTGACATTTACAAGATAATGGTAAATGCTAAAACATAGCGTAACGGAAACACAAGTAGAAAGGATCCACAAAGTCAATGTACTGACTGTGTCTGTTAGCAAAATGTATCTTTAACTTCTCTAACATCAGCCACCATAATTTAGTGGTCATGCCAGCTAAGTAAGGTTGCAGCAGCAAAACTGTTGAACTGAGCCAGGGTGCGTTTTATCGCTTTTGAATTTAACCATACTCAACTCAACCATACTTACTCATCATGGAGCATGATTATTGACTTAGCTTCTCATCTATTAGTGCTATAAAATTGTGAATTTGGCTGCTCAACCTTTTAAATTAAATTCCTGAGGGTTGAGGAGGGATGACCCTGACTCCTAAGGTGGGTAGTGTCACAGAAGGGATACTCATAAAATGCACTGACTTCACTGATACCAAATCTCACTCCAAAAAAAACTGAAAACCTGGCATTCCCGGGTTAATAAGTCATGTTAACTCACTGGAATAAGATTTATTTATGGCAGATCTTTGAAAGGAATCATAGCTATGGCTTGCAACATCAGTGCAGATAAAGACTTTTCTGTAAAGGGAGCAGATAGTGTGTCACATATCACATTACAGCAGCACTGGCTAAGCTATAACCACTGGATCTAAATGATTCAGTGCATTAGAACCACACAGACTCAGAACATGAGCCATGTGAGCTGCTACCATTTTCAAGAAAATCTGCAGTGTCCCTCAGTCAGCTTTAGTGAAAAATGATTCATCAGTCCCATAAAACACTTTCTGAGTAGGTTAAGATTAATGTTCATGAAACACGTCTCCAGAATTACTCATGTCTCCTCCCCCCTCAGGTGGACCTTCAGAGGACCTTCACATTCCGCAACTCCAAACAGACCTACACTGGTATCCCCATCATCGCTGCCAACATGGACACCACAGGAACGTTTGAGATGGCACAGGTCCTCAGCAAAGTGAGTTAACAGAACTGAATGGATGAAAAACAAATAACAGCATCATTGTGTTTGTGCATTTGTCTCTGTGTGGGCCTGCCGAGCTCTCTGTGCGTCCTTACACTGAGATTTCTAAAGTATTTGACATAGAATCACGAAATAAAATCAAGACGCAGCCTTGGGAAAAACATAAAATCACAACTTTGTCCTAGAAGCAGTTAGACATCTGCTAGCTTGTGGGATGTTGCTAGTTTTGTTTTGTAACCCCTATTGACTCAGGAAATCAAAGTGTCTGTAGACTAATCTTTATATCAAAAGTTATGAACTGATTTGACAACATATTGTTTTCTTGTATGTAAACGGCCTGTAGAAAGCAATTTCTTGTGTTTGAAACAAGACTTCAGATGGGAAACCATGATGACAAAATAGGAAGAAATATCACAAATAAATAGACAAAAATTGGAATGTGGATTTTTATGTCTGTTAAATTTGCTTAAATATCTAAATCATTTCTTTCTTTCTAGCACACCCTCTTCACAGCCATTCATAAACACTACTCTGTAGAAGACTGGAAAAACTTTGCTGCTACTCATCCAGACTGCTTAGAGGTAATATCACCAATGTTTGTCTTTTTTTTTAAAAAGTAGGTTCTTCATTAGCAACATGATCATAATTGCACACATTTTTCTTATTAAGGATCTCCTCCTAAAAAGCAAATGTGGCTTTTCTCCACAGCATGTAGCTGCCAGCTCAGGCAGTGGCATTGCAGATCTGGAGAAGCTGTGTGCCATAGTGGAGGCCGTCCCTGCCCTCAAGTACATCTGTCTGGATGTGGCCAACGGCTACTCTGAGTACTTTGTGGAGTTTGTCAAGATGGTCAGAGGAAAGTTCCCCAAACACACCATCATGGTAAGAGAGATGGTTCACCCCCTTGGCTGGTTGTGACTCATGGGATGTACTGTAAGATTGTGTCTTAGGGCTAATCCTTGCTGCCTTGCAGGCTGGTAACGTGGTAACGGGGGAGATGGTGGAGGAGCTCATCCTCTCCGGTGCTGACATCATCAAAGTGGGCATCGGGCCAGGTGGGTGGGTATGACTGTCTAAGTGTGTCTGCTAATTGTCTGAGGAGTGTGCCCCCTCTAAGTAAACACATAACTGCACAAGCCAGAAATACAGAGACATGCTGTTTTAGTACCTTGAACAGCAAAGTCTGACTTTTTCAGTGCCTCTTACTGTATTTACGTAGTGTATGCGTCCCACATATATAGAGCCAGTGCTGCCTGGTCCACTTGCAGGATTTGAGTGACAACTCTTAGGTTGTAAATAGGGTGAAACATTGTTTTATTGCCAGTAGATTAGCCTTAGTTAATGCAGCAGAACCAATATAAAATTACAACTTTTTAACAAGAAGAAAGAGCTCTAGTGTCAATTATTTTATTGTTTGCCTATTGCCTAGTATTTACATAATCACATTGCTTTTGTCTCAAGCCTGTAGAATAGTCACATGAACTGACAGCACCAGATCTGAAAAACAGCAGGTTCCTGTAGCTACAGCAGCAGCAATTAAACACAAACGGGGATAGTTACATGAAGATGGACGTCTCTAATGCATGAACTGTTTGTTCCAGGGTCTGTGTGCACGACAAGGATCAAGACAGGAGTGGGCTACCCACAACTCAGCGCTGTAATAGAGTGTGCAGACTCAGCCCATGGACTCAAAGGTCACATTATCTCTGTAAGTCCCACATCACGGTGGACAAAAATAACAAGAACAGCCAGAGTTCCTGAAGTTAGTATTAAGTAGAATATATTAAGCATGCTGTACTTGTCACAGAGAGGAGTTACTGTCTCAGTTCCTCTCTGTGTGGATTGCAAGCCACGCAGGGATTTGGTGGGTGTCAGTCCAACAAAAATGTAAATAACTATGGTCAAGTTAGGCATGCATTGGACTTAGCAGCAAAATATGCTTCAGAATATAGAGGATGTTGGAATCAAAATGATGAAAAAAAAAAAGCGCTTTAAAGAGAACATTAGCTTTTTCAAGCTATGCAATTGTGTGTCCAGCCTATCAACGTACAGGATAGGGTCCTAACAAACCTTATCCAAGAACCCTTACCTAATCCATGGCATAGATCAACATGATAGCCTGGGTAATAATTGTCATTATGGATAATTAGTGATTTTATTTGCTTATTTGAAGGCTTTTAAATTGAACACAAATCCACAATGTGCTGTTGCATAAAGGCTCTAATAGTATCGAATGTTGATAATACTGGGTTGCAGCCAGTAGAGGGCATTCTCAGTCTTCCAAGCCTGGTAGAATAATAAGAAAACCTTTTGCACCTGTGATTCGATTCAAGCCTTATGACTGACAGGTATTGTTTTGTCTGTTCAGGACGGTGGCTGCAGTTGCCCAGGAGATGTAGCTAAGGCCTTTGGTAAGTATTCAACCCACAATTTGTGTTCTTTTCATACTTAAATGAGTCCCATGTTGGGTCATGTGTGACTGTGCTGTACTGTTCTACAAATCTACAAACCACCGCGACCCCTCTGCCTTTGCTCCTCAGGTGCGGGGGCTGACTTTGTAATGATGGGAGGAATGCTTGCAGGCCACGACCAGTGCTCTGGGGAGGTCATTGAGAAGAACGGCAAGAAATACAAACTCTTCTACGGCATGAGCTCTGACACAGCCATGAATAAATATGTGGGTGGAGTTGCTGAGTATAGGTGAGTTCATAAATTTGACAACCAATACACTTCAAAGGATTCCTATTGTTCTTGATATAACTTTTGATATATATTCACTTTAAGAAATCAGATGTATTTTTTCTATTGTGCCACATATATAGATACTCCTGATGACTCAAAACCTGGACACAAAGAATTGTGCTCATTGGCTAGTAGAGGTGTCATAATAATCCCACAAAGTGTAGGGTATCAACATTCTGCTTTTTAAAAACAAAATTGCACAATACTCATTGTAAAATAATGACATTGACATTAATCAATCCACCTTGAACCTTCACACTGATGCCATGTGTTCGTACAAAGTATTTAGCTTCTCATACACGTATTCTAAGCACGTGTAAGAGGTGAAAAAGCACATACTGTGATTTTCATCAATGACAATCATTTCTGTTTGAATTACAAAATGTCCTTATTCCTACTTCCTCCTCTCTCCTCTGCTCCCAGGGCGTCTGAGGGGAGGACAGTGGAGGTTCCCTATAGAGGAGATGTGGAGAACACCATCCGTGACGTGTTGGGGGGCCTCCGCTCCACCTGCACCTATGTGGGCGCCACCAAGCTCAAAGAGCTGAGCCGGAGAACCACCTTCATCCGAGTCACACAACAGTCCAGCCAAATGTTCACTTAGTAGGGCGTGCACATGTCCACACACATACACACAGGTTGCATGATATGCATTGTAGATGTACTATGCAACGTTTAAACATGCAATAGTAGGACGGTGGTGTAACACATACGGGAAAACCCACGCAGACACTTCTACATGATCACCCAATCTGTTCCTCTCAGGATTTCTGCGGTCAGAAAGCTGTTAGTCTCCTGCAGGATGTGATTAAAATGAACTCAAAGTTTTACTTGAAAATATTCTCCCGGAAGAATCACAGCCCTCTAATCAGCTTAATCCTACAGCGAGTGCTATACATGCTTACACACACCATACCTTGCCATAATTGAATGTACCAGATCTCACTTTTGAATGGAGCATGCAGATGTCATGTTCCAGTTAATACAGCTTGGATAAATTCTTCTCTGTTTCAGGAAATGGGAATAAGAGAGCCAGACTACTGAGCAATGGACACTTTTGAGCTGATCTTTAAAAAATATTCTCTTCACTTGGGTATATACGAGAAGTCGGGATATTTCTAGATTAACAGCATATCAAGAATAAACAAGAATGTTAGCTATGTGAAACACATTGCATGTAAACACTCTCAGCAGGAGGAGGCTGATATTGTGCTATGAACATTTTGTGAAAATGCTGAACTTTATGTTGGAATGAAAGCAAGAATCAATATGCAAGATTCAGAGATGTAACCCTTTAACTGTCACTGGAGAAATCTTGTCGCAATAAACTGCATGGAGGACCTTCTTCTAATTTCCCCAGTTGTGTTGCTCGTTCTGTTAATTTTCTCCAAGGTGTGCATATCATATCTCTGACGACAGACAAGATAATAGCGTATCTCTCCTTCTGTCTGTGCGCATGTATTTTGGGTGTGTCCGGAAGATTACACCGAGCCAGATGAACATGAAGACCTCTGGGTTTATATATTCCAAACATCTGACATATTTGAGATACACTTTATTAATTTTTTATTATTGAGATACACTGTGCATGTTAAACAGTCACGTTTAAGTCTCCTTCACTCCACTGTGCCTGACATTTAAAATCAAGGGCATCTTAAGATTTGTAGCTTCTCCTGCACTGAAAAGTTGCCCTCTTTACACTCTTACTTTAAGCAAGGAACTTCAGGGAAACGTCATGTAAAGCGATGACACAATTAAACACTGAAATGAAAATTCTAAAATACATATTGGAAAAGCAGCACTTACAGTTTCACAGTTGTTGCAAAGAAGACAGAAAACAAGATTAAAATTGTGTTAATAAAATGATCAGAGAATGATCAGTGTAATTACTCTTTATGGACAAGAAACTGCTAATTTAGTTCTCTATTAAAACATTTTTAAATGTCAGGATTTTGCAAGACAAAGCTGCCATCTAAGACAACTAAGACCATTCCTTTCCCACTTCCTTTCAGTGAGAGGTGGGGATGTGTATAATCCTAATCCATTATATAGGCATACTGAGAATGGATCAAACACAAAATTAACAGTTTGAGTCATAGGAGTTGTTGTGTTAATTACCTGGCAACAAGTGTCAATAGGTAAAATATTGAAACAAGTGGGGTGCAGCTCTAGCTGACTCTGCACCATGATCTCTATGTAGGACAAACAATTGGGATTATTCTGTCCCATCAATTACATTAAAACTGCTGTGTTCATTCTCACCTAAAGAAAAATGTTTTGCCTTTAGACATATCAGTCTTAGAAGCAGAATTGACAAATTTCATACATCAAACTAAAATAAATTTTACTTTTTACCAAATAAAAACAAATCTTATTTTTTATAAAATAAATAAATGTTATTCTTAAATTCAAAAAGGACTCAACTGTCCATACCCACATTTTTTATTTTTTTTCACTGTGCTGTGCAAAATGCAGCTATAAAATGAATCTATACGTTTTAGGGGTCTTCTTGGAGTAAAGAAAAAAATGAAAAAAGAAAAAACACTCAAGTGGTCATAATAGTCATCAAGGAGGCCAGAGGATATATTTTGTCACCAATGTCTGCTGTGCAATTCATGCTCTAACTCAAATGTAGTTTACTTTTGTGATTTAAGATTAAGAGTGCTTATTTATCTCATATTACTATTCTGTCCTTTACAATGACTATGGCTTTGGTACATTAAAGTGCAGTTTCGATGCAAAGTATGTTTTTAGACATACATGAGTAGCCAGCAAAGCAAAACTGTCTCAGACAACCAGTACAGGGGATTTATTTGAAGTGCAACATAGATCTCCTGTGAGAGATGTCTGATGTTTCACATTTTACAACAATTGGTGTCTTAACCGTTGTAGGTAGCGAGGATGTCATGCAGCCTATTGTTCACTTGAGGTGGCAGTTTTCTGCTCCATTTCAGCACTAAGCCAAATCAATGGAGGGAAAATGTCATAGCTAATGACAGATAAGCTTTTAAATGCAATGTTTGTGTTTGTTAGTGTTGGTATTCAAATAAAGACACAAGTCGCCCATTTATTACAGATATGTCAAGGTTTCATTTTCTTTTTCAAAGAGGTGCATTTGTACAGATGTCAAATACATACACCAACAGGGTTGCTCCATTGCTATAAAGGAAAGGGGTGTGAGACACAGGGACTTGGTGAGTACAATATAGTACAAACAAGTTGGCTGGGAACTGCTGCGGCCCCCTGCAGGCCAGACTGTCCTTGCAGGTCTGTGCTGAT
This sequence comes from Coreoperca whiteheadi, assembly GCA_011952105.1. Taxonomy (NCBI): domain Eukaryota; kingdom Metazoa; phylum Chordata; class Actinopteri; order Centrarchiformes; family Sinipercidae; genus Coreoperca; species Coreoperca whiteheadi. The sequence goes on from CM022477.1 coordinate 12,662,814, forward strand.
GTCCGGTTCTCTGCCACCGTCTCATGGGCAAAAAAGTTTCAGTTCAGTACTTGGTGTCACAGGTTAGCAGAGAAACATGTAGACAGACCGGTTGCTAGCCTCAGGGCTGAGTGTTCAGAACAGGGGGAGGAATCAAGTGAGCCACAGCTGACAGATAAGCTCCACCCCCCTCTGTGGCAGTGGGCAGGGTCAGAGGTCACGAACTGTACAGCCTGTCCCCTGCTGAAGTGTTTGTCGCCTTGCACAGAGAGGCACAAAGACGCTCAGTACACTGAAGAGTAATCCAAGCCATCTCCAGCATAATACACATAATATCATAATAATAATTCATAGTTAATTGTCAATAATGACATTTGTTAATCATATCAAATTATATGTAATAAATGTACATATCTTATAACCCATATGAAACAGCCCACTATGTAAATTGATTGGGGTGAGACTAAACTGTTAAGTGGGCCTCTACAAGTTTTTTTTCCTTTCTGCCTGAGTTGGTTATCCAGCGCTATGGACATTGACGACGTCATACAAAAAAAGGAAAAAAAAGGAATCCTGATCGAATTCTGTTCACTTTTAAAACACAACAAAGTGCCAAAAACACATCCTTTTTTCAAAATGAAAGTACAAACATCAAGAAACAAAGAGCACACATGCCTTTTTTTCTGATCAAAAAGTCAAAGCTCACACACCAACATTCATTTTATTTGTAAAATTGTGCAAGAAGCCAATTAAAAAACAAAAACAAATAGACGACATTAGCAGTGTTCCTCCAGTGAGGAAGCTTGTCATAAAAACTCAACAATGACACATTCTCTACATAGTTTTAAGTCTCCTGACATTATATTGAGTGCTACAAGGAGACCAAAAACACAGAAAAAGCTCCTGCACCAAAGATAATGCAAACAAAGCAAAGGTTTGTATGCACCGTTTTCACACCACGCGACCAAACCAAGCTGTGCCGAACTCCTTCCAAAGGTATCCGCCAAATTAGAACTGAAAATGTGAACAAAACAAAACCTAAGTAACGGCACAGCCTGGTCTGTGCAGCGTGGAAAAGATTCCAAACAAACACAACAAAAGAAGGGATGCATTCCATGAGAAAAGGTTTTCCTAGTAGAAAAGAACCAAGGAACCACCTAACACCTCGGCCCGTTGGACCCAAGAACGCGCCGGGCGCCAAGCGAGATGGAGCACAGACAGATCAACACAAGGTTACGGCTAGGTGATGTGCAAAAACTTAAACTGAGCCATCTCTCTTTTTCATTCTTACTCACCCCCTTTTTTTAAATTCTCATTCTCTCTGTCTGTTTTGAATGAATGTTACCCCTAGGGAAGGAATCGGTCTGAGACACGGGTTAGACCAAGCCCATCCTAGGATTAGAAAGTGCTGAAACATTATCAAGTCTTTTTCATCTACTTACATGTGCATCTCTGTTGGTTGGTTGTTGATTTTTTTTTCTTCATTTTTTTTTTCTCTTTCTTTTTTACAAAAAGTGGTCCCCACTAGCAATGAGGTTTCTTTTATTTTCTGTGGGTCTCACCGTGACCCATCGAGGATCAGGGTTTATGATCTCACAGACAATTAGAGGTGAAAACACTCCGTTACTCACACTCAAACCCTAACACACATTTGAACACCAAGTGTACATAAGCACACATACTACACACAGGACGTATGGTGCAGACACACACACACACACACACACACACACACACACACACACCAAGGAGACATGACAGTCTCTCAAACACTCAAATTTAGGAAGGCCGCGAGGACAAAAGGGAAAGAGAGGTACAGACAAACTCTCCATTGGTTTTCTTTCTCTTCACAAACATCCTGACTCTTGTTTTACTGATGTGACACACACATCAACAGACAGTAAAATACACAAGCCATTAACAAGGATGAGACACTGGAGTAGGACTATGCTACATACACTTGGCACAGCAAGGGAGGGGG
>CM022477.1:12664798-12722513 GCA_011952105.1 Coreoperca whiteheadi
ATATTGCACATTGTGGTACATTTCAAGGGAATAAAAAGGTTAAACTTGGGATAATCTTAACAAAATTATAACTACACCAACCCCCAAAACATTTTTGAAACCTTGCTATGAAATGCCGTTCCCTCTCCTGCTTTCACAATGTGTCTACATTTCAGATTGCTTTGTTTCTTAGTCTGTTATTAAGCATGCATTTCCACTGAAGTATAAACACAATGACCTGTATAAGCTAGTAGGGAAAAGGAGACCGAATATCAAAAGATGTTGTTACGAGGGGGAACAGGCAGTCCAGCCCAGCCCTGCTATTTCCAGGCCAGGCCACACTGAAAGGTAGCTAACGGTTGTTGAGGGTTAATCGATTGCTTTGCCTCAGGAGGAAGTGCTTGTGAGGCTGGCTGGCTATGACTGGGTACCTGAAACAAAGTTAAAGAGGTCACTACGGGAGTCGTGGCGAGAGGCAGACCTGGGCGGAGTCAAAACGTCCGCTGGTTACATCAGGTGCATGTGATATCTGCTCACCTGCAGCGCGACAACAGAGTTTATGACTCTGACCAGCTGGGACAATGGAGGTTTTGGGGGTTATGTTCAGTTACTGCATATATGAGACACTTCCCTGAAGAACTAGCAACTAGTGTTGCGACTGCAATTTCTAAAGATTTCAATGTCTTTTATGATAAGGGGAATAGTGTTAACGAAAGTCCTGTTCAGGTATATTAGCTTCTAAAACATTTTCCAGTATATAAGAGTTTATTTTTTCAATGGGAAGAAATGAGGAGTTACTTTGGTTGCAATGCTAGAGGATTATTATTTAATGTTTATTGCAGAGAATTAGAGTGGAGTGACTGTGTGTGTGTGTGTGTGTGTGTGTGTTTCACTCATACACGAGGAGAGTGCCTGAATATTGTCGTACTATTGCTTTCTAAAGTAACCAAAACCACATTTGGCTTCGGTTACAAATGTTTTTGTTTTTAACCTGGCTGACTGTAAAGGTTGTGACGGTCTGAGTGGCTGAAAAGTTTGTTTAGATGTTGTGGTTCTGCTTTTTCATTTGTTGGGGTTGGACAAAAACAAAAGTACATGGTCATACATTTACAAAACACACACACACACACACACACACACACACACACACACGCACACACACACACTGCAAAGCATGCACACACACACATTACCATTTTGTACTACTAATGATCATGATGTTTCAATAGGAAAAGGAAGAAATGAAAATGCACTACTATGATGGTGTTGATCTGAGAAACCCTGTTTTATTATAAAAAAATAAATCATTTTCAAATCTCATATTGGGTCTACTCATTCACTTACCATCACAATCCATCTGCCCATTTACTCAACCACCTATCCATCCATTTCTCATCCAATCTGAGCACACATCCATCCTGCCATCACCTGAAACAGCGTTTCCCCACACAGCTCAATCTAAATAATCAGTGGGATGGATATATGACTGATCCACTTCTTGGAGGCAACCGACGACGTTGCTATCGCAAAAAATACCTCTGCCATATAACAACACCTAAATACAGAGGCTGAGTAGAAAGCTCAACAGATATCCCTGCAGGAAGCCACTTCTTCTCAACCTCCGTAACAACACTATTGTGCCAGCAACTTGCACATGCTAATCAAACTACTGTGCACGATCATACTGTATTGCAGCATGAGAGAAACATTTAATGGCACCATACAATCGGATCATATTGAATCCCAGACCATCTTTGTCCACCATCACTGATAGACTTAAAAACCGCCAATTTAATTTTGTATTTCTCGTATGTCAGAATTGAAATATAAAACATCTGCGTATTTCAGTTACACTGATGTTAGAGACTAAACTTTTTTATATGCAGTATCATCGAAGGATCATCAGGTGGAACACACTTCACATTTAACCTCAAAAACCAAGCTCAGAAAAACAACAGAACTTGAGCTTTCATATGCAAGAAAGAGCCCGTGAGGATTAACTTGCAAAGCTTTGCTTACAAAGCTCTAAATGTTGGGACCACCAAGCAAGCACATCTGTTGAGGTAACTGCTACATCTTAGGAAAATAGGGATTCAGCTGGCTGAAAGCAAAGGCTGTGTTCAAAACTGCACCCTAGTCCCTACACCATGGTTTCACCAGCAGGAAAAGTCGACAAAAAAGTCAAAAATGTCCTCCTTCAGACACAATACAATTGGTATATCGTTAACTAAATTCAGATAATTCAGTAGGCGGCACATGTTAAAATTCTGTTTTACAGCTATGGTTGTGTTCGCAAAAACTCAAATGTAATTTGACCCCAACTGTGTTGATGTAGAAACGTTTCCTCTACAATGTGATAAGTGCCTGTTGAGGAAGAAAAACCCTGGTCTCCTCCAGTGTGTTACGTGGTCTAGGGCCGTTAAAAATTCTCTCTCCACCTTTCTCCCTCCTCCTGATGTGCAAATTGCAAGATTCTCTTAAGTACAACTCCAAGTAGAAACACTGGATATTTAGCACTGTCTATATATCAAACGACTATATCCTTTTCCTTTTTTACAAAGTATACATACACTCGTACACAAACTCACACACATACATAAACACACCACAGAGCACTTTCTGTACAACTGTACTGTTGGCAGTGTGCATTAATCCAATGTCAGTCAACTAGTGTCTTTGCAGAAGGAAATCTGCATTCATCCAAATGCTTACCAACAAATACAGTACATATTATAGGTCAATGAGTCAATCAGGGATGGTCTGTTCTGTTTTGTGTTTGTGTAAGCATGTGAGTGTGTATGGACACAGACCAGCATCATGCACACTCTAGCACACACACATCAAAAAAACAAATATATGACACCCTTCAAAATTCTGTGGCGCGATCTTCTAATCAGTGCTCTCAGTCTAGTACAGAACATCATTGGGAGAATTCAAAGCTTTTTCCTCGCCAGATCCCAAACTTTCAAAACACATTCCAATACTTTTCTCCAGCTCTTGCATGTCTAGCTGGCTAGCGCACATGCTGAAAACCACCGTATTTGTAATTCCTTTTGTCCACATACATTTTTCTCCAACCCATCTACTGACTGGAATTTTCACAATCGTCCCTTTCTTTGTGATCCCATGGCACATCCGCTCCCCTGTTAATGAACAACCACTTCACTTTTCCAAAAGCTTCACCTTTCCAAAGTGCTGTTGCTACTTTCTACCCTTTTCTAAATAAAAAACTCTAAAGACATACAGTACTGCGTAAATAAAGAGACAACAAAAATTTGTCGGCTGTATGGTGAGTGTGACAGGTGTGTTAAGTGCTTTGAAACATCTTGACCCTCTCAGAACTGACATGCAGATTCTCTCCGTTCCTCTCACACAGCCTTTCTCGATTAAAAAATATAAAGAAATGTATTAAAAAAACAATGAGGATTTTATGAAGTCTTCCTCTTAACATTTTCTTAAAGTGAAAGTCGCCAACCCAGTGTGTTTGCACTTGTATGTATTAGGTTAGGGTATCTCACATTTATACATTAACATTGACCCATCTAGGGTCAATCTAGGACTAAATGACCCCTGATAAAAGTTTTTGACAATCATTGAAAACAACTATCTGGTGAGATAGAAGACGAGGGGCTTAAGAAAAATAAATTTAAATTAAAATGTTCAAGATGATAGTAAAGACTCCACTGTCATCACACTGAACAGAGTAAGTGTTGTTCCCTCTCTATTGTGTGGCACACTGGCACCACCTGATGACATCACTGGTCAGGTCTGGCACACCCTGATGACGCTGTGAATAATTCCAACTCCCACTCTGATTTAGCAAATGAAAAATGTCATGATTTACGCACAAATCCTTCATGCTCAGGATCAGCTAAAGTTACATCATTCCTGTGGCCCTGTGTAAAACCACTGGAGTGAGAGGCGTTTTCATCCAGGCAGCCTTGCTAGCAGTGCACAGGGAGTGAAATCACTGTCAAGAAGCTAACTGTGAACTAATATTTGATTTTGAATTTGAAATTTACATAATGCGTAATGTGTAGCCAGCCAAGAAGAGCCATCAAGCATTGCTCCTGTGTGCCGCACAGCCACCAATAAACATTTAGCACGCTTGCCAAATCTCTCACCATAAGTGATCTCATTAAAACCACCAAAACGGCACTGATTGCTTGTGTGATATCAAATCAATCTATAAAAAATGTCTTATAAACTATAAGGACTTAATGTAAGGAGATACCATGTAGGGTACATTTACCTCTACAGTACAGTATTCAAAATAGAAAAATAAAAACAGAAAACAAAACTTTAAATCCAAGACAAATGAAACGTTAATGTGGGCATTAATGTTTTTTTTTTGTAGAATCCTTTTATGTTTTTTTTCCCCAAATCCCAATGGTTATTTAACAGTCCTGCTAGCCTTCACTTGCCAATATTCGACCTTCCCTCAATGCTGACTTTCACCTCATGAGGGATGAAGGACGGTTTGGGCAGGGTTAAGAGTGGCTCCTCCTCTGATTTTTCAACTTTTCGACCTTCAGGAGCAGACCATCTCCGCTTCCTGCCTCTTGATGGCTTACTGGAGCCAGCTTCTGCGCTGCTGGCAACCAGACCTTTAGAAACTGACCCTCTTTCCCCAAACATGAGATCCCCATTTTCCACATTGGTGCTCGCTCCACTCCCATTTCCAGCCTTCCCTCGCTGGCTGATGCCATTCTCCCGCTCGCTGTGCCTGGAGCCTCCTCCACTGCAGCTTTGGGGAGCGTCTGAGACAGCTCTGTGGGGTCTGAGGTGCCCGTGGCTGGAGGCTGGGACAGAGGCAGGAGTGGCCAGCTCCAGGGGCTGAGTCTTCTTCAGAGATCCGTTCCTCAGATTCTTGAGAGTGAGTGAAATACAAACATCGCCCACAGACAGCTTGGTGCAAGGCAGCTCCAGTAGCTGAGTGGTTCGGTCAGGGCAGCATGAAGACCAGCCTTGGCCGAAGACGAAGAAGGGGTACTCCACCAAAACCTCCACACTTACCTGGAGGAGAGGCAGTGGTGGAAAGACACATCAACACAAAGACACTTCAATGCAAAACTTTGTGAGCTCGTCTTGTCCATCTGTGTTTTAAAGTCCATAAAAACTTTGGTTTAAAATCCATCCTGTTTATCCAGAACATTAAATAGCTATGACAAAAAAGCAACAATGAGAATAAAATTTAGGAATAAAATATCGTTAGGTATTATCTATTAAGTGTATAACATTAAAAATGGGTGTGGTTTGATCAGATTTGGTAAACAGTAATAATCCACCAACTATCATCACATTCTGATTCAAATATTGCAAAATCTTTTTTTTGAAGATTATTTTGCTGGCCTTTATTGGACAATGAGAGTGTTTGAGGCAGACAGGAAACATAGGTAGAGAGAGGGGTAGGCTATGTGATGCGACAGAGCTGGAATCGAACTGAAGACAATGCAGTTATATGGTATAAACACATGACGTCACGTTCTTCCAACTGAGCTCCACAAATTATACACAATTTTCTCATCTCTAGTTTTCTAACGCAACAAAAAGTGTCTGTTCGTGTTCATGTAGGATGCCATCATTCATAGTGAGAATTTTGTTTGTTTTTTTTACAAACAAGGACAGAGATGGCTGCTTCTCAGAAATGACAAGGACACAAGGACTAAATTTAGCTGAATGAAAGAAGTTTTGGAACATGAAGTCCTTAAAATCAGGAAGACAATTATGTAATAACTCTGATTGGTTTGTTAGAGGCACAGCTGGATTCAGAAACATTCACAAGGAAGAAATGTCTTCGTGATCAAAGGGGCAACATATTTCAGGAGAACAATATCAACCCAAAAATTAAACATTTTGGTCCATTACACAAAATATATAAAGAGGATGGAACATAATTAATTAAAAGGATTAAAGTCTTTCTGTCTGAATTCTGGATTATGCTCTGTTCTTTTTGCAATGGTTGGGGTCTGCATTATTATTTGTATGTATGACAGAATGAAGAGATGGCAAGATAGAAGCAGAGGAGGCTTTGAGATATGATGGGTAGAGCAAGGGAGAAAATAAACCTGAGGAGAAAGAAGATGAAGTGAAGGAAGATCTGAAATATTGTAGCGAGAAAGAGAGGGTGGGAGTGGAGGAAGTTAGTGAGATGGAGATGAAAAGGCGAGTTTACAAAGGGAGGGTGGGTTGAACAAGAAGAGGAGTGAGGAAGTGAGTGTGAAAGAGAACAATGTCAAGAACGAACGATACAAGTGTAAGATGTATCAAACACCCTCTCAAAGCAAACGTCAGGCAATATTTTCCCTCCCGTATTATATAATTTTTGACTTCTCAGAGTAAGTCCTATGAGTGCGGACTCAAAGCTGCAACCACCTCTCAGAAAAAAATAAAGTAAGACGAGCCACTGATGGAGTACAAGAGAGAAAGATAAGTCTTTGAAAGATTGTCAGCTTTTGTGGGGTACAGTATCAAAGAGCAGCCGGGGGCGGGAGAGATGGTTAGAGATGTGCTGTGTGGGTGGACGAGTCACAGCATGGACAGATGAAATAGATTAACTGGCTTTAATGCACACCCTTAAAGACAGTGAGAAGGAGAGAATGTGTGTATGTGCAAGTGTGTTTGAAGGAGTTAGGGAGAACCAGAGACAGAAAATAGAAAGATAAATTGTGCAGTAGTATTAGATGTTAGGAGATTACTGAGAGATCTAAGTTATAAAATAGTGAGAGTTCTATGTGACCCGTAGACCCTTTCAGAGTACAAAATGTTATCAAACTTTATAAGAAAACATACTAAAGAATTGTAATTTTTGGGCTTCAAACACACAAAGTATTACATGTTGCAGTAGCAATATGGTACTATATCAGTGCATTCATGTTCTGGCTTTACTGAATACTTGATGAGTAGATTCCTACACTCAACTCTTTGAACTTCTATGAAGCTCGTAATCAGAACATGTTTGTTACACGAGTGCCATCCTAGTATATTGAACCCAATTACAGAGGGAATAGAAGAGTCCTGTGAGTTTCACGATAATAAGAGTCAATAATAAGGAAGAAGCTCGAGATGAATTCAACATTAATAACACCAGCTAAGAGTATACATGAAAGCCTTCTTGGAGATTTTGTTAAAAGTCGCTTTCACACTCACAGAGGCAAACTACGACTGCGCTGATTAGCTTGGCACTGCATCAAACTTTTTAAAAACATCAGTAAAGGACTTGATAGAGCAGTTAAACAATTAATCGATTATGAAAATTCTTGTCAATGAATTCAATGAATGAATTTTCTGTTGTGCCACTGATCTTATCAACTTAAGGTTTCAGTACTTGTCATAATGATGGATCCTCATAGAAACCAGCATAACAAAACTGTCATCGTGCTTTGTAAAATCACACCAAGAACAAGCATTGAAGGAATAGTTTGACTTTCTTGCAGAGTTAGACGAGAAGATCAATGTCAGCTTCATGTCTGTGCATTAACAATGGAGACAGCACTGAGAGTCGATTAGCTTAGCTTAGCATAAATACAGGAAGCAGGGGGAAACAGTTAGGCTCCAAACTTGTGAAATGCACTACTACTACTAGCTACTAGCAACTCTAAAGCTTAATAATTAACATGTTATATCACTAATATGTACACAAACAAAATGTAAAAACACCACGTTCTCCAGGAAGTCACTGCACAATAGTTTCAGTACATAAACCCTTTTAAACCACAGTTTGTTGTTTTTACATTTCAAATTGTCTACGATTTGAACAAATAAGATTAAACATTGTTAATTAGTGAGATTTGTGAGCTTCAGAGAAGCTAGTAGCAGTATTTCTCTGGAGAAATAGAGATCCAGGCTCTGCTGTTTATGCTGAGCTATTCTAATTGACTCCTGGGTCCATTGTTAATGCACATACAGATTGAGTGATATCAATCTAACTCTAGTGAGAGAGTGGAAAAGTGTATTTCCCTAAATGCTGAACTATTCCTATTATAAAGCTTTCTCCCTGTCTCTCACCTGTGCACGGTGCTCACCAACAGAGAACTGAACCACAGCAAAGTTGGGTGAGGTGTGGCTCCCTTCAATGCGCTCCACTGTGGACGAGTCAATCTTCAGCTCACTGCTGATCTCTGCACTCTGGATGAAGTCTTCTGTCTTCAGGTCCTCCACTCGTTTCAGTTCCCCATCGGCCAGCTGGATGATGGAGCCCTTGATGAAATATGGGGGGAGTGAGGGGGGCACCGCCGTACTGGATGGGGGAGGCGGAGCAGAAGAAGCAACCAGCCCCGGCGGAACAATAGGGAGATGAAGCTGGGCTTGGACCACTGCACCTGAAGTGGCCTGGTGATACGAGCCGCTGGGGGTTTCCAGAGTTTCTCCTTTGGGGGCAGCAATGTATGTGTGTGGGAGTGTGGTAGGAAACGGAGCGCCTTGGGTAGATGATGCTACGTGGGAGGGTACAGGTTCCAATGTGGTGACTCCACCTCCACTAACAGGGATAATGACCGGTTGGGCACCAGGAATGAGTAAGTGCTGTTGTAGGCTGGTGTGGTAGCTGATTGGCGTATGCTGGCTCCCACTGCCCCCTGCGATGTAACCAATGATAGGTGGCTGAGGGTAGATACTGGTGGCGGGGAGCCCCATTGACAATGACTCTGTAGCGTTGTGGGGGGTCTGGATAACGGTCTGGGGCGACAGTGTGCTGACAGCAGCTTTCAGGCTGTCGACACTTAATGGGGGTGGAAAAGTGAAAGAGGAGGTGGTATTGGAGGATGTGGGTGTGCGATTGACAGGATGGCCCAGGATGATGCCACCTTTCTCTAGGTGTGTGGGGGCAGAGGTTGTCAGCTTCTCAGGGCTGGCTCTGGGTGGTACCAGCTGGTGGTCCCCATGGCTGTTGGGCATTAGCATGAAAGAGGTTCTCAGCCCTGAGGGATCACGGGTAGAGTAGTCTGATGGCAGAACCAGCTGGCGGGCCTCGTAGGAGGACAAAGAAGAAGTGGTGTCCCGTGATTTGCTCCCTGGCTTGGAGAGGCTAGACTCAGGGGACGCTCCAAACCGCCGGCCTCTTTCCAGCTCTCCATTATGGAGCTCTCTGTGTCTGGAGCCACCTTCCTCTTTCCGGGTGGGTCCGTCCACATAGTGCACCACAACCTGGGACATCCCATGTCCCAAAGTATGGTGGTGTTGCAGTGACTGGGGAGGAAGGTGAATGCCTCCTTGGTGATGAGGCGACGGCACAGTCCGTGGGGAGGTTGACAATTGAACATGGTGAAGGGCGGGGTCTGTAGAAGGCGGAGGCATGGAGGTACGCCCCGTGGATGCTCTCTGCTGGTCATGTTTGGAGGCCTGCGAAGGAGCAGAGACTGTCTCTGTGTGTGAGGGTCTCTGTGCAGCAAAAGAGGAGGAGGAGGAAGAGGAGGAGAGGGGGGGAGGTGGAGGAGGAGGTGGAAGCAGATGAGGGGAGATGTAGCCTGTGTATGGGGCAGTGTAGGGTGAGGCTATAAACTGCAGGTTGGGAGGCAGTTGGGTGTAATGGACAGTTCCTCCAACTGTGGACTGTGACACGGGGGATGTATACACTGTAGAAAGAGATGAGACTAGCCTCAGTGAGGAAGAGGAGGATGAAGAGTCTGATGTGGAGAAGAGGGATTTATACTGGAGCCCGTCCGACTGACTGGAGCTACGGTGCCCACCCACGCCACTCTCATTCCCACCAGCCACACTGGCAAGCCAGGCCATGTTCTCTGTGCGCTGGCTATCACTAGCAGGTGGTATGGTGGGTGAGCGATTTTCAGATGGTAATGTGCTTGAGGGGATCTCCCTCTTCTTTGGGGGCAGACATTCATTACTGCGTTCCTGGTTGGACTTCATGCTGACTTTGCCTCACGTCCCTCAACTTACGTTATCTTTCCTTAACTTTTGGACTTCTAAAACTTTGTCTTTCTTTTTGTTATCTCTCTCTCTCTGACTTTGTTTTATACTTTCCTGTTTCTTTTTCTCACTTTTGATGATCTGTCTCGTGTCTCACTTTAATTAACTTTCCCAATCTTTTCTCTATTTCCCTCTCTATCCAGTTCACCCAAGACCGTTGAATCAGGTCTTGTTCTTGATAACAAAGACAATCCAGGCCCTAACAAGCAGGTGAGTAAGGATCAAAGATGGAGATGAAGATATGGAGGGGTGGTTAGAGGGGACAGGTAGGGTGGTCTGTTGTGTCCAGGGGTCTTTAGCGGCTGAAGGATGAGCTCAGTGTTGTAGGGGAGAGTGTCACGACGTCACACCTGCTGCTGCCGCCGAGGGGGGGCCGAGTGCGTCGCACTTCATGTGGAATCATTTCCCTGCAAAAGCAAGCCCGCCGACACGCAGCACAATCCTGTGGAAGGGAGATATAGGCAGACTGTAAGGAAAACGTGTGGATCTCAAACAGATTAATAGGTAAATGCATACAAATTTGAGGCCTTATATATTTGTATGTGTGTAGTTTGTTTTCACCTAGAAATCAGCTAATATTTTTTCAATGAAAATTAAATAAACTGACACACTGCAAGTTATCCAATAAACTGCCTCATACAGTAAGTATCCCTGGTCTTCTTGGATACAGTGCAACAAAGGAGCCGTGCTGATACATACTGTCTCTGAAGCAAAATAAAAAAAATGGAACAATTATTATGTTCTGACCGTTTTTTAAGTTTTCAGTGTAAATGTAAATCTAAACTTTTGACTATTTGGTTACAACCATTTATTAATCACAATATAGACACTTAAACAGCACTAGATCATGTGTTGCAACCAGGTGCAATTCAATTCAAGGACGGAGACCAACACATATGAGCACACCATGCAGCAAACACAGTGCATGGAAATGAAAAACAAGGCACAAAGGAGCACCATGTGCCAGCAAGATGATGCGCTGCACCAAGAGATTCAGGAGCACAACAAAAGACTCCAAGAAGAGAAACTATTGAGCGATACGTTTACTGCAAGGAAGGTCGTCAAGGCCATGAGCCAGCAAAACAACGCCCTGCATCAACAAACTCAGGAGCCCAACAAACAGCTCCAAAACAAAAACAAGACACTCTGTAACATGCGCAAAACCACTCTCCAAAAAGTTCCTTCCTGTTTAAAGGAAAAAGAGGCCACGAGGTGACAAAGTCATGCCCTGCAAAAAGAAATTCAGGAGGTCAACAAATAACTAAAAAAACATACATTGACAAATATAATATGATTAGCTGGTGGGGTAAACTATGAGCTGGTATGTAAAAATATGCATTCAATTTTATTACTTGGTGCCCAGTCCTTGGGGCGCCTGGTAGAGCGGGTGCCCCATGCACAAAGCTGAGACCTTACTGCAATTTCTGCATGTCACTTTCCACAAAGTTACAAATGATAAAAAATGGTGTATAATGGCTACAAGGAATCTTGTGCTTCTAAAAGTGCAGAGTAAAATTTGCTGCTGTAGTGCCACCAGGCGGCTATGTGGTTTACATGGCCTCAACAGTGGGTCAGCAAAAGAATTGAAGCAGAATAAAAATAATAATCCAAGCAGTTCTTAAGGGTTTCCAGAAGCTTGCACCCCTAATAATACTAATCTAAACAATTCCAAGATGTTTCCGGCACCTGCTGTACTTGGACATTGATAACAAGCCTGTGTCGTACTCAGTATGAGTGAGTGTGTACCACATGTGTGCGTGCCATCTGTTAGTGAGGACCCCCTGCTGCAAAAGATGGAAAGCTTGGTGTGAATCTCATAAATAATGTACAAGCATTTCAAGCACATGCAGCCCCCCCCCACACACACACACACACAACCAGGCATACACCATCTTGCTTATTCAAACACTGACACCTGGGCATATTCAATTATGCTGACACATGTTCTTTCCCTGACACACAGCACAAGTTCACACACACATATTCTTTCACCAACTTCTGCACAGAAGCCCATACACTGGCTCATGTGTTTGTCCAACTTAAAGACTTCACATTTCCACTTGAAAGTGGGCCAAGTATCAGTTGATGAACACACTACAAACTTGCACTAAAAATGCACAGCTAGCATAGCTGTTGTTACGGCAACAACACGCTGACTGCAATACAAGGTTTGTCAAGGTATTTCCTCAGTCAGTGAGTTAACATTGTCAAGGGATGGGCATCTTTCATGCAACAGGGAAATGTGCATCTTCATAGTATTGTTGAAGTATCTTGACATAACAATGGAAACCTCTTGCTAGACATCATTCCCCAAGATTGGAGCATTTATTATTGTGCATTTGGAAACTGAGAATCTGTAGACGTGGAGTACAATGATATAAAAGCAGGCAAAAGCCATTTATGCAGCTGGTTTGGTAACATCACTGAATATAAGACTGCAATTGCTGCTGACTATACTCACATTAGACTCCATAACACAGCCTCTTGGACTGGTGATGGCTCTGACTATCTGATCTCTGTAGCTGCCAAGCCACAAAAGATTTAATCATTCATCCAGAATGACTGGATCAACACCTCCCGGACGTCCTAAGGCTGATTTGCTAATTGCTAATAAATAGATATATGAGTTTATGTGTGTGTGTGTGTGTGTTCTTTGGGACAAGGAACATCTGATGTCCTGTGGAGATTATCTCCAGCAGAATCCTGTGATTTAAGTGTCGCAGTGCTACTACAATACAACTGCGGGGACAGGCGTAGGAGGAAACACACATGCAAATTCACGTGCAAATATAGTACGAGAGCACCCGCAAACACACAAACAGGGTTTCATGGTAGTGAGCACACACTTTATCAAGTATACACACCATCTGTTCAATCAAGCAAGCATGACGCAGAGGTGTGCTGAGAAGTACTGTTGATCGCACTGAGATGCAATCTTCTCGGCCTCTCCCTCCTTCACTCTACCTCCACTCAACTCCTCTCCTGCCTCAGCCTGCCCACCTCTCCTTCTTCCTAACGCCATTCTCAATTATCATTCTTCCATCTAATGATTTTATGGTCTTAATCATCTTCCCTCTTGGCATCCTTTCACGTTAATCTTCTACTTGTCTGGAAACTGTACTGCACCTCATACACCGTACTGTTCATGCTGTGTCATAAAATATAGTCGATATAGATAAAAAATAAGCCAGATTGGAGCCAAATTAGAGACTTTTCATATCAGCTGAACAGTGTCTGTACATCCTGCCACAGATCTGTTCATGCTGCCCTCTACAAGTTGCCACTTGGGGGCAGCAGAAACAAGCCAAAAACACAACACTGACATACTGTATTATCACTTTATTAAGTTGTTAAATGTGTTAGCATACTGTTGCCTTGTCTGTCTGCTGTGAGGTGCTCATTGGATTCATTGTTCACATGAAAATATTTGATTAGACAGCTTTAACTAAAATACTGCAGGAATAGAGGGTGACATACATACACACAAACAGACACACACAATAATCCTGGGGGGAAACCTGAACTTTCAAGCTTGGGTCATTTCTCTTCTAATTTATCCTGAAGTGTTAGTGAGCATGTAAAAGAGAGAGAAAGAATAGCAAACGACGGTGCTGAGAGTGAGAGAGAGAAGAAGGGGTGAAAGTAGAGAAACAGACTCAGTGTAAACTCCTCAGCTCAGGCTCCGCCTAGGGATACATCCTCTCCTTCTTAACCCTTCCAGCATGCAGAGTGGGAAACATTTGTATTTTGAACAAAAACAAGTACAGCTAAAATGAAGATCAAATTGAGGATCAACAAAGGGATTTGAGGGAGGGAGAAACAGAGACAGGCAAGCGGAGAATGGGAGAACAGGGGTTTGAGAGTGAGGAAATGCTTGGGACGCATGGGAGACATGAGGAGAGGCACGCTCAACTGACCTACATTGGGAAAAGAGAATATTGCTTCACTGAAACTGACACTCAAACACACATTCACTGAAAAGCTATGTCACCTGAATCTTGCTGAGTTTGCAGCAAGTACACGTGCGTGCGTGTGTGTGTGTGTGGATATCAGATGACCTGTAACCCAAGCCGTCTGTTCTCCATGTGCTTTAGTCTCTCTCTCTCTCTCTCACACACACACATTCACAAACACAAAGATTCACCTTACCAAAGTCTGTCTGTGTCTGTGTGTGTGTGTGTGTGTGTGTGTCTGCTCAAATAGTGAAAAAAAAAACTGTGTATGTGCGCGTTAGAGTCAGTAACCTGAATCGTTCAAGCACTAATGCACTACACTATTGCCCTTCTATGGTCAAAACTGCGGAGGTGTGTACTCTCTTTCTTTCACGCTCCAACACGCACTCAAACACACACACACACACACACTGTATTTCTTTTTCTTTATTTCACACATAAAATCAGGTCCAGTATGTGCTGCAGCTGTATGTGGTACCAGAAGAAAACCCAAAACATAAGGATTTATGGATACCGGATCCTGTCTGATGTGATTAAAACCCTGCAGGGTGACAGAATTAAACTTATCTTTCATGTATCAATTACGTCTAAAAATGACATGATACACTAATGCACATTAAACCAGACAATCTATAATTTATAAATCCTTCTGGTTTACTCAAGCAGTAATGGTATGTTTTGTGTTTATCGTGCCAGTGCTACAGTAGTATGGCCAGCAATACAATCATTTACAACAATTACAAAATGTTTACAACAGCAAAAGACATTCAAAGACACAAAGAGACGCTTCCTAAACTTCATTGTACGGCCAATACAGTATATGAAATGCAAAAAAGTAAAAAAAATACAAAGCTATAAGTTTCTCTTAAATAAATGTGCACAATGCTCTTCAAGTTAGTGACATATACATATAGTAGATACATTTAAAGAATGTATCTGCCCCGAAGGTCTCTATACAGTATATTCTTAAAATCGTTATGGGATCTTAGTACATGACATGGTTTTGACTGAATTACACACAAACTATGCAAAGATATTTGCAACAATGACGCTACTTTTCGATTTAATTAATGCAGCGTTAACCTCTTGTAGTTTTTGATGATGCTATCAACTCTGCTTTGGCTGTGAGCAGCAGCAGCAGCAGCAGCATGCGCTATAATTATATGCAGGTATGTCGGCTCCATAAACAAAATCCACTTAAACTCCCCTTAAAACAAGAACCTCCATTCAACATAGCATTTCAACTCAGGATGTTAAGAGGAGCCAATACATTGCATTACTTCAAAAGTGGCTTATTACACAAGGTTCAGTAGTGACATTTACAGTGAGCAGGAGCAGTACTGGGGGGCCCCGAGCTGCATGGGAGACCTGGAAAAAAACCATTTAGAGTTTTTTGTTGAGGTGACAGGAGGCCTAAACCTTCTAGCAGCATCCACGATCGCAGGCAAAGCATGAGTGAAACACCACGACATGCGAACCACAAAGGGCAGCAGCTTACAGAATGTGTTTACTTGTATCTTGTGTTTACTGTGTGTTAGTGTCATACACTTACACACAGAAAACACACAATGAATGTTTGCTTATTAAGGACTTCCGGCAGAATATGATATACTAGATGATCATACAAAAATTGTAACTTTGTGTTATTTTGCCATCAATAACCAACATGTCACTACTTTGTCTGCAAAATAATTTAGATAAATCCTACAGTAATATAAAAACTGGTGTGCATGGACTACATACTGTATGTCTGTTGCATTTTAGTCAGTGTGTGTGTGCATGATTGCCCAGCCATAATCACAATCATGATCAAAGGGATAAGTCCAACGTGATGTGTTATCTCACTGCTAAATATAGTTCAACTGGAAAGTACAGTGTTGCTGCAGGCTTATACTTCTCTGTCTCTCTCTCTCTCTCTCTACTTCTTCTATGTCCCTCTGTAGCTTTTTGTCTGTGTGGTTTTTCATTAGTGCGGGTGTGTGTTTGCAAATGTGCGTGCATGTGTGTGCACATTACAGGGACCCTTGCCAGACTGGGAACTCTGACAAGGCTGCCACTCCACTAGTGATTACACACAAACAACAACAAACACACACACACACAAGGGAGTATGGTCAGATAGTGAGGGAGTAATGGAGGACAGATGGAGACAGAGAGTTAGAGAAGCAGGGGAAGAGAAGAGGGAGGGGTGATGGAGAAAAAGAGAAGCAAGAGCGAGTGAGCGAGAGAAAGTGGTTAAGAGTTACACAAACAAAGAGAGACAGAGACGGAGAGAAACAAATGACTGTGAGAAAAAGAGGGAGTCTCTTTTAGAAAACAAACACTTAGGCAGCGTTGCATGACTTGCACTTTCTCACCCCTCAACCACCCAGAGGAGTGCAGGGGTGGGGGGGCACACACACACACACACACACACACACACTTAGAGCCAATGGAAAAGAGAAAAATGGGAGAAATGTGTGAAGAGAAACGAAGAGAAGAGAAGCAGGGAGGGGAAACAAGCAACGACAATTGTAGGAAAAACTAGGGCATACGCAGTACGTACTTACAAATGACATACTGTGATACAAGAAGACAAGCATTCGTGACACACACATACACACACACACTGACCCTCTCTCTCGCACCCACACACTTCATTCAGAGCGAGCACAAAACTGTGTGAAGTGTACTTACCAGGGTGACAAGAGTAGCCCACTTCTGCAGCATGCTTGCTCTCCCCCTCGCATTCCTTTCGTCCCTTAACTTCTCTCTTCTCCTGCTCTGCCGCGTCCCTTGTAAAGCACCCTGAGTCTCTCTCTGTCTCCCTCTCACCCCCACAAGCTGAAAATCCCAAGCAGATTCAGTCTACTTGTGCTACAAACTGCTCTCTGCCTTTCTCACCCCCCCCCCCTAAACACACACTGCAGACACACACACAGCCAACAGCCCTCTCCTAAATCTTGACAGCGAGGCAGGAAGCTCCCTCACTACCACTGATACACAACACTCAGGTGATCTCACACACACACACACAAAATTGGTAGCACACACTTGCACACGCCCACAGGGAGGGAGTCCCGCATGCAGAGCTCCAACGTGAATTATGCAAGGGGCTGAATGCGAGCCAGAGTTCTCACACTGTCTGCCCTACACACACGCGCGCACAGACACACACACACACACACACACACACACACACACACACACACACACACACACACACACACACAGGGCCCCTCCCACGGTTCGCTTGGCCAACTTCATCAGGTATTCATTCAAAAAACACACACACGCCAGCTGGCTGCACTCCCAGAGACCGCTTACAGCGAAAGAGAACGCGAGAGGGAAAGAGAGAGAGGGTGGGAGGTTGGTTCAGCGAGAAGGGCAAAGAGAGGGGGAGTGTGGGAGAGTAAAAGGGGGAGTGAGTGAGAAGTAGAGATTAGAGAGAGGGAGAGTACATGAAAGAGGGACACATGGACAACTCGTGTACACATACAGATATGCATGTATCTAGGGATGAAACTATAATTAATCTGTCATTTTTTTCTCAATTTATTAATTAATTATCAAAATTAATATTGATTAGTTTTCTGTCATACAAACACACCCACATTTGCAAGCACATTCCTTTGTGTGTATATGCTCAAACACGCAGGCTTGAGAAGAACACAATGACATCAATAACAGAAACCCAAGCAATCTTCAGATCCATTATCTATTTTCCCCTTTTGCAGATACAGTAGGTGTTATTCTCAGACTCTACAAGGCTGCACTTCCTACTTTTGACCACTAGATGTCATGACTGATTACCTCACCGACAGTGTGGAGCAGTCTATTTCCGTTAGTTAGCTGACCTAGTTAAAAGACCATTTGGAAGTAAATATAGATGAAATGTGTTCCTCAATGCTAAGAGATGTAGCACGCACAGGGAAGAAGTGAGCACTCACTCATAAGATGTTAACGCACGCACAAAATTATTCCCACAAGACTCAATGGGTCTAAACATGCACTAAAAACACATCCTGTTTGTGTTGGTTGGTCTTCCTGTGAGCTTGATATCAATCCTGGTGTTCAACATTGGATATTCATGGAGTGTTTAACTATTGCAGGACAGGAGACATTTCAAAGGTTGCATTTAATGTGATAAAGAGGACTAGAAGAACATACTAAAGTTGGCTGGATAAGAGGATTGAACAGTGGTAATCTGAGAAGTCTTTGTGCTCTTTTTTTATTTTATTTTGGAAGGCCTTTTTGGTGATATGCACTAAGAGCTATGATTCAACCAAATTCATGTTTGACATCATTTGTCAATCAAGCAAAGTGGCAATGATGTTTCTCTTCTTGGATTTTGTGTTGGTGCACAACTTTCTGTAGATAATATTCTATTTTTGACCTGTTGTTAGTTGCTGTTGCTCATGTTCAAAATATGGTTCCTGATTTGCAATAGTGCTGTGCCCAGAAATCGCAAAATGTCCTTCCTGTTTTGAAACTAAACCATGTACTTGTTTAAAAACAACTTATTTTTTTTTAACCACATCTGGGGGATTTAGGTGCACTATTGGAAGTAATAACATTATTAAAGTGTGTATCTTTTGGAAGGTACCATTGCGGCACTCTTTAATATCAGAGTTAAAAAAGAAATGTATCTAAATGAAAAAGATGCTTTAGTATAAAGTAAGAGACTAGGATGGAGCGATACAGAATGATTAGGGGGGAAAAGAAAAAGATACATATATAAGATATAAGATATAGAGAGACTCAATAAACACGTAAGAATAAGACATAGGCAGAAAGCCAGAGCAGCAGAGACTGAGAGAAAACCAGACCAGACCGTGTACTTGTTTCACAGTTGTTTCTGTTTTGTCAGATGACCTCAACAGCACAGCAAAACCCACCTGTTGCCTTGGCAGCTAATTGGAGCCTCTCGGCATTTAATCATAATTCATTTGTGTGGGTTTGTTTACAGTCTGCCGTCAAGTGAAAGCAGTGCGAGAGAGAGAAAGTGGGTGTAGAGGACAAGCACAAAGAGATGAGAAAAGAGAGAATCCGTTATGAGAGATTCCACATTTTTTGATCGGTGATTTTAGTTCTGTCCCTTTAATGACTTTGTTCAGCTGCTCTGTCTCTACGTGTAGAACTTTCTCGGTCCAGCTAAGGCAGCCACATGTCAACGCCCTTCGATCATTTCTGAAAACACACAAATCTCTGCCCTCCACACTAGACCCAAATAAATATCCAGTATCTTCACATTTTCCCCGACATCTAACCTTGTCAACCACAAAACCTGTTTTGGTTGGATGTAACAACAACTGGAGACCATTGGTAAATGTCTAGAATATCACCACTTGATCATAACTTGCTAATATCGAGTGTCACTAATTTTCCCTGAGCTTGAAAATCTCTTTAGAAACCTGTCAGCGCCTCATAATTTACGCCTCTAGTTCATGACTGATAGATTTTATATGTATTACAAAAAATCACTAAGGTCCCTTAGCTATTTCATAGTGCTGAATCTTGAAAATAACACAAGGAACTTGTAAAGTGTTTTTGACTGCTTATATACCAACTCTATTATGTTTTTCATAAAAACATATTAAGATTATTCACTTGTAGTAAGCACAAGCCATCTTTTGTGTTGTCTTCAGAGTCATACTTTTCAGAAGTGACTTGACTTGCCTATTGGAATTTGTCAGGATTGACCAAAGTGAAAGTTCAGTCAATAATCATCTCATAATAGGAGTCAATGTAATGTTAAGTGCAGTAAAATGTATCTCAGCTCAACTTCTTCTTTCATTTCTGCGGAGCAGCGGAGTCTCAGTCAGTCAGTCACTAAGGGAAACTCGTGAAAAGCTTCTATATATACACAGACCTATATACATATCACAGACTTCTCTGCTCTCTATCCCTCTCACCCACACATACTGACTCTCTCGCTCTCTCAATCGCCCCCGCAAACTTCACACACACTGTGGCTACGACAACACGCCCCCCCCATCTATCCCACCTTCATCTCAATCGGCAAAAGTCTCAGCTCTCTTGTTTATCCATGTCTTTTCATCTGTCTCTGTGTGTATGTGTGACTGTGTGTGTGCAGTAGCCTGTGAGGCAGCAGGTGCAGAGCCATCTAATGGTCACATACCAAACACACACACACACACACACACACACACACACACACACATTATCACGGCAAGGCTGGCTTTACGAAGGCACGCTCTTATTACATCTTAATCATATCATACACATGTTTTCTTCATAATCTACTATTCCTAACTTTTTGTAATCATTACATAATCACGTTAACAGTGCCCTCTGAACTGTGGGCAATTTACACACTTTACGAATCTTTCACTTTCATCTCTCTGTCTCTCTCAGAGAACCCTCTGCCAGGCTGTGTTAACTTGCTGGCAGTGTAGTGTGCTCCTTCAGCCCAAGCCACATCCCATTCACAAACCTACTAATCCACACACACTATTAGATCCCTGCTAGTCACACACACACAAAGAAGTATGCATGGCTGTGTGTGTGTGTGTGTAGGATTAGGGAGGGACTGGAATGGATGGGCAAATCACTACTAAGCTCCTCTATTGCTGTATAATCCTACTGAGTACACACACGCACACACATACATGCAGATGCACAAATGCGTAAATATGCAAACATGCATTCAGACTTACACATGCGTACACACAAACATGCTCTTTCACGTTTTCATTTTCACACACACCCACACACACAAACAATAGCAGTCATCTCAGACATTCAGACACACAGATATGCAGGCAAAAGTCCAACACACTCATTCCAGAGCAAACACAGACATAAACACCCAAATATTATTTTAAAGACAATATATAATCCTGTTCAGAGAATGTGTGCTGCTACTGCACAAAAGGAAGTAAGAGAGACATGTAGGAGGGCAGGCAGTCACAGAGAGAAAAGGGAAAAGACAAAAGTAAAAGACAGAAGAGAGGAGTGAGAGACAAGGGACAGATAAATGGAATTCAAACTCCATTCATTACACCATCGATTCATTTATTCTACCCACACAACTATCACTCATTTGTCCGTTTGTTCATCATAAGACTCAAACGTGTATTATAAGAGAATGTCACTCACCTTAAAAATTGGAATATTTATTTTCAAGCCTGTTTTTATTTTCAACTACCACAGCTCAATTAGCATTTAAGAACACGGAAATATTTCTCCAAATGCTTTTACAGGGCAAGACTATGATGTGAGATATGACCAGAGTAGCAGACAGCAGACTACTTTATTGACTTAATCTGGATTTTCATTGGTAATTTTAAGTATGATTCGATGCAAAATAACAACACAGCTCCTCCAAACTGGCTCTTCAGTATTTTGCAGATATTTCATATTCGTGAATTTCCTTTTTGGATACTGAAGTTAAACTTAAAAATGATTTTTAAAACCACTATGTGTTGAATTTGTCAAGAAAACAGTGAAAAATACAAGGGTAGCAGCATGCATTTCTGTCTACCACACTCTCTTTCTTGATACCACCACCCACAGTTGGGAATTTTCTAATTCTAGACCTCGTACCTTCAAATGACAAAATATAATGCATATCTGAAAAATAATATCTTAAAATGCAGCCATATTATATATGCAACACACCCATACACTCCCTACACACCCTATGCAGATACTGACAAAGCATATTGTCATAAATGGATTTCCTTCCTCACTATTTACACAAAAAGTCACTTTGTAATGCTAATTTAAAGCAAATCCTCTTCAACGTTTATCACACCTCATCTTTTTGCTCTCGTGATCTTTTAATGTGGGTGGCAGATCGTGAGAAAGACAAGCAGGCAATCAGACTCAGATGACGTGAGTGTGATAATTTCTTAGCTGAAGTCAGGTTGAAGACAGGCTGACAGGTGTGGGATGTGTGACTGTGAGAGTCTGCAGGGAGCACGCCACTAAACAGAATGCCTGTGGAGACAAATGGTAATACACACACAACTGCAGTCTAACGCAGCTGTATTTGCTTGTCAGCACACACACACACACTTCATTTTCTCTTGCACGTCAGAATGGACGAAAAAGAACAGACAATTTCTTTCCTGATGGTGCCTGCATGTGTCCACATCTAGGACAGAGAACCCTAGTGTTGTGTGCGCTGAAGGTAAACTGCCCCGCTGTAATGGGCATAGGCAGGCAGACTGGGACTAATTGGCATGAATGGGCATGGCATTGTGTGGATGAAGGAGAGGTGGGCAACTGCTCAGCATGTGCCCTTGTCTGTGAATAATGTGTTCCACCTTTTCAAAAGGCACAAGGACAAAAATGTCAGGCAGGCAGCAGCGCTCGCTGAGCACGCAGACTCGCACAGATCATCAAAGGCTTCTACTGCACTACACAAAAACACATCCAACACCCCTGAGACTCAACAGGACACACATGCAGTACACATCAGTGCCACAAAGAACTCAGCCATCATCCAAGCAAACAAATTCAACAGCCAGGCACGAACATACACAACACACTCCACAGGTGTCTGCATGCAGCCCAGCAGTGTGTCTAATCCAGAGGCCAAAACGCTGCGTGGTGAACACAACAATAGACTTTGATAAAATATACAAAATCATATGCATGTCCATTCACTCAGTACAATCAAATGTATATAGTCATGTTGAATAGTCATGCTGATTGCTGTCAGACTCCCAGAATAGAAAATGGCTCCAATAAATTGGGCCATTTCTATTGTGCATGTATTGTATGTGCTGTTGAGCAAAGGGACAATGTTTTATGTTGCAACACGTCTGTACAGTATGACAGAAAATTAAGACGTCAAATGGCCTTGTTAATATTTTTGCTTTATGAACAACTAAAATATGGATGTTAATCCTTCACTACGACATGGTGCATGTAGCCAGAGGGCAAACTGTGTGTGCGTCTCAAGACTCCTGCAGGGACAGAGAAACACAAAAAATTAAATTATGCAATTGAGACCACACAGGATATTTCATAAATTTGAGTTTGAAATGAATGCACACACACAACAGGAAAAGCCTTTACACCTGCGCACACACATGGTAGATCTCTGTCTAACTCTTCTTTGATGAGGAATTCTATGATTCATTGACTATCAATGACACTTTGCTTCGTGGGAGCTATTATATTAAAATTAAGGAGACCCTCAATATTTTCAATATGATACCTACAGATACTTCAGAATAATAAAACTCCTAACATTATATTGGTTGATATAATGTGTGTGAGTATATACATTACAGTTGAACAATGAACTTAATATAAAGATGACTGTTACAGTAAATATAAGATAACAGTAAACAGTATATGAAATTGAAATAATTTTAAGTAATTACTATATATGAAAACATATAAAACAAAAATGTTTTAAACTTGAATAGAGAAAAGTCAAATATACATAGAAATGCTAACAAGTACAAATATATTCCTAGAAGTTACGTCTCTGAATGTTCTTTTAGCATATCCGCCACCATACACACCGATACAGATATATCTGAAATAACCAAATATTGGCTGGTAATACTGGCTGGCCAACGCATTGGTTGGACACTAATACCCATTTCTCATTATTTGTATCTTATTACAACATTTTGTTACTGACTAGCTGAGCTGTAGTTTATGATTGTGCTTTACTATCCATTTTCCAGCGTTCCCTGACTCAACAATCCAGTTTGCATATGGAGGCTACTGTTAAAATATTCACACTATTAAACACTCACACTGCCCATGCTAGATATGAGGAATTTGAGTGAGTTTGCAGAGAGAGACGAGAACAGAGCAGACAGACAGACTGACTAACTGCAAAGGCTTCTCATTGCTTGTCTCACTTTTCCAAATAATCTTTCACTTTCTTTCAACATCATTATTTTCAGTAGCTGTTATGCACACACACACACACACACAGACACACACACACACACACACACACGCACACATATTGTTCACACAAACACAGATGAAAGGAAATTCCATCTTCGTGACATTCTCTCGGTGGACCTTTTCAACCTAAGGAAAGACTGGCAAGAGCTGTATGTGTGAGTGTGTGTTCTGTTGTAGAAGCTGGCTCACTCGCACACACACATACACACTTTTGTCTTGGGGGTGGTGGCATGTATGCTTACAAAACACAAAACCCTTTGACCCTGACCCAGTTTCAACACCAAGCCCAAATTTTGCCTAGAAGACCACTGACACTATGCGTTTGACAGCTGTTATGTAATGATTCGCAGTGGAAGGGAAAAAAAGTGAGGAACAAAGGAGGGAGGGGCAGATGAAAAGAGGAAAGGAGAGAAGGACATGGGGAGGAGGAGAGGGAGAGCAGGATAAAATAACAAGAAAATGACAGAGTAGCAGCAAAAAAGGAGAGAGACAGTGATGTCACCTTGTAGTGGTGCTGCAGTGACAGGGACAAAGAAAGAGAGTGATAGAGAAAGATGGAAAAAAAGACAGCAAAAGGGACAACGAGAAAGAGACTTAAGAGATCTATTAGCTGATAGAAGTCATGCAGACAACCTCTCACTCCTTAGGCACTTGATTCGAAGATATTGTGTGGAATGCTCTCTCTCTCAGTGTGTGAGTGAGTGAGTGAGTGAGTGACAGTGAAACTCTGGGTTTGGGCCTCGGGGCATAATGTAGTAGTACTAGAAATCTCTCTTTTGAGACTGCACTTAGTCTTTCTCCTCTGTGTGTGTGAGAGTGAGTGAGCATACGTGTAGACGTGTGTGTGTGCAGGCCTGCTTGTGTGTATGTGTGTGAGAGAGAGATCAGCAGAGGGAGAGAGCAGTTTGTGACTAAAGCAGCATGTAAATGTGAGCTTTAGTCACTTTGGTGTGTGTGTGTGTGTGTGGGTGCTCATTGTGGGTCTTGTTCATACCAGATAAACCATTAACTTTGAGGGTAAAGTCTTTTTGGTTAATGTATGGGTTAGGTTTAGCATGTATGCGTTCATGGTTAAGTCTCTAGAGAATGAAAATTAGTCAACACAATGTCCTATGAGACAAAAACAAGTTTGTGTATCTGTCTCTGTGTGTGAGTGTTTCAAGAGGACAGCATAAAGGAATGCCTCGGTTCAAGACTTGCCAAGAGCATTTTTCCCATACGCCAGGGAGCCAAGACTTCCCCAATCAGCCAAGAATAGCACCGACTCTCTCTCTCTTTCACCCACACACACACTCAAGCACTCACATTTCTTACTCTTTGGATTCAATGAGAAAAAGGGTGATAGTGTGAAGGAGGTAAGTACAGCCTCACACACTTCAATCAGCACAGAGGAAGAGACAGAAAGAGAAAGAACGAAAGAAAGAAAGAGGCACATTTTCTGGGCTATTACATTATAAACCTTGTAGGTTCGGCAATAATGTACATGTGGTCATACCAATAAAGCACATTTGAATTTGAGAAGAGAGAAACAAAGAGAAAAACACCAAAGTCTCACTTTCTGGTCAAGCATGCGCTTCGGCAACATGTTTTTGATCAAAATATCACGCTAATAAAGCTTCACTGAATTGAACTGAAATGAACTGAGAGGCAGACAGAAGGAGCGTAACAGAGAAAGCATGTGAGAGAAGACATGGAGAAAGAAAGAGAGACAGAGAGAAAGCAGCATACAACGTTCAGACAGATATATTCAGCAGGGAAACCGCAGCACTCTCCAAACTGTCTGCTCCCTGTGGGGTAGATAAGAGTGCTCCGTCTGTGAATGTGTATGTACACGTGCGCGTTTGTGTACACTTAAACGAGCATGTCTGTTTAAGAGGAGGAACAGAGCGCACTCCCTACTCCCGTCGCAAGGCACCAAATGTTGAGGCAACAGTACAACAGGCAGCAACATGGTTTCCACTCCAAAAGCATGGAAATACTGTGTTAGAAATACTTAAACCTCACTCACATCTGATTATCACAAAGAATGAGGTAGTTATACACTGCAATTTTTCTCTTAAAAACTAGTTAATAGCAGTGTTTAAGTATGAATGACTTATCACTCTCAAAAATCTGCATCTCAAAGGACTTCAATGAAGCACTGTGCCAGATCTGATGTCAACCAAGAAATAGTCCTTAACATTTGTGACTAGGTTGGTTTAATGATGTGACACACAGTGGGCAAAATTTTAAGCAAATTCATTTTTAGCAGTGACTTCTACATTCTCTAGAGCTGAGGTTATTGCCCAGAACATTCAGGGCTGCCCCGTTTTACTTTTTAATGTCTGCACTGTTGATGCCTGTACTGTGCAATAATGAAATGTTTTTAATTAGTTTGTGATGCATATTATTAGCTCATAGCTGGACATATCAGTGCTGCCTTGAGACTTAACCTGCCAATTAGTTTCCTGACACTCTAGTAAATTCAAACAATAATCTTCCACTCTGCGTGCAGACTCCTGGTGGAGTTTGGTTAGTGTTTGTTATTAAAGTCACCCATGTCCACTATTTATTGCTCACGACAGCAGTAAACAGACACACAGTGTATCCCTCAGGGAAAGAGGCAAGTGGAAAATAACATCTTCAAACATGCAACGCAATCTGGGGGAGAGAACTTGAAAAACTTTGCTTAAATGTTGGTTTATATTGATTTTCTTTGACTCAGACTATCCATCAACCAGAAGGCCAGAGTTCAAATCCTTGACCTTAAGCATTTGCTCTGTTGTCTGAAATGTCTGCGAGCAAGATAATCGCCAGCAGCTCCAGAGGTGCTGTTCTGCAGCTGACCCTGCGATCTTACTTCCCTGTGGAAGGCGGGAAAGTGAAAAGAGAATTTCTCCTCTGGGAATCAATATTACCACAAAAAAAGGAGCACATTTGCGCTGCGAGTAATTCAGAGATAAATCAAAAGCAGTTGTAGCTTGTGGTTATGAGGAATGGCAGATTTGTTCAGATTCAGCGATGAACATGCATAGAAATGAGATAACTAAACACACACGTAAGTAATAAATACAAACAAAGCGATACACTACAATACCTTCCCCCCTCCTCAGGCCTTACAGAGACATTATTTACAGGGTGTTTTTCGCACTTTCAGTACTGCCAATAAGGCCTCACTTCTCACAGGAGGACCTCCACTAACTGGTTCCTGAAGGTGTTATGCATGAAAATATATTGCTGCTCCAACAGAGAGCTCAAATGCAGCCACATAAACAAACACACTGTCACTAGGCAGACTAGCTTTCCGTTACCCTAAAAATGCCTCTCCTCCAATCATAACAAAGGCAGTAAACAAACTTAGTTAGCCGAGGCCCGCTGGCTTCATTTCAGTAACTGAAAGATGCCTTCTTATCTTTCTGACTGTTTTTCTTCTACCTTTATACAGAAGTTTGAAAGAGTGAGTAAATGAATAAGCCATCTACCATAGGTTTGGTAAACTCATTATATTTCATGACAGAGAAGGAGAAATAGAAGAGCAAGCCACTATTGTGAACCAAGCCATACATTTATGATGTTCCATGGCTCAAAGCAACAGAGGGGAAAACCTTGGTTCATTCACTGCGAGCTGTGCATGTGATGAGCTGCCACTTTACTCACATTAAAATGAAATGCACTTTACTTAACATGCATCTGGCCTGCGACCAGGGTGACAGATTTATCAGCAAAACAAGGCTCTTGGGTATGGAGAAAACAGAGGGCTGGAAAGTCCTTGATGTCAGAACTAATGACATCAAATTAAACAGGATAGTTACACTAGCAGCCTTTAGGTTGGAATAGCAACATGGTAGGGGTTTGTCAGTAATGATTCAGCAGTACTGTAAGCAGTGAACCACTGTCTTCTAGCTTATCAAGCACAACCTCAATTCAAGCTCAACTACAAACATGATATAGGTCTCCAGCTTTTCATAAACCAGCCTCCATTGCAAAAAAAACAACAATTTATGTAAATGAAAACCATGATGCAGACATGGCACATGTTAACAGGAGGGACAGGGACAATCTCACCTCATTCAACACAACTCCTCCAGACCCCCCTGGTTTTTCAGCAGGTGGTACAGCCCATGAAGAGGGTTCCAGACTATCCCAGAATGCAGTGTGTTGACTCAGGGACTCAGCACTGAAAATAACAAAAGTTGAAACTAAATTAGGGAAAGGAGTTTTTATCTTCCCTGCAATTTCTAAATGTAATATGTAAGTTAAAGCATGGCAGGACACAGTGGTATACACTGTGTTATAAGCATTAGGAGGAACTACACACAGCAGGATGTATTTGGATACACTCAGGATATATCAGGATGCAGTACACAGTTTATTTAACAAAGAAACACATGTAACTCAGCTTTGATCCATAAGCATAAACAACAAGATGGGATTCTCTCATTTTGCTTCAAAGACGAGTTGCGACTGCAAACAGGCAACATGCAAAACATGTCTTACACAAAGTGGTAAAGAATTTCTATGAAATAAAAAAAATAAAGTAACATGATTTTTTATTAGATAACACATACCACTTACATATCACTTAATGTCAAACATGTCAAAAAATGAAAAATGAAATCGGTCTCAACTTAGGACAAACAATATATTGAAATATTTAGTGAAAGACCAATGAAAACGCACTGTATTTATGTATATTAACAGGCTTTTAAACATTTCTGTTCATTCCCCCCAGTTGAATATTCACGCTTCAGCACTTTAAACCTTGCTCTTGTTTGACATTTTCATTTTGCATCTTTTCATTCTGTAGCTTTAATTTGCTGCTGTCTGCAGTGTTTTTTTATCATTTTAAAAACTGCAATGCAAATACAGGTCATTGTTATAAACAGTACATCTTTAAAGACCTCTAATGCGCAACAAGCTGAGTTAAGCATACACCCACACACCGGCATAAGAGACAGACTGGCTGATTGTAGTACAGTGTGCACACACACTCTGTGGGACTAATTAGGCAGGTTGTGGTGGAATGATGGGGATGTGAAGGGGATACGAGAGACATGTTCCCTGCTGTTAGTCAGCTGTAGTTTGTGTGTGTGTGTGTGTGTGTGTGTGTGTGTGTGTGTGTGAGTGGAGGTGTGTGGGACATCAAAGATCCTACTGACCCCCTTCTAACATGGAAAGAGGTGGGTAGGAGTGTGTGTGTGTGTGTTTGTGTGTGTGTGTCGCTGTCCAGCTGTGGGAAAGTGTTTTATTGCGACCTAAGGAAGAAAGAGAGGGGAATTACAGTATGTGACCAGTTTTGTGTGTTACATTAGTAACGGTAAAATATCATCAACATATATCATTCCATGCACACTTTTTATGTTATGCATGGTGACTCTATTCTAATGGCGATTGAGAGCTACGGTGGAAATGAGATACGATAATGGGACAGTGAGGCAGATGCATAACGAGGGAAAGAAACAAAGGAATGTCTGGTATGGCAGACATGGGAATATAGGCTTCCAAAGTTGGCTACAGTATAGTGTCAGGCTTAAGTTAAACTGGCTGCACACAGAAAATAGTAGGGTTTGTGTGTGTGCACTAAAGATTTGTAATGTGTGTATGTAAGGCAGAAACAGAGGAAGAAAAAATAGATATGTACTGAGGCCATGGATTAGCATACACCAACTGGCAAAGGAATCCATCATATGGTGTTAAAAAGGCAATGGAGAAAGAGGGATGCAGAAGAAGAGACAGAGAAAGGAGAGACAACAACAAAGGGAAAGAAATATAGCAAAAACATTTAAAGAATAAAAAAGTAGGAGAGATCCAGAGGCGACAGGAAGGAAGACAGATGGAGAGAATAGAAAGGACGATGAGGTAAAGCAGCAGAGTGAAAGAGAGACAAAGACAGAAACAGATGGTGGCGGAGAAGAGGCAGATAGAAACTCACTAGGAGGACAACACTGGCACACCCAGCAAGGCACAGCAGGGAGTATGGAAAGCTGAAAAATGTCAGCGAAAAAGGGAGGGCAGAGCAGGACAGAGAGTGATGGTTTCATTCCAAAACTCTATCAACTTTTAGGGAAAATACTATGATACCTGCTAGTCTTTAAAGATGTCAAGTTTAAATATACCACCATATTATACCATGAGACTGGCAGGGAAACATGCTGCCAGGCAAACTAAAATAATACTAAATAAGCTATATAGGAAATCAAAAACTCCAAAGTAACACAAGGTGGTGCCAGGGGAGAGGGAGCCTCCAGGCTACCAGGATGGGGTGGGTCTTATGTAACCTGGAGACAGTGGCAAGCTGCCTCCAGTTCTTTGATGGCCTCCAGCTCTTCTAAAATATAATGAAAAGACAAAAGCTACAATAAAGATAATGTTGCAAAGATAACACATGTGAAAGTGAACGTGCAACCACTAGAGCAATTGGATTGGATTGTTTATGAAAAGAATATGCAGTAAACTGACGTGACCTCACCTCAGTTCTGAAATAAATGCAATATATATATGCTTTTCAGCCTGATTAAAAGCTTCTCCTTACAACAAATATACATCGCCTCTGAGTGCACACTTTCTGTCACACACACAGACACACACACACAGACACACAACTAAAGACACTTTGTCTCATTCCATCATGTCCAATCCAGAAATCAGGCAGACTAAATTAGCTAGGAATGGTTCAGTGTAAACCACATTAAGTGAACCGCTGATTGAATTGCAAAGCACAGTGGGGCAGCCAGCACCTGCTATGAACTGCGTGTGTGAGTGTTGCTTTTATGTCATTGTGTGTGTGCTTTTGAGGTTTTTCTCTGCATTGTACCTACGCTACAGTGCATTGCATTCATTTAGCAGACGCTTTTGTCCAAAGTGACTTACAATAAATGCATTCCACCCCCAAACAAACAACTAAGAGCATGTTCAATGCCACAGTACAGGTGCATTAATGACAAGAAAAATACATTTGTGTATGTGTTATGAGTCTACCTGACTGAGTGAAACACATATCAAAGCATCTGCTTGACTCTGTCATCAAGAGAAACTTACAATGAGTTAACAGGTGAGGTTTTGGTGTCATGCTCTGGGATTTTGCCAGTGTTCAAGTGACTGAATGAGTGGTTTACACACTTGAAAAAGGACAAAAGTACAGTATTTTGTGTGCATGTCCTACTGTTGTATTCTGTCACAGTGGGTGAATGGGTTCACAATTTTTGGTCATTTATGCGTGTTTGTGTGTGACTGCGCGTGGTGATCTAGATCAAAAGGCGATGATATTCAACAATGTCTAACAAGGGTTCTCTGTGTGAGTGTTTCTCTGTACTTGACTACATGCTGGCGTGTTTACACCATGAATACTTTTGTCCACTCTCTCACTCACTCGCCATCACTTCATTTGTTTAAGCGCTCATATTCTTCCCATTCTCTCTTCGCCAAAGCGTAATGAAAAAAATGTTGTCCACCCACAATCACCATGGCTGCTGCCAAATCCTTTGCCTACTGTACAAGTTTTGCCCAAAAGAGCAGTCTTTTTTCTTTCTTTTTTTTAAATGGCTCTAGACTGTGGAACCACAAGTACTGGGTTGAAAGGCTAACATCAGCAAAGGATTTACCCAACATTGCCTCTGAAGGTTTCATTGAATACAGAATTGAATGAGAAACCTTAATATAAGGATTAATATAAGGTTAAAGGTTATAGCAAATCAGAGTACAGAAGATAAAAACATGATACACAAAAATAATTTTCACATTAATGACTTTCAAATCAAAATGCGTGACACTTAAGATTTATGCACATATGAATATTTTTGCTTCATCTAAATGAACCTTTCAAAGAGATGTGTGGGAGCATCTCAAAAGGCATTCAGTTTTGCTTTCTACATGCTTAGAGCAATTGCACGCCCTGTAGCACACAGTTCATCATTTCTCATAAATATGACAATCACACACACACACACACACACACACACACACACACACACACACACACACACACACACAGACAGAATACTTTGGGAGCTGACGTAGTGTCTGACAGCTGTTTGGTTGGTTGAGGCGGAAAAAATGCAGTGAGTCTTTTTTTGTGTGTGTGCTCGTGTTTGTGTGTGTGTGCGTGCGCGCGCATGTGTGAGTGTGTGTAGACCAAGTGACTGACCATCACTGTAATGTAAGGGAAATGCCTTTCTCAACCACAACCCCATTTTCCTAGACTCCAACATATCTGCCATACCACAAGTGAGGAATCAGCCCTCTGAAGGTTCAAGGTGCTCAGAGCAGGGAGGAATGTTATCTTGGGTGCACACATGTCTGGAAAGACCAGTGGCCTTTACTAATCGCCATTCTTTATCTACCACTCCACACTCTTTTGCTGTGGTACTGGAAGTGTGTACGTGGCAGCTGTGTAAGGTCCAGGGCCATAACAAAAATTCCGGTTACTGACCTGAACTATGTTTAATACCCTATTTTATCACATACTATACTGTTAGAAGGAAGGAAAGAAGAAGATCAAAAGCCAGGAAGCAAATACAAATCATTCAGCAAAGACAAACATAAAAGAAAGGTCAGTATTTCCAGGTTTACAATACTCTCTCTCTTTCTCACTCCACTTTCCAACTCTTTCCATTCAAACACCATTTCGTGCATCCTAACCCTCTGGTCTGAAGCTCATGCGAGTGACAATCGAGGATAATTGCAATTAAACCACACTGTAACAAGGAAGGTTGTTACTACAAGCTAGCTGAGAGTGATCTACAGCCCACTGGTACACTTCATATACTGTAGGTCATACTTCTCACCCACTCTCTTAAATGAGAACTGAGCTAATTTAAGACACTTTCACATTGGTTGAGTTAAAAGTGGATAGAATCAGTGGGTGCATGTTTTCTATGCAATAATATGGATAAAAGCTTGAACACCAAGCGTCCTGCGATTGGTGCAGGAGCTGACCATAGCCTGAATAAACCTGAAGTAAAAGGGAGAACAATGGTGTGGAAGGTTCAGAGCTATCCTGAAATAAAGACTGGCCCTGCTAATTTCAGAAGAAATTATTACACTTTTGTGAAATATAACATTAACCTTAAGGGGGGGCCACTGTCCAGGGTGTACCTCGCCTAAGGCCCAAAGTCACTGGGATAGGCTCCAGTCACCCGCAACCCCTAACGGGAACAAGCTGACTGACTGACCTTAAGAGGGAAAAAAAGAGCATAGCGTTGCTTTCCAGTGAAAACCATGTATCTCCAAATTTGGTTTAAATGTTCCTTTATGGGTTGAGAAAATTCTCAAATTGATCAAGCTCAATGAACTAATAAAAAACCATTGGAATATCTGAGAAATGCAGTGCGACAAAGCTAAAAACTGGGCTGTTTTTGCGTAAGAGAAGCTGATGTTCTTTCAGTTCATGTTCAGTGTTTGATGACTGCGGCAATTGTTTGCACCATCATGTGGTAACTAAACTGATCACAAGACAAAATGCAGCTCAGCTCAGCAGATGACAGTCAATGACTGATCACATTGTAGGTTTGCTTCACTATAATTTAATTAGAGCAGCCTGTAACAACAGTGGGAGTTTTTATTAGTTAAAAGGTTATAAAACTTCACTTGTGGGTGGAGCACACACACGCACGTACAGTACATAAATGCATACACACACACAAACATAGAGAAAGGACATGCATTCATTTGTCCCACATAAAGACAATGGGATAAGACAAACTCCTAGGCTGTATGTGTGTGTGTGTGTAAGCTTCTGCATTAAGAGGGCATGCTGGGAGAATAGGAAGGGTGCTTTCTGTGCGAACCTTCTCCTTGGCAGTCAAACAAGGCCACTCACAGACACGCACACACACACACACACACACACACACACACACACACACACACACATAGTTCTGAGCGTTTTTAATTGACCACTGATTTGCCAGTTAGTGTTCTTGCCACTCTCTTCACCTCACTGTGCTGGCCCACTGCCCTAGAGCCTGGCAGAGGCACAGCTGGACTCGGAGAATGTGTGTGTGACTGTGTGGTAGTGTTTGTGTAATCTGAAGTCA
The DNA here is from genome assembly GCA_011952105.1 of Coreoperca whiteheadi. NCBI lineage: Eukaryota > Metazoa > Chordata > Actinopteri > Centrarchiformes > Sinipercidae > Coreoperca > Coreoperca whiteheadi. The sequence continues at coordinate 12,698,553 of CM022477.1, forward strand.
TTTGTGTGTATGTGTGTGTGTGTGCATGTGTGTAGATATTGGAAGGTGTGATTTTTAAACAAATAAACATGGTGTTTATGAGGTTTAGTTTCATGGTCAAACTCCTCAAATTCTCTAAGTCTCTATGAATTCAGATTGCATTTTAAAAAACATCTTCAATGTTGTGCACTGGTACTGTGTGGCTGATACAGAGTGTATTTTTCTTTTAGTGATTTTATACGAAGGCCAAAACATTTCCTACATGAGTGTGCTACAGAGCATTTTGGAAAAAACAAAATAAATCATTGTTAAAAATTACAATCAGACCACCTTTCAGAGTTATAGAATTATAGTTTAAAAAACTTGCAATGGACTGTCTGAGGAACTAGTCCGTGCAACATGATGTGCCTGAGATTTATGTAGCCAATATCATAAGCAGATTGCATCCTTTCCTGCAATATTTTGCAAGGCAATGACAATCACCACTCATTCCTCTTACACTCTGCACACACAGACACACACTGAGGCAAGCACAGCCACACACACCTACCAGCAACCCAAGGTCAAAACAAAGAGGAGGAGATAAGTGTGTGTGGATGCATGTGTGTGATTGCGTGTGTGTTTGAGAGCGTGATGACATCATTACTAGAGCAGAGCACTCGATAGCTGATTGATGGAGAGAGGGGTTGTTATGGTCGACTGCTGTGAGCACATTGCCCGGCTACCAGATAATTGGACCTTGCCACTGTGTGTGTGTGTGTGTGTGTGTGTGTGTGTGAGATCTCAGGCGGGTCAGCCTGTTGCACACACATACAACACCCAACACACAGATACCTGTCTCATGCACACACACGTGTACATGTACTGTAGTATATCTCCATTCTGTACTGCTTTACAGATGATCAAAACGATGAGCAGATTGCTATTCACATGCACACACACATGCACACACCAGTAGCTAGATAGTCTGGCTCTCATCTTGACTACCAAGTAACATTGTGATTACTGCGTCTAATGCTGTAACAAAGTTGACTAGTCCTCTACATTTGGCATTAGAATAGTTATTGTCTACAGTGTGTGATTATCACACAATATGTGTTGTGTGTATTGAATGAGAAGGATTCATTCATCATATGTCTTTAGGCATTTTTGGCTTTTTCCCCGTTTTTCCTCTGGTCTCTCGCTCAAATTTAAATTTTCTGTATTTGAATGAATGGGTATTAGCCAATGTTGCAAAAGCAAGTTTGTTACATAATATGTGACAATGAAAGATGCACATTGTCAAAAGTTTAATTATTGTTAAGATAAATACTTAAGCAACAGTAAATGATCAAATGGAAAATATCCAGAAATCCATGTATGCCTATATACAACAAGTAGAAACTGACATACAGTAACGTATATACTGATATACACGAATGGGGGGGGTCGCTGGTGTTTGCGAGCCAGCTGATGCAGCAGGTCATTCTCTGGGTTCTGTTGTTCCACATAAAACGATTCTATTAGTAGAAGTCTGGATCACTTCAGGACAGGTTTCTCCAGAATTTCCCAGCTCTCTTTTCGAAAAATTATTTTTTGGGCTTTTTTGCCTTTATTTAGTACAGCCGAAGATAGACGGGAAAGAGAGAATGAAGGGATGACCTGCAGCAAAGGGCCACGGGCTGAGGTAAGGACTCAGCCTTAGTACGTGAGCTACCTGGGTGCCCCTCAGCTCTCTTTTCTATTCCTCCTATTTCTTGTCTGTAGATTATGTCTGAGGACTGTTTTTGGTCAAATCAAGGGGAATTTGACTGACTCGTAAGGACAGTCTGTTCAACCTCTCACATGAGCCCTATCAGTTTACTAATCACACAGATGCATACATACACACCGACACACTTCTCAGGTGACCACTCATTGAGAAGCATACTGCGGAGACACAATACCAACGTCACTAAAAACAATGGTGGCTCGGCCAGCTCTGATGTCACCTGAGCAGCCAAAACCTATCAGGCTCTTCAGCACACTTCAAACTGAATGAGAAGTCTAAAAGGCTTACAGGAACTGAGGATGACTAAACAGGAGCAAAAATGGCTAAAACATAATAGATGTTTTAAAGTACTTTTCATACAAATAAATGTGTCAGATCAGATGTTTGCAGTTGGGATACAATAGAAATGTTCTCATCATTTCTTCATGCCTATAATCAGGCAAAACATTATTTTAGCCCCATGAGGATGGATTTTGAGCCCAGATATAATGGGACCAAGAGGAAGCACTAACCAGAGCTGGATGCGCTCGCACACAGCAGCTGTTCACAATACTGTAAACGTATGTGTTTGAAGAACAGGGAAACAACAAGAAAGGTGCTTTGATGATGATAACAATGATTTGATGGTTAGTTATATGTGGATGAAATAAAAACTGTAGCTGTGTACCACTGCTGAGAAACTGATAGATATGTCTAAAGGTGTATATGCCTCAGGTAGTCACCGTATAGATCAGTAAACTTAACCTTTCACGGCCAAGGTAAGGGCCTTTTATTATTTATATCTCTTGTATTACAAGATGAAATATCTAGTATGTAATAGTTTGAAATCTCTTACTAATTGTGGCCCAATTTATAAATGGGGCCGCAGTGCAGCCTCATGGTTAGGCTGAACATCTCATAAGGGAAGGTCACAGGTTAATGCAAGAGTCGTGTCCTTCGATGAAAGTACAAGACCCTCCTAATGTGAGTCACTCTTTTTCTTTTCCATTTACATAAGTGTGTCAGATAAAATATAAATTAGGGTTATTGGTTGTGTGGTGGGTCACATTTTATCAATAAATATTTAATAATGTGGATGGTAACCCAACTCGCTTTCTGTCTACACAGGAAGTGAGAGTATAAAAAGTAGTTAAACCCAAACACACTGCACCGTTGCAGAATGAAAACAGAGTATCTCTGAACCCAAGACAGTTTTTTAAATGAGAGAAATGGGAAAAAAATTTAGTGGCAGATGAGGGTGGGGCGATAACAGAGAGAATGAATAAAAGAAAGAGACGAACTCAAAAGAAGAAACCAAGAAACCAAGTTGAGGCCGAGTATAATAAAAGAAAAAGGAACCCGTCTGTGTGTCTCCCTCCCTCCCTCTTTCATTCTAAGATGTTCAAAGACTAATGAAGCACTCCTGAGACACTACCACCAACACTGGTGGGAAACACACACATACAGACTAGTACACTCTGCTGGGAGACAAGCTCTGTGCTACCCTCCTCTGAACCAAAGTAATGATACACTAGAAACCCAGACAGACAGATGAAGGCAGAGAAAGAGGCAGAGTAGGAGAGCGGGAAAAGAAAAAGGCCTAATACTAGTCAGATATGTTTGCAAAACCAGTATATGCAATACAGTCATATGTGCATTTAGCTAAAATCAAAGTAGATAAAAGCCCCAAAACTCAACTATGAGGTGATCGAACTTAATTAGCAAGAATATAATAATAAAAGCTACTCTTATCAATATTTTTTACATTATCAATGGATCAAATGACTACGTATAATGTGAAAGGTGATGGGCAAGCCTAAATGTTGTTACGTATTGATGAGCTCCCCATAATACCATAGTATCCTTTTTCGTGATTTAGCTGATTTAAGTGTGTGTGTGTGTGTGTGTGTGTGTTCGCTCAGACATAACAAAATTTACTAAAGCACCAAAATTGTCTACTTGCAATTACAGGTTGAAAGAACATCTTGAAACGACAGAGCATGAGAGTGATCAACAGTAAAGAGAGTCATCTGATTTCTTCTCCAGACCAACCCCCAGAAAGTCACAAAGTAAAGTTGAGCTTGACGGTTATCTTGCTTGCGTCACAGACAACATTGTGCTGCTTCACTCCTTCTCAGCCATTAAGAAGCTCTGCCTCAAGCTGAACACAGCTCTGCCTGCCTCTGCTGCATGTGAACGGCTGTTTAGATGTGCTGGTCTACTCTTCACATCCAAACGAAGCCAGATGGACTGTTAACTTGTCAAATCAGCTCCTGCTGAAACTGAACGAAAGGTTCAGAAAGTGAACCGTGCAAGATATGCTAGCATGTTCAAGAGTTTTGACCCTCCCATTAGGCCCTTGCCTGGCTGTTATAGTAATTACATGTGTTCTATGCTGACGTTGTTTTTATAATCAAAATAATTTCCGTTATATTTAAATGTAAACATTACATAAATAAATAAAGAACAGCAAAGGTTGCATTTTCTCTGCACTTTTGCCCTGGGAGAATTTCACAACCTAATCTAACATCCCTGTGTTTCTTCTCAGAGCTTAGAAGATGAGTCTCATTCGGCACCTCGAAACCGTGAAAATGTGTGCCGTACATGGCTTTATCACCAATCTGCACGGCTGATAAAGTCGGACTCATTATTATCTATGGTTGTTACTGTGGCTGCATGGTCTGGGGAAATAATATTCTTGCACGCCTTGTTAACTCTGTTACTCTTCAGTTCCTCCACCCGCCCGCCTTTTCTCTTTGTCTCCGTCTTTCTCTTCACAAACCGCCTAATTCTCTTGTCTCCCCTGCTGCCTTTTCATTGTTGTTTTTCAAACTCTGTCACTTTGTCTCTTACTGTGGCTGTAGGCTGTACACATCTTGCTTTTCCTCATTTTACTTTCCCGCTTTCCTCTCTGCTTTATCCCCCCCACACTCCCCACACTTGCGGGTTCTACAGTACAGTGGCCCTCCGAGTCAGTTTACTTATGTGTGGCCTATTGCACACTGAATGCACTTGTCAAATGAGCAATCGAAGGATGTTTTACAGACAGATCAATTCCACACTCAGTTGGTTAACTGACAGAGCATTGGCAACAGTGTGCACTCTGTTTTTGATTAAAACTATGTAGCACATACTCAAATACAATAACTTACTTAGGATATTGTATTGTATTGCAAGGATATTTCATTTTCTTGTAGCAAAAAAGGAACGTGAAACCTGTCTTATACAGTCTCTTAAATCAGGTAACAAAGTACCTTTTGGGTAAAAACTACATGAAAGAAGTAAAAATCAAAAGAGAAAGAATTGGTGATGAAGCTAGAATGAAAGATGTAGTGAGAAAAAAAGAGAAGGAGGAACAGATATGAGAACAAGCCAGCAGACACAAGTAGGCTGTTGGTTTTTCAACTTACTGAAACTCCACTTGAAATCTACCACACAGAGCGAGCACCTGACTCCAGTCGCACTTTGCAGTTAATGTTGAATACATATGAACACACAGTAGCAAGTAAATGGGCGTCATATTCCTTTAAGAGTGTGGGTTCTTATTGGCAGCCACACACTGAGCCACATCTATTTATAACCCTGCTGTTTTTGAGGACTCTGCTACATTAACAGGGGAACTGTACGTACACACATACTGTAGTAGTGTTGCACAGTATATCGAAATTATATATATATCCGGTAGCTTTTTGTTAAAAGCGGTTCGATATTAGAACGGTACTTGTTGTAGGTCAAATGTGTCTCTGGTGTAAGTGATCGAGAGGATGAAATGTATAATTTGACTGAATCTTCACAAGGTGGCAGTACTAGCAAGGTAGCGAAGTTAGGCACGTGTACGGTCTATGGTCAGGGGACATGCGCCTGTGCATTAATTCCTGTTGATACAGCGTGAGCCTCAGCTTCGATTTAGTGAGAGAAGCGATGTCTCTGCCTCAACATATCTACTACTGACGAAAAGCAGTATGTCCTCTTCAGGAATAATACCTCCACGCCCTGTACTGGTTAACAAAACGGGCTGTCGAAGTCTACTGTGGGACTACTTTGCTTACAGAGCCAACGCTGATGACGAAGCCAACGACATAACGAAGCCTGTATGCAAAAGGTGCTATAAAACAGTGTCGTGCAAAACGACAAATGTATTAAAGCTGGAGTATGGAACATCTGTCTCCTCCTTCTGGCAGTGAAAGTAATTACACAAACACTGTTGACGCATTGCTCATGAGGTTACAAAAATACAGAGAAATTTCCACAGTTCCAAGACGATTATCCATTATTTAGGTAGAGTAAATGTAATCGCTATGATAGTCAACTCCAAATATTTTGGTTGCTGGTTGAAGTAAAACGCATCATTACCAGTGCGCTGGCGTGGGAATGTTGCCAGACACCAGATTTAAAAACTTCGGTATATAGTGAAATCCAGAGAGATTTACCTGGCGGTGATAGGCTTAATCAGCTACTAAACTTGGTATTGGTATCAAAGTCAAAATTTTGGTATTGTGACAACACTAATACATAGATGTCCACACGTATGCATTCTCACACACACATTTGCATGCGGGCACTCAGCCCGGTTGATACTAAGCATGCTTTTCCTGCTGCATGTGGATTTGTGTGTCTGAGTCGTTTGACATCACTCTGACAGTAAATGTATGGTGCTACTTGAAATTAGAGAACAGCTCGGTCACACAGTGTAAGTTAAGAGGTGTGTATGTACACGTGTGTTCAGGCATACATGTTTGTGTGTAACAAACGCACAGCAGAGTAAATATACCTTACGTTACTTTTTACCATACATTTTAACTTGTCATAGCAGGTAAAGCACAGGTGTGATTAATATAATGAATCATGTTTCTATTCCACTTAACAGCCTTATAAAGCCACGCTAGAGAGCAAGCATGCATACTGTAATAGACCTTTTTCACAGCAGACACTTTGACTTAGGTCAAGTAGGAAAGAAGGAAAAGCACTGATAAATTATGATACGATTAATGATGGCTGAGTTCCAATTAGCTGCTTCAGTTTCAGGGTCCTGGTATAGTATGGTTTGTATGGTATGGTATGCTGACTCACTGTCACACTGTCATGGCTTTCTGGGAAACTTGGAATATAACAGTGCCATTATTACTATAATGAAACACATGTGCTTTTCCTACTAACACATGTGCTTTTCCTAAGTCAAAATGTCTGAAAAGGACACAATGAAGTGTGTGCATAATTATATGCATATGTATACATATCACATTTAATGTCTTGTTTATCAAAGGATATTGCATGGTTGTGTTGAAAGTCTGGTGAGTGCTGCGACAGCCTGAAGTGCTAATATATGTAATGCATTGTTTTTTATATATGTGTGTGTGTGTGTGTGTGTGTGTGTGTGTGTGTGCATGTGTGAGACAGAGGATGACATCATTACTATGACTGGGCGCTGGCTGATGGAAGGTCATTATGGCTTGCTGCCATGAGCTCTTAGTTTGTGGGCATCTGTGAGTGCGAACACCACTGTTTTTGCCTTTTTGTGTGTATTTGTGTGTGTGCCTTCTGTCCTCTTCATTGGGATACTGGGGATATTTTATGGAATTCATAAACATAATGTACACCCACACAGTCTCTCTCTTTCTCTGCGTGAAAGTCAACACAACATTAAGGCCCTGTAAAATTCCTTTCTTTTTCTATCCCTCTTCCTATCTCCTCTTTGTCATTCTCTTTCTCCAGCCATCCCCTTTTTTTTCCAAAACTTAATTACAAAAAAATGAATCAAAGACAATATTAACCCCTTTAATCATCACTGGCAAGATTAGTAAATGTAACAATATATTACTTTTGCCGATAAGAATACCTAATTTAAGTAAATCACCACAAATGTTCATGATTCGTGTCAGACAGAGAGAGAACATAGTCATCTTCTCATCTTTTCCTCTGTTCCTCTCTCTTTGTAACTCCCCCACACTGAGCTCCAGTCTAAATTTTTCCTCTCCTATCTCCCTCTCAGCATAAATATCTCCCTTTCAATGCCGTCCTTGTCCTTCTTCCCACTTTCTTTCTTTCCTCCCTCCCTTCACCCATCTGTTTCTCCCCACCCTCACTGTCCTTCACCTCCCTGTACCTGCACAGCATGCCTTCCATCCACCCCGACTTCTTTCACTGTCCGTCATTCGGTAGGTAGGTGAGGTAATCCCAGTTATAGTCATAAGATTTCCCCACACACACATAGACACTGTCTTTGAGCATAAACAGTGTGATCATAAAGCTGACACAGCTGTCGTTCAGATTTATAGTGCTGGGGAGAAACACACCCAGAGATAAAGTAAAGTAAAGGGTAAATGTAAGTTACCAGTGTGTGTGTGTGTGTGTGTGTGTGTGTGTGTGTTTGGGGGGGGGCTAGAGTACGGAGGGAAGCCACTACAGCAATTCATGACAGTAAATCCAATGAAGAGAAAAATCTGTGTTTGACTGGAGGGACTTTCCTATATGCTCCATTCACTCGAAGTACAACAACAGCCTCAACGTGTGTGTGTGTGTGTGTGTGTTTAGGGGAATCCATAGTTTGTTCTGCTTAGTTTCACATTACATCATCACATGGTGCTCTGGGCCCGCTCACACAAAAACACACACACACACACACACTGTACACACGCAAGCTGGTATACACACACGCACAAATACAGTTAATGTAAAGAGAGAGAAGCGTCAGCCAGAAGGGGAGGAGAGAACAAGGGAGGAGAAAGAAAAAGGGAAGGTGGATCCGAGGAGAGAGAGAAAGATGGAAATTAAAAGCGAGGTAAGACAAAGTGAGCTTGTGGAAGACAAAGGGGCAGAGAGAGAGTGAGTGAGACAGAGGGGATGAAGGTGACATAATTACAATACATCCATTGTACTCCATCATCAATAGAACAACTAGACCCTGCATCAAGGCTGTGAAACAGTGCAGAGCAAAATGTAATGCATTCCATTGAGGAATGGAACACACACACACACACCCGCTCAATGTCCATATGAGGAAGCCAACTTCCTCATATGGACATTGAAGGTTACATTCCTTCAGCACCTACTACTGGATAGATATAGACTGTAGAAGTACAGTGTATGAGTTCAGCCAAAACATTTACTAAACATGCAGTGGCAAAGACCATAGTGTATCAGTGAGAGACAAGGATGGTCCTATTTAATAGCTAACGATAGAAAAAAGACAGAAAGAAAGAAAGATATCCATAGTGACTAAAAGGCACAAGAGACAGACAAAAAGTAAACAGTGAAATTGAGATAAATAAGAGACGCCAGTGTATGAAGCTGAGTCAAAGGCAGACAGAAAAATATACAACAGCAAGAGCGCGACAGAAACTCAGCTTACCCCATGTTTCTTCCGTATCTTTGTGTGCTGGTGTCAGATGAACTGACCAAACCTGGAACTGTATAATTTAAGTCTGCATGCCTGCTACACTGTGGCTGTGATTTCATGTGTATACTCTGACCTGGGGAGTTAATGTTTAGGAATGACCGTACTTAAAGGTTTCTCTTTTCATGCTTACGCATTCTTGGTTAACTTGGTTAATATGAAAAGTAATTTAACTGTCTAACACTCTAAACTAGTGTTACACATAATACATACTACATGAGCAAATATGTGTCTGACTGGCTGACTGATGGCACAGCTGTTTGAATGGCTGACGGCCTGGTTACCTGAACAGCTGTCTGACTCACTGCACAGCTGTATGACAGACAAATTGATTATCCATCTCACTGGCTGGGTGCTTGGTTACTGAACAGCTGTCTTGCTGACTGAAGTCTACTGACTGAATATGAATAGCAGGGGGACTAGCCTACTGACTAATACCTGGATGATTGAAGTGCCTGATCACTAACAGGTTGGTTGGCTGGGAGGCTAATATAGTGCATACTGTAAAAAGTGTCTCTACCGAGGATAAAAAAAGTTTCAATGTAAAAGTGTGTATGTAGAGAGACTACATGTCTACATCTATGTGTTCACTGCCTGTTTGTGTACGTGAATGACTAGATGTGTGTGTGTGTTGCTTCTCCATGCACTCGGAGGGGGCCTGTTGCTCTCTGCTGTTATACAATACATATTGTATAACAACTGGCAGTGTGTGGGCGGCTCCCGCCATCTGGAGAGATGCAACCCATGCCGTGCCTGACACTACACACTGCGTGTGTGTGTGTGTTTGTGTCTACCCTGCAGCTACAAATAGATAAAGCGTCATCTACAGTAGTTAGATTCCTGGGTTCATGTACATGAAAAATTAAAGGAAGGGAATTGAGTGTATGTTTTGCTTTTTTAAATTATAACTCATTCTATTTTGTTTATCCAGATAAATACTACAAATGTATTATTGGAAAAATACATGTATCAATACTTGTATACACATACAGGGATTCATACCTATGTGGACATGTCCTCTGGGGGTTTGACAGTTGACATCAGAAAGTGAAGACTTCATTATCTGGCTTAGCAAGAGCCGAAGTCTGCCAAAGCTTTTTCGCTCCTAGTTCTGGGTTTCTACAGAGATGGAGTCAACCAAACAAACAACGCCTTGGAACTCTTCGTCCACAAATAAACAAAGACACACTCAGAGGAAGACATACAGTGCATGCGCGCACACACACACACACACACACACACACACACACACACACACACACACACACAAAGAGTAAATAAAGTGCTGAGAGAATCCACTCCATCAACTCCAAGTCATTGCTCAACAGTGAACTGTTGCTATGGAGAGGAAAAGCATTGCTTTCCAGTCTATTTTAAGGTAACCAGTGTTACTTATTTTTTCACTGCATACATCAGAGTCAAACACACTGTGATAGCAAGCATTGCCACTACACCGTATAGCAACTGTGTGATGCTTTTAAATCACCAGACTTCATTATTTGCCCTCCTTGCTGCTACTGATCTGTGACTAATCAGTCTACTAAAAAGGAATGAAGATATCTCACTGTAAATCAAGGCTGCAAATGTCCAAATTAGACCAAATTATGTACCAAATTATGATCAGAATAAGGTGACAACCATGCTACATTAGAATGAGAAATCCTAGATAATACTACATTCATGTTGTAAATGGCAGCACTGTAACACTTTCTATTCTGATACAAATTTGGGAACATGATGCACAAGCTGTTACTGCCTTTCAAATACCAAAGCTTTTATTTATAAGTAAAAATGTATGGCCAGAATTTCTGCAATTAAGAGTTAAATAGATCCCTTTCTGCTCAGTACAGTTCCACTCAAAGCATCACACACCAATGTACTTGTTTTACTTTGTGAGACTGTCGGTGATTTCGTTTGTTCACTTTTGTTTGCATGAAGCACATGTGGCCAACATGTGCATGTGCAAAAGTGGGTACATGAGTGCGTGCGTGTTCCTGTATTTTTTGTTTCAAGCTGAATGTGTAAGGTCCCCAGAGTAAGTGAGGTGTTATGTTGCCTCTTTTCTTGGCAGATGACTTCACACCTCAAGAGGAAATCACTGGATCTCACATCCTGCCTACTGTAATAGTGAATCCCAGCTTTCCTTTTGCAACCATTGCTGATAATTATGCTATGCTATGCAATATAGTGTTAACACACACAAAAACAGCAATAATTTTCAGATATACAGTTTCAGTTATTTACAAAAATAAAAAATGTTGCTACAAGTTTTCAGTCCCTCTAAGATATTTGCAGCTGCTTTAAAATAAAACCTTCAATGGGAACGAGTGTGGTTAAGGCGCTGGATGAGAAATTGAAACACAGTGCATTTTATTACGAGTAGAATGAAGTTGAATAGGTTGTTGCTGTCTTCAATGCCAAGATCGAAACTTTCAAAAGTTTCATCTTCTACTTTTAGGTGTTAGAGATGCTAATTTGATTCCTCCTGCTTGTCAGGTAGGAAACACACATGGTGTTTAAAAGCAGGAAAAGTGTTAAATATGCTTGACTTAAATAATCAATACTCAAACTCTCATGTGGTCACATAGGGTTAGGTATCATTTGAAATCTTTGAAATATCATGATCAATACAATCGTTTCCTTCACAATTTAAAAATGAGTTTACATTGTAATTTTGAGTTTGAGGAATAAAAACAACCCAAGCTTTACAATACTTCTGTGTTTAATGTTGACTTAACAAATCAACATTTGTTAAGTCAACATTAAAGCTGTTAAAGAAAGAACATTTGCTGAATCCCTAATTTAGATAAAATATCCTATCAATAATAAATAAAAAAGACTAAGCTTTTGTTCAAGCATTTAATGTAAAAGATGTTTGCAAACAGCTTTTGTGAAAATGGCTCCAGGATACTGAATTGGCTGGGCTGAGTGCAGCTGTACACATGGTCAAATGAACGACCATGGAAAACTAAACTCTGGGTAACACCCAGGCCAGAGCAGAGCACACAGGAAGACCACCGCTGTTGTTACGTCATATTTCATCCTCACTACTTCCCCTTTCTCCCTAGCCCCAAACAGGAAATAGTTCCAAGACAAATCCCTAGGGCCTGGAGCAAAGAGGCCTGTACTGTACATGTGTGTGTATGTGTGTGCACACAAGCGGGTATGCGAACAAGGCCTGCATGCCTTTCGATCCATCTCTTATTTAAAGCTTCTGAGCAGAAACACACACAGACATACACACACAGGTCTGAAAAGGTTATGGGAAAGAGTCTTTGGCTGCAATTCTAGAAGGGAGGGAGTGAAAGAGCAAGAGAAGAAAACCAGAGAAAGCAAACAGGCTGTAAACCAGTCATACATTAACATAAGCTGAAAACACACCATTTATTTTTTTCATATCCGTTGAAAAGCCCATTCTGTTTTTGACTCTGCCAGAATGTGGTACAACTGGAAATCAGGCTGCTCTGGATTAGATTTGACTAGAGAAGAATTTTACCGTATGGCCTAAGCCAATGGAAAAATACCAGGGTGGGGCCTCATAAATAACTGGACCAATGACAGCTCATATCAATATTGAAGCGCAGAGAGGTGGCAGAGAAGCAGAAGAGACATGGAGGGAGAGAGATGGAGTGGGTTTAGAAAAATCCCCATACCAGCAATCCAAAGATACACTCAAGATTGCTGTTGATGGTCTTGATTTTGGTTTCTGGTTGGTGTATTTTAATGACACAAAGCTTCAACTTGCCTCAAACGTAGATTTTTAGTGTTCAACATGATAGTAGGACTGATACTAATGTTAATTTCCATTATCAAGTAACCTGCCAATTACTTTTTTGATTAATCGACTAATTGTTGGGTCTATTAAGTGTCATAAATATTGAAAAATGCCACAATTTCAATGCCACAAAAAATCACAATTTTTCCAGAGCCAAAGTTGATGTTTCCAATTCATTTATTTTGTGCTAAAACAGTCAAAGATAGAGTTTCCCATCATAGACGATAAAGAAAAGCAGCAAATCTTCATATATAAGTAGCAGGAACTAGTAAAGCTTTTTTGTTTGAGAAATGATAAATATTGTTATTAATAACTGATTATCAAAACCGATGCTGATTAATTTTCTGTTGATCTACTAATCAATTAATCGACTAATCATTTGAGCTCCACATTTGCACTTAGATATCTAGCTATTGACCTGCAGAAATAAATACAAGAAACTAGCTTATTAGTTTGAGTAGCCTAATGTTAAGCAATATTTGGGTATAAAACATAGTGTTAAATTTGGGAAGCTGGACAATATCTGAGTCAGAAGAAGTTAAGAGTCTGTGGGGAAATAAACAGATAAACAGAGAAATAGTCAGTGATCAAATAAACATGTAGCCCAAAGAAAACAATATTTACAAAGTCATCCATCCTTCTTTTGAGTGCAAACTAGAGCTGTAACCTGTGGGCTACAAACCAACTTTAAAGGTGTAGGCCGATACCTACTGTATCAGAGTGTGTAACATCATGACTTTTTAACACCAAAAAAAAAAGGAAATTATAGGCTATTATAGGCCTAGATATTATAATGGTCTGTGCGCACGCTTTGCCGGTGCAACCAAAGCTAATCGAAACGTATCACCTGACTGCTCATTTACCGCACAAGTCCGAGCCCGGCCGGGTCCCGACGGGTTCGGGCAAAGATCTTCAGCTCTAGTGCAACCCTCCCTTGATATCCAGCCTGGCTGTCATCTCTTTCTTTAAAGCTACAACATCAGCAAAAAGACGGAATTGCTGCTATTTGACATGCTCAACATAGCATGCATTCCCTGTGGAGTGTGCTGGTTATTAGTGCACTATTCATCAACTCCTGTCATAAAAACGGGACGTCTTACTGCCAACATTGAGCCCCAATATACATCTGCCCCACTCAAATAATAATTTGAAATAAATAAATAAATAATATTGCGATTATTTTGACAGATATTTTGATTGCGATATGATTCAGAATTAGTTGGAATGATCATGATTTTAATCATGGAACTTGTTATGCAAAATTAATGATGTGACATTTGTTGGGGTCTGTACCAAACACACATGTTTTCTTTTTGTTTCTTTTCAAGATTTGTAGGCCAGGGCATCTCTGCAGCACCGTACTTCGTTATAATGCTGTATTTATCAAACATTTGACTTTTATCAGAAAATTGCAGCTTCTGCGATGTGGATATTGCACTTGGCCACACAGCAATTTCCATAATAATATGATTAATTGTGCAGCACTACATGACAACAAATCTATAAAAACAAAAAGCTACAACTATCCTCTATCCGTACGTCTGTGTGACAGGCAGGGAGAGAAGGTAGAGGGCACAGCTGCTGTCACCAATATGACCTGGGTGATAAACTACGGGGGTGAGGGAAAAATATATGTTAAAGTATTTTCCTCCCAGTTACTACATGTTTTGCACTGCTGATCAGTCATTACCAGTGGGTGGTATAGAGTGTAGTGATCTGACCTCTGTTGAGTCTGTTTAGGGTGATGGTGGGAGGTAGACTGCATGTACAGTATGTGTGCATTATCGACAGATAAGTGTAAATGTATTTCATCATGCCTTCAGTCTTAAATGACTAATTCGCTCTTTCTCTGTCTTTACTTTTGTACAGTGTGTGTCAAAGTTCTTAAGAAACAATAGTTTATAAATCAGATAGTTATTCAGAAGTAACGCATGACTGGAGCATGTTTAATAAGCCACTGTTGTTTAAAAATGTTTGTGATCTGTACGTGTATAAAGTGAATTCCTTTTATATAAATCTTTAACCCCCTCAGTTTTAGAAATTGTTGATTCGGTGCTTTATACATTGTTATAGATTGTTTTCCTTATTTAAGTCATTGTGGGAAGAAAGAAATTCACTCTCAACTTTTAGGCCAACATGGACGAGACGCACTCGGAAAAATGGAAATTTGAATATCAACAATTCTGCGACAAATGGGCAACTCCATCTGCTGAGGCCGGTTGTGTGATATGACTGAAAGCTCCAGAACAGCTATTAAGCGAACCGAGTGGTAAGATTGCTTTTTCACCTCCTGATTCCAAGGTCAAGAATTCACTTTCAATCTCTTAAAATATTCAAGTGAACTGGTTTTATTGAAAAAAAACATAAAAGAAAGTAGTTCCTTTTTAGGGCTAGCAAAGCTAGCAACTTATCTTAGTACGAAACAGAAAATAGAAAGTGGTCAAGAAAATGATTCTTTACTTTTCGAAAACTTAGTCAAAGCATAGAGGTATAACTGCAAAATAAAAGATACCAGTACTTAATACGATTTGGTATATTGAAGGTGGTCTTATATTTTTAAATAATGATGATAGCATAAATTGTTTTGCATCGACTAACTCTCTGTATTTGCTTTTGCAGAGGAGGGAAGAGCCTTTTGAAAAAAGTGCTAGTGAGGGAGTTGGGACGACGCATGGCAGTAAATAATGACTGTCTCAATGCACAGGAGATTTAAACACAGTAATAGCAAGCTGTAATATGGGCCAAATCACTCCCCAAGGACAACACTGGATTAACCAACATCACTCAGATCACACAAATGCACGCACACACACACACACGCACAACTACTGGTTCACAAATCAATCTGACCCTCCTTCTCGCTTATCTAATAGAGGATGATAAAAGAGAAAAAAAGAAGGAAGGAAGGGGCAAGGGAAGATAAGAGTGTGTGAGAAAGAGGAATGGAGAGAGAAAAAAAGAGATCTAAAGAGGAAGAGATGGAGAGGGAGCAGAGAAAGAGGACAGGCGTTTCAATAATTCACAAACTCCTGCTTCATTTAGAATAGAATCAGTGCCCAAACTGGACCCGTGTGTCCTCCACCCATGGCATATCCTCCACAGAGGCTAGCTCACTCTAAAAACTTTGTGCGTCGTCTGTGTGTGTGTGTGTGTGTGTGTGTGTGTTTGTGCAAGAGCTTGCAAAAGGATGTAAAGACAGTGTGATTGCGAGTGCATGGGTGTCTCAGGGCAGCTCTACCGACTAGCAGACATGGATTTCTATTAAAGGAGTAATCTAGATTCATTAGTACGGCTGGTGCAGTGGGAGGAGAGGGAAAAGGGCTGAGGAACAGACTCCATAACATCTTTACATTATAACTCTGTATTTCCATTTGAGTTTACAAGGGTCCAGTATGTTCAGCACCTGAGTGGGACTCTCTAGAACACACAAAAAGCCGACACAGCCGCAACACTACTACCAACACAGTCAAAAAATATCTAAAAATAATTACTCTACAAAGCTGGAAACTCCATGGTTTCGGTGTGTGTGTGTGAGAAGGTGGACTGCGTATGTTCCTTGGTGAGTGTGTTTGTTCGACTTCCTGCTGTAGTTCAGAACCTTGTCTGCATGTTTCTTCACACGTTCTCATGTGATGAGCTGATTTGCATGGACTGCACCCAATGAATTCAAAGTAGGGTCATTAATATTTAGAATATTTTGAAATGATGTTAACAAATAATTTCACAGCCAGCAGGTGTGCAAAAAAGTTTTGCAGCTGTAGAAATACTTTGTGTATGTGTAATTAAAATATATGCAAGCACATTGAGGTTTCACACAGTCTGAGAGATGGACACACAAATGTCCTATCTTTGTATGTGACACTGAAATTACAAGCACAAATTTTTACCCTGCTTAAACGCCTGTGCTGACTAGCCAATCAGCACGTTGCTCACTGACCATCCAATCAGAGGAGGTCAAAAACTGTCCAAACAGGGGGCAAAAGATTCTAGTGTGTTCTTGTTACTTCGTCGTCCTTCCAATATTCTTTAACAAATCAATATTAATGTGAGATGGAAGGTAGTCAGCTAAGGTTCAACAAGGTTCAATTTCCAATCGAACTTGTACATGTTCACGTCAGCTGGAAAATAAACCAAAACGTTTTTTACACATGTGCAAATTATATCTGTGTGCACAAAACATTTTCACACATGCACAAAATATTTCTACAGGTGCAAAACTTTTTTGACAAAGTCACACATTCAGATACTTGCACGCTCATTCTTTTCACACGCACACAAAAGGTGACATACAACTGCAGGCTGTGAAATTATTTGTGAAACCCTTTCCAGGAATGGTGTTGTTTCACTCCAAAATGAGAAGACACTACAACAGGGAGGAAACAAACGCTGTACCCTGAAAGCCATTACGCGAAACATCAAAGAACTAAGGATAACAAGCAGAAAAATCTTACTATTTTGTGGGTAAAGATTTCATCATATATATAAACAGCTAATCAGCCTGCAGATCAAATAGACCAGAGAGAGAGCGAGAGAGAGAACACTTATAGCATTCAGAAGGAGGAGTATGTGCATGTGTCTGTGACATGTCTGTATGTGTAATAATTTACATGTGTTCCTGTGGAGTGTGTGTGTGTGTGTGTGTGTGTGTGTGTGTGTGTCTTCTCCTGTCATTAACGGTGACCTGCAGCAGCAGACATCTCTGTTATGTAATCCTTGCTATCAAACGCATTCACACACATGCACTGTATATACATACACACACACACACACACACACACACACACACACACACACCTGCTATCGCCTTCAAACTGCTCAGATGTTATTCTCGAGTCGTGGTGAGACAACCGTGCGCACTATTTCAGCACAATCAAGACGGGAGCGTTCCTCCCTCCTGCAGCAGGTAAATAAGTAGTATAATTAATGGTTAAAGTCTGACGTCTGCTGTAATCTCATCACCATTTATACTAATGCTTAAATTATTTTAGAGATAACAACCATCAAAAACCATTTAAGCTTTCTCCACAGTACAGACTGATTATTAGGGTGTTCTTAGAAATCAAATGTATTCAAGTAAAACCTGATATACTTTGCACAGTAATAGTGACGAGCCACATTTATATTCATGGCAGTTTGGTAACAGAACATCAATTAGACATGCTTTCGATTCACAGTCCTTTTTCCAGTTGCAAACTCGTCTTTTACACATATTTATGAATGTGACATTATGGCAGTTCTTTCCTCCCTCGCCGTGTATGTTTATGTAACCTCCCACGCTACAGTCAACACAGCCTACAGTTATGTACAGTGGCAGGCTCACGGTATTGTGCTGCTCTGTGATGTGTACAGCACGTTCCCTATCTAATGCTATCACAATACTGTATGAAGTTCCACCAGAGTCTAGCAGCACAGCACTGAATTATTCCTGAGAGGGGCTATGTTGTACAAATCCATTCATGAAAGATCTGGGGATTTCAGTCCAACAAAGACATTTTATTTAGAGGAGAAATGATGAAAAAGGACTGGGAAAGATTTATATTCCAGAGTGTAGTACATTTACCGTTGCTATATGTAGAACTTCTTCAAAGTCCAAATCAATTATTCTAGCAAATAAACCACAATAGATACTGTGCACATTTATTTGGGCAGATGTGTAAGGGGTCTGGTCGGGAGCTTAAACGATAAGTCTATTGTTGAATTAGTCGAGGTTTCAGCTTCTCAAATGTTAAGATGTGCTGCTTTTCTTTTTCCTATATGATACTATACTTAATATATTTGGGTTTTGGACTGTTTGTTGGACAAAACACAAAATTTGAGATGTTACTTTCTCTTTCTTAAACTGTGATTCGCATTTTTTCACTATTTTCTGAAATGTTATGATAAAAGATTCATTAATTATTCAAAATCTGCAATTATCTGCAAATTGAACAATAATGAAAATAATCGTTTGAGAAATCTTTCTTTTCAGCAGACTTTGCGATGCAACAGAGCGCCAGCACTTTTAATGAAGGTTCAGCACAGCGGTACTGTAGTAGTAGAATTGTCTTTGTAGGAGTAAACATAAATCTCTCAGGTAGCCGTGTTGAATAATGTCTGCTGGCTATCACCCTGGACTATTCTATTAAAATCCCTCAACTGAAGGCTATTTGCCATTGTTATACCATTCAGGAAACCACAGGGTGCTACATTTGCCCCAAGTTCACTCCGCTCCCCCAAGTGAAGGAAAACTACTTTAGCTCAATGGGCTATTAGCCCACACCTTTCCACACATAAAAGGACTGAGTAGAGGAGCATAAGTGGAGAGTATATAGGGATGCTGTTAAGTGGCCATGCATCAGCACTGCCATGCAGACTGCGCAAACAATTTTGTGATGCGAGAAGGACTTAGTATATAGAAGGACTTAGTATATAGAGCACAATACAGTACAGGAATAATGGTGTGATTTTTTTAAGACAGCCTACCAGAATCCCAAATCCAAACTTTTGTTTTACAGATAAGAGATCATTCAGCTCCTGTAAATTATAATGAAGGACACTATGTTACTAATAACTGACGGCTTTGGCCTTGTAAATATTGTGTAACAGGTTTTGTACTAATTGCACTTTAAACAAACTTCTTAATATATGCACATTAATAATGGCACTTTGTACTTGGGTAGTGATATTTTGCACTTTATTAGCAAGATTTGCACAGAACATTTTGTATTAAGTATTTATTGACTCCATTTATTGAATATTTATTGCATGTGCTGAAATTGTTTTAAAGTGATTGCTTGTGTTGTCTTTTGAGTTGTGCTAGAGTGGGCACTCGGCTCAGGTTTTGGAACCTGTATATTTATTGTAATTATGTTATGTGTTTATTTTTTAGGTCATTATAACAGTAGGTAGATCATTATAAATAGTATGTGTCAAATTAAATTCTTTATATTGTCCGTGGCAAGTTAGCCACGTGATGGAGATGTGTGGAAGCATCTGATGTAGTCAACCGGGGTCACAGTATAAAAAGCACTAGTTTATATCTGTTTCTGGTTATGTCTCACTACCCGTGTTGCTGCCATGTTTTTACTGCTATAAGTTGTTGTTTTGTTAATAAACCTCACAAGGTTTGGCGTACTTCAGCATCACCTTGGCATCTCTGTTTACTGCATAATCCAGCCACTAAATGGTCATTCTAACATAAATAGAACTAGACTAATCCTTCTGATATTGTAAATTTGAATGTCTCTAAAGAATAATATATAGTGTTAGCGTTCCAAATAAAACAATACCACAGATACACTACACACTTCTAAAGAAGTAATGTTGATAGGTTTGTGTGTATAACTGTAAAACAGGGTTTCTACATCACCACTAGCAGGCACAAATACAGTCTTAGAGCCCTGCAGAGAAAAGCAGAGGGAAACTGACAGAGAAATAAGGACACACAGCAAGATGAAAGGGGAATAAATGAGAGGAAAGTTGACAAAGAGGTGAAAAAGAGAAGAAGATAACAGAAGCAACAAGGCACAGAGCAGGAATAACACAGAGAGCTAGTGAGATATGGAGAGCAAACGGTAGATGGGAGAGAGTGGGTGGTCAGAAAGATGGCACTTCATCATACAGCCTAGTTGTAAAAGCAATAAACTCTCTATAGGTCCCAGCATAAGGACTTCCCAGGCACTGAAAAGGCCAACCCCATTCATCTTACTAAAAGCTGAAATTGCTGAACTGAGCTCAACTGCTCCTCGGAAAAAGCATTTGTCATCATGAACGTCTGACTATTTCAGAACATCCGGGTTGTATCCCTGGATGTTCATAAAAATATCTAAGAATACAAAACTTTTCTTTGTTACTTTAGAGGTGAATGGACCATCGGCTTATTTCGTTTCATCATTTTACATGTAAAAATAGACCAAACTTAGATATGGAGCTGAACTGCAATAGTTCCTGATTCTTATGCTGAACTTTTTTTTCAATGTAATTGTTCTTTTTTTCTAGAAATGTGACCTAATATATGCAATTCAATAAATTCAATAAGTAAGTCCAAAGTAAAACTATTTTCCAGACCATTTCAGCTAATCAGTTGACTGGTACAGATGTTCTATGCATACCAGCCTTGAAAGTTATCATAATGAAATTGCTGTAACGACAACAGGAAATTAGTAGTTGCATGATTGTACAGATGACATTTGTGCCAAGAAACTCTACAGGTACCTTGCATTACTTCTCTGTCCTGTCTCCAGGTAATTATCATCCACAGATGTGATCACTCACACCCACCAGTCTCCTTCTGTATATCCCCTGCCTTCTCATCTCTCTTCCAGGTTGTCTCTATCTCGGACTTGCACTTACACTGGAGGTGTGATTGCATTAAGCTGCAGAGAGCGAGGGCATGCCCGGGGCCACACTAATGTACAGAACAGAATGTTCAGAGTAGGGACTGTGAAGGAGAGCACGAGAATGGTTGGAGTGGGGGGCATCCATTACTATAATCATTTTACGTCACTTGAAAAGGTGGTTCTTACAGCAGCTGCTATGAAAGAAAGAAGACGACAGAGAGAGAGGAAAAGAGAGATGAGAGGAGAAAAAAGGCTCTAAAATGGCTATTAGTAAATCCTAACCGCAACTTGATTTTTCAACCCATATTGCTTTCTCGCACGAGCACCCAGAGCATCTACACAATAACCAAAGACATTTCAGTGGTATATTAGTGTCCCCGTAGCGGGTTTGTAATATCCTTGAGGTATCCTGAGACGTGCATTTTAGATGATAGCAATTAACAAGACCAGTCAAAGCTCGACAACAATCACATCTTTTAACATTATTCACTTTTCAGGTTAAAATGCACAAACCATAAATCCAAAGTGGTAATTTCACACCCTGCTTACAACCAACCAGTGAATTGCTACTATGAATACAATAAAACCAAAACAAATGCCACACAAAAGCAATATGTGGCTCCATGCAAACAATGAGGGATATCTTTCAAAGCGAGGGCGTAGGACAGGGTATACCCTGAAGGAATAACATCTAATGCAATCAGATGGCTCTGTCGAATTAGTCGGCACTAGCCTAGCCAGAGATGATGTCAGTCATCATTACTCATTGCTTAATGCTATAAAGCAGGAGGGAATCAAGAGCAAACAAAGAAAAGAGCAACAAAAGTGGGTCGGAGTTAGGAAGGACAGTGGTTTAATCATGCCGAAGGCAGACGAGCACTCTTATGTGAATAATTGCACCCACACAGAGTAGAATAACACACACAGACAGATTTCTTAAGTTCCTAAAACACACACGTTATCTAACTCTTAAATACAAGTTTAAGAGTGAATGCTTATATTAAGTCAATCTCAGATAAAAGATACAGTACACACCACAAAAATGCACACTTTCACGCTCACAGACACACATAACATTCCAGCACATGTATGGCTCATTAATAATGACCTACATCAACATGTATTTCCATGCTGATGGCTGAATTCCAGTCAATACCCCACAGCTCCACATGACATTTCACGTATGCGTTCAACATGTTGTGGGGCACAAACACAAACTACTTAAGGTTGTGTCTCTAACATGCATATGCCCATGCACTGTACAGTACACACACATACACAGACACACGTATAAAGAAAGGTACAGTATATGCTGTATTAATACAAGAAAGAAACATGTTGAATCACAAATACACACCTGAAGAAAGACACACAGTACACACAGTGATGTTTATCAGGACAGAGTAATGGAACAGTGGCTGAGCCGAGCAGACATACACACCCTGATTAGCTCCTATGGGGGAAGCCAATGGACCCCCTGTATGATTATTAAGCCTGACTTCAACATCTCTTGTTTGTAAACAGATGGCATCTGTGTGGAACATAAGGAGCTGCTGCTGTTATTCTACTTCAACTGGTTTATATTTTGTGGTTCTCAGAACAGAAAGAGCAGACCTTTTGCTGAAATTCCCTTTCACGATTGCAGCAACTGTGCAAAAAAGAATGCTGTTTTTATCAATACTATGACATAACTGCTGTGTCAGGTGGTATTTGGCAGAGGTAGAGAGAAGATGTGTTGTCCTGCTGTGCTACAAAGAACTACATCATTGTGGGAAATCTACGTGTTTCTGTCTGCTTTCTGTATCAATATGTAGTGAATACGAAGCAGCAGCAAATTAATTAACATACTCCACCATTTAACATGTAGTTAAAATTTTGCTCAGTTTTACCCTAAGCCATTTCTCTTGATCAGTCAGGAGATTATGCGCAAATTAGCTTTGTGAGGGAATTAACCTGAAATCAGGTAGCAAGGTAGCGAGGCCACGCCTTCAAACAGCTCAGTCCAACATAGCGAGTCCACACTTAATTCAACGTAGACAGTAGAGCCGGAGGAGACACATGCAGGAAAGGGCCGAGGGCTAAAAAGATGGACTCCGGACAGGCGTCCGGGGGAGTCCGGGCGAGTCGCAGAACTTTGTTAAGGATCTGCAAAGTACTGAAGAGAAGACATCACCAGCGAGTTTGGGCTTTCTCTGTTTTAGTAGCTCATGCTCATGTCTTCTGTCCAGGGGAAGGCGGACACCCACCCCAGATCTGTTCTGTCTTAATTATTTTCCTGTACTAATTTCTTCCTAAAGAATCTTTGTTACCAATTTAATGCTTCCATATTAAAACTCTGTCTCATTAGTTACAGAAAGACACTAAACATATTATATGCTATCCTATAACATTTATTAAACATGTTATATCATTTAATGTACATTTGACTCTGAATTGAAAAGTTGGTATCTTTTGTTCCTTGTTCCCTTTATTGATGAAGTCCAGATATTATCCCAGTGGGGAATTAGTGATTGGCTTACTGTCACTTAACTTCTAATGCCATCCTGTCTGAGTCAAGGTTTGCATATGAACGGTAGGGACACGTCACGACCAATATTTGAGGTAACTCGTTATGTTATAGCTTAGCTGTTGTTTCAGAACCATGGACAGCACTCTGAGAGAAAGAGAGAGAGAGAGAGAGAGAGAGAGAGAGAGAGAGAGAGAGAGAGAGAGAGAGAGAGAGAGAGAGAGAGAGAGAGAGAGAGAGAGAGAGAGAGAGAGAGAGAGA
>CM022477.1:12722538-12823007 GCA_011952105.1 Coreoperca whiteheadi
GAGGGAAGGGGGAGGGGAGAGGAAGGGGGGAGGGAGGGAGGAGAGAAGGAGGAAGAGAGGGGGGAGAGGGGGAGGGGGAGAGAGAGAGAGAGAGGGAGAGGGAGAGAGAGAGAGAGAGAGAGGGGGGGGGGGAGATGAGGAAAGGAGGAAAAGGGGAGGGGGGGAGGGGGGAGGGGGGGGTGGCGGGAGAACTGAGTTGGGAGACAGCAGTGGGGGTGGGGGGGCGTGGGGGGGGTTGTTGTGTCCTTACCAATGTTGAGCCCAAACCTATGCCTTTGGTCTGGACCACATATGAGGTTGCTTGATATGGAAACTGGATTGTGAGAGATGTCAAAGATTAATATGTTATTGTCTTAGATATACTTTTCATTTTTTCAATTAAAATTCATATTACGTAAAATCATTTTTTGCTGCTTCTATAATTACAAAAATAGAAATATAAGAATGCACTCTTGTTAAGATTGTCTAGTACATGCACAATAGGCAGTCTCAGGTCAGCTCTTCCAATTGAATTGAATGTCTCTCTTTTCATTCATTCCTCAGCTCTTAATTTCTATGCCTCCCCTCGTCTGTACCTCTCTCTTCTTCTCTTGGTAATTCCGGAAAAAAAAGCAGTCTGGATGAACTCAGTGACACTGGGCAAGGTAATTAACTAATTGCTTAGTGTGCAGAGACAGCCACAGTATGTGTGTGTCTGTGTGTGGAGAGCCTGTTTGTAGAGACGGGTGCCATGACAAGTAGACAAAAGTGAAACTGAGTGAGAGACTCGAGAGGGGGGCAGTGAGAGAAGAAACAAGGCATAAAGAAAACTGAGAAGGAAAAAGAGCGATACAGAGAAATTGGGATGAATCAATGATAGAATGTGACTTGATTTAATGGATTCCTTCTCCTTGTCTGTGGTCAGTACCACATTCGAAGGGAATACTTTCATTTTAAAATGCAAGTTACCACTCTTTTCCTCATCTCGGATCATTCCAATAATCAATCCTCTTTCGATTAGCTGTCTCTTCTCATCCGTCTCATCTTTCTTTTCTCTTTCACCTACCCTATGCTCATGTAGCCTACCTTCCTGCTGCCCGTCTTCTCCCTCCCTCCTTCCCTCTCCTCTCTGTCTCCCTCCTTCGCTCTAGGGCAGCTGCTGTAGCAGTTGGCAGTCTCAGGTGTGTGTGTGTGTGTGTGTGTGTGTGTTTCCCTTGCTCTCCAAACCCAATTCAATCCTACTATGAGAGTGGGGGCCCAGATCAAATAAAGCAGAGCGCAGCTATTACAAGAAAAGAGAGAAGGGGAAATCCATGCTCACACACACACACACACACATTTACTCGGGTTGCTTAACCCGCTCAGGGAAGGAATTTGCACAAAATGTTACTACAGGAATCTTATGTGAAGCCAATTTATTGTATGTCTGACATTAAAATTGCATTAATGCTAACCTTTAGTAGGTTCAAACAAACAATTTATATACTTTTGACCCCTTTGCTGGATCCACATAAACTTCTAATGTCAAACAACAAGGACGGGTTCAGTTTACTTTATATTGAGCATTTGAACTTATACCCCCTGGCATTGCTGGAAATCTAAAGGCTGCTGTGACGCTTTATTATAGAGAGCATTGCTGGGTTAATTGGTAATTTGACATCTTTGAGATTACTGTGAGTCATTGCTGCAGGCTACATGAGTCTAACCATAAGAGAGTGGGTAGGAGTCATTTCAGTTTAAAAAAAAAAAAAAACAAGAAAAGAAAAATCAATCTCTGAAAATATAAAGTTAATATAAAGCTGTCAGATTTCCTCTGCAAGTCATAAATACGTTTACTCGTTCTCTTGACATATAAAATATCACCGCCTAGTTTTGCAATAAGAAAAATCAAAGCCAAGCATATTTTGCAAACGAGGCCCAGATATTATCTGAATTTAAAGTTACAGCCGACCTGTAATGTAAGACACTTAATGAGCAGATCAATGTGAAGCTTCCGGTCTAGTAACAGCAGACAGAAGGCTGATTTTGTTCCTGATTTCTGTGAATTATGTTCAGTGCCACAGTCCGTGAAGCCTGAACAGTAGAGTTGGCTGGACACCTACGATAGCAATAGCTAGTTTTATGCTTTATTTTATGGGTCTGTAATAATAAATTCTAAGGAAGTTTCCTGGAAAGTATGTATGTAATTTGGTGCGAATTGTAGGAGAAAAAAGGAATTTTCTTGGAAGAAAAGCTAAATTTAAACACACAAAAGTATTCATTCTTTATTCAACTACTGTTGTAAAGTTTATTTTCCATATAAATTGAATTTTAAGCTTTCTTGTATTTCACATTTTTGCATGTTTAGCTGATCTACTGCGCACTGACTAAAAGACTTCTTGGTTACACAAGCAATTAATTGGAATTAATTCATTGTAAGTGTAACAATTTACAACGGTCACCATTTTCACTATGATTAGGACCAAATTACATTGTTCTTTCCAGGACACTTTATAGGAAATTATAATGAAATTATTAAGAATTTACAGGCCCTTAAGGTTAAGCATTTCATTTTTTTAGCTAAACATACTGGTGTGTAAAATATACATTTATGTCATCATTTTTTACACTTCTGGCTGGGCAAACCCATTACTTTGCAGCAGAGTACTGACTTACAGTAACATAACATTTTTTGCATATTCACAATCGTTGCATCTTGAGATTTTTTCAAATATTGACAATCACAAATATTCAAAATATTGATATTCTTTCAAATGCAGCTGGAAACAGCAGCTCCAGTTTGCATGCCAAGCATCAATAATACAACCTGACATGTGATTTTCCAAAATCATACTGTGTAGACATTGCAAGACAAACCAATATTAGAAGAAAGTATTCTACTTAATGTGATATCTTGTTTTTTGCACTGCCCTAAATACAAAGTAAAATGGTCTTTTTCCCCAAAGTTCTCGAAAACAGACAAATTAAAAGTTAAATGCCTATTTTTAACAGCTGCAGTAGCTTAACATGGACTTGTAAAAGAGTGACCGATTTTTAGTACACACAAGCAAACCAGGAGCCACATTTGCACAGACTAGTCTAGTAACATAAGCTAATTCTACTGTTGAACTCCCTGTAAGCCATGCAGGATTCAACATAAAGCATGTGCCTAACACCTTAACACACGCGTCAAATCTTAGGTGATTGGATTGTGACTCTACATCCTCAAAAGGCAGCTAGACAAAAAATGGATCCATCCCCTATATAGGTGACTGACAGTCTGTATGTGGTTCCCCCATTTACAGCCACTGTCTGACATGTGTTGATCACCACGACTTGCCGCCCAGCCTCATTGTTTGAGCTTCTAGACTGTCAGCCCTCCATCTGCTCATTTCTGAGGCTTTCTGCTCAGAGAAAGGCAACTGTCAACCGTGAATTTACCAAAAAAAGAGAGAAAGCAGAAAGAAGCAGTGAGTGAAATGTGTAATTTCCCTTCAGCAAGACTGATGGGTGAAGAAAGGAGGAGACAAGGAGGAGAGAAGGAGGGAAAGATGGGCAAGAAGAGGTTGCATCTTTGTGAGTGAGAAAAAAAACACAAAATTTAAAAATCAACTTATAAGACTACTTTATTTTCAGTATTTGTATTTAATGATGTACTTTACTTGAATTAGTTTAATCTAAATCTTACCTTACCTTTATTCTTTCTCTCTGGCTCAACTTATTTTACGCCCCTCCCCGTGAATCCTCTCTGAATTAGTACAAAATTAATTTATTAAACTAATTAGTCTGTACTTCAAAACATATTTGTATAGTTACGAAGCAAGTCTCCAAGCACACAGATGTACCTCACAGCATCTAATGATGCTGTTGGTGAGTCAAGTTTAAATGTATATTGCTGAAGGGTGATAAACAAAAAAGCAGATATGCTGCAACTTAAAGACTTTTGGGGTTTTATGATTTTTCAAACTAATTAAACTTCTGAATGTCTGTAGTTTCTTTGAAATTAGTACGAAAAATCCAGTCTGTGTAATGGCTGTGTTTATGTGTAATCTCTTTACCTCACTTCCTGTCTCGAAATACATCTTCCGTAAAACAAACAGCCTACTTGAGACACAAGAAACAGTGAGCAGCAGGAGGCAGAGGATTCAGGATTGGTCACAGTAAAGTATTAGCACAGGAGAGGAGAGGAGAGATGTGTTCAATGAGACGAAAGGCAGGGATTGGCTCTCTCACTGTTCTCAGTAAGCCCTTCTATTCATTCTGCTCATGAGAGAATGGAGCTTCAACATGGAGCTGGTGAGACGGAGATAAAAGACTGACGGAGGGGCTTCAATATATACAGTGGGGGGTGAAGATAAAGAAAGGAGGAAAAGAGGAGGGAGGGAGTTTGGATGGAGAGGAGACTGCAAAACTGAGTTGAGAGACATCAGTGTGGGGGGGGGGGGTTAGAAACAAAGAACACAATCAAAAAGACAAAAAGTAGAAACACACATAAACACATGATTTCTTCTGACTATGTTATATTACAACTTATATTACAAATGCAAACAAAACAGAGCCGGGTACAATATCTAGTGCAGGGTTTTCCAACCTGGGAGCCAGGGCCCCCCAAGTGGTTCAAAGATAAATGTGAGGGGTCACAAGATAATTAAAGGTATAAGAAAGAAACATATATATTTCTGTTACACAGAACTGTATGACTTTTCTCATACTTTTGCTTTTTCTCTTTATAATACTGAACACTTTCCCGTATTTCAGGCTTTTAAAAATCCCACAAATTAAAGAATCTGTTGGCAGAGAAGAGGTTTGAGACGCGGACCATAATGGAAATGTCCCCGGTACGATTCCAATCAGAGACCTTTTATCCTTCTACTATCTACTATACTATTTGCATAACTTAAAGAGGGGTCACAAGTACATGTTGATTTTTTATGGTTCTGGTCCGTTTTGTATTCACAAAGTCTTTTTTCCCAACGATGTATAAGCATGAATTTGTATGGACTGACAGGTAACTAATTCTTCATCCTGCATCATCAGCATTACCTGCGAGGGAAAATCTAATTCTGGTGACTGACAGCAGGTCATGCTGCACTTTACTGCATCTCATGTGTTTATCTCATCTGGTGTCACATGACAGATAATAATATAAATAATAAATTATGGGCGTCATGAGTCAAAGAATTAGTCTCAGACTGCAACTGGAACTCGTATGTAATGAATAATGATTAACATTTAGAAACAGGCGTCTTGGGAGGAACAGATACTCGGTGGTCACTGCACACATTTTAAGACCCTTCCTCCATCAGACTTCCGTCCTACCTGAGCAGAGGAGGCAGAGCTACTTGGGCGGAGTAGGTGGAGCCTGCTGCTCAGTTGAGAGCTGACAACCGACTGGAGCTGCAGTTCCTGGTGTGAAGTCTGGATCGCTCCACCAATGGGAGGGAAGTGTTCCGGGTGCCTGCGCAGTCTGTCTGTCTGTAGGTGCTGTCACCGTTCCCTACAGGGAAACACAGAGAGAGCATTTTCAAAGTGTTCCTTGCTCTATTCTACGCATAAGCATGAAATATTATTTTTCCTGATATGATTATTGCTTGTTCTAGCTCAATTATCACTGCATAATAACCCAATTTCCTGCTATGCAATTACAATCATCAGCTTAACCTTCAGCCAAGTGTTATTTAGCATAAAACAATTTGCTTTCAGTTTAAATGGCAGTTGTGCAGAACAGCAGCTTATGAAGGAAAGTAAACTCATAGTGACTATTCTGAGAGGTAGGGACTACTAACAATTTGCTCACTTGAGTGCTTGCATTCAGAATTTATTGATCTTTATAGCTATCTCTCCAAAGTCAGCAAAACAGTTAATTAATCTTTTAGCACTGACTTTGATGTATCATACCATAAAAAATAAAAAGAAACAGCAACATTAATGTTGCAGTATTTTGTTTCTATACCACACACACCTCTTTAGCGCTGATGATAAATGTGTGTAAATATTAATATAGGCAACCTTTTGGCTTTGGATGCACATTGACTGCCACTGCTGTCTTACTTGACCGTGTCCCAGATGAGATAGACAGAGCCCCATGTGAAAATAGAACGTCCATGCTAGTAGTAGCTGCTCCTTCATAAGATCCTAATTATGTGTAAGTGTGATAAACAACAGCAAATCATGTGCATCTGTAAATGTCTGTGCTTGTGATTTTACACACTGGCTATCACTACTGCTTCTCTCTCTCTCTCTCTCTCTCTCTCTCTCTCGAGTATTCAGAACAAACACCCAATGTTATTTGTACACTGACGCCCCATCGGCATGGCAACCACACTTTGTTTACCCGCATGAGACACTGGTTTGAGGCATGTGTCCTCCCCCCTCTTTTTTTAAAATAAAAACATAGTTATTTGGAGGCATTTAGGTCTCTTTCATGAGCTTGGCTCGCTTTCTGGTGAGGACAATGTTTCACTTTGACCAAATGCCTCCGGTAAACTCTGAGCTATTATGGTGAAATGGAAAGCTGGTAATAAAACTAGTATTTCTGTGGAAACACAATTTTGTTTGTTTGTTGGTTTTCTTGTTGTTGGGGTCATAGCCTGAGTTAAACTCTTTAAATAATTTTATGTTACAAATGGTTAGTGCTTTTAATTTTAAAGCACTGGTCACAAAATATGTGACTAAATACACACTGATTCAATGCAGCTTCATAAAGCTCTTTCCTAGAAACTGATGTCTAACAACATATGAAACACATCACTACAATGTATTTATGTCCTGCAACAATACTAAGAGTGCTTTTCTACTTTGTACATCATTTAAGGAAATAAATGCAATTTTTAAGTCCCATAGGTCAAACATTTACAGATCCAGCACTGCCCAAATGTCTGTTTACAACTACTGTGCAAAGCACTTAATCTCAAACTAGGCACTCCACAGTAGCCTAGAGCAGACGACTATTGTATCATGTATCACCCAGGTGTGAATCTAACTCTAATGACCGTGTTGCAGAGTGTTCCTGAAAAGGAGCGCGTTAATCTTCCCTGGGTAAATAAATGTAGTAAAGTGCATAATTTGATGCACAAGCAGAGTAAAAATGCTTGGTGCACCCATCCAATGCACTCTTCTCATTTACAGTAACCCCGGAGGCTGTTACCATAGCAACAAAGACATGTCCCAAGGTCATGGGGAGGAGCTGAGCATTAAGTTGAACCCTGAAACAAGGCATCGCCTTGGCAACATAAAATCAGGTCAGTTGATCATGTGACAACCAGGCCCTGGGATAGACACGGATACTGAAGGAGACTTTTTTTTTTTGTTTGTACCAAGTTGACACAAACTCAACAAACATACACACAGAGGAGCATCTGCTTCATACTCCCCGACTTGTGACTGTCATGCTATTTGTTTCTATGTGTATATGAATTAAAATGAGACTCATCAACAATTAGAGTAGATGTAGCTCTAAACATGCTCAACATGTTTACACTTAAGGTTGGGTAACAGTCCTTTGCTTAAGTTGAAAATTCTAAAAATGCTGAAATGTGATTTAAATCAGGAACTATTTAAAGTAGTACAAGTAAACAAGATTACTAATATGACCAGACATTCAGTGCCAGCTTTCTGTACTTGACAGTTGTCGATTCTCTGTGCTACAGACACATTTTGAGGTTCTATTTACACAATGGCTTAAAAACATTTTACTGTAGTGACTGCCAGTACTGTTAACATAGATTGACAGCTTAATTATCATAGTAAACATACCTGACTCTTAACCGCCAACACCGTGAGACTGTATTTTCCTACTGTAACTAAAACCAAAAGAAAGTTGTGAAAAGTTTATGTAACAATATGATCTGTTCATCAATCAGTGATTAAGCGTAACTCTGAGAGCTGATGTAGAGGCCCTAATAGCCGAGCTACCAGACTATCAAGAACAATAAATAGAAATGTGGGTGGGGAGCAAAAAAACACATAACTAAGACAACAGAAATACTGATACAATTACGCACAACACTGGAGATACATGTAGCACATTAAGTGCCTGCTTCTTGGAAAAGAGTAATTCAGGAAGTCATTACCTACTTTAAAAAAAACATTACAACCAGCAATAAAATCATTACTTCTTATCCCTCTTTCCACAATATATTTCAATTGTATCAACATATTAAAATCCTCCATAAATCAATATCTATCTTTAATGGATTTCAGAGTTGGAATCAAAAGGGAAAGAGTTGTCACCTGGATTCACCTTGTCTATCTGTTTCATGGAAAAGAGTGCTTTGAATATTGTGAACAGTGTACACACACGCACAGGTTTGCAAATACACACAAACGCACACACAACAGAGAGTTTTCCTCCTACTCAGCAGCCTGGGATTCAGTTCCCTGTCTGTTGCACAACGCACTCAATAATACTGGCATGGTGTGTGTGTGTGTGTGTGTACACATCTCCATGTGCACCTATGAAACCATGCCCTGCCCCTTTCAGTCAGCTTTTCTATTGGTCCCCTGCTTGCTGTCCCTCTGTCACACACAGGGTTGGACACACATGCACGCACGCACCCACGCACACATTACACACGCACACTCGAGAGACACAGCAAGCACAGCTGTCAAAAAAGAGCCATAAGTAGGGTGTGTGTGTGTGTGTGTGTGCAATGAGATACTGCAAGAGCGGTATTTCTTGAAGGATTACACCTTGACCTAGCTTGTCTGGCTAATGCTTCTGTTACCATCGACAACATCCACACCAAGAGAGGAACACAAGAAACATGACTCTATAGGGATTTAGAGCGAGATATATTATGTTTTAGATTTTTCTTTTGCATTAAAGTTTTACCTATACATCTTTTACATTTAATGTCACATCAGCTTCTGTTTTCACAAATAATTTGTTTTTTGCTTCTATTTATGCGATTCAATTCATTAAAATCTTTCTCAGGATGCTAGGAGGGCACTCCAGGCTCCCTTGTGGGCTTGTTTGGCTCCACAAGCATGTCCTTCCTTATGGTGTCTTTGTTCTTTATTTGTATCTTTGTATGTAGATTGGAGGGGGGGGCATGACTAAACCCTCCAATAACAGAAATGGACCAAATGCACCAGAAGGCTGCTAGCCTTAGAAGGGAATTACACTTAAACTGACTTTTACTTGGCTATTCTGCAAAAGATACACTGCAACAAACAAGCTGTTTTTCTGGTTTTAAATGCGTCATAAGTGTTGGCTTCCAAGGACTGAGGAAAGTGCAGCGTTGCAAAGTTCTTGGATTGCACTGCAGGCTCTGGGTTCACTGGCTGCACACAACAAGACCAGCAACTAACTGGCTAACAATAGACTGGTTAGTTGAGCACAACCCAGTCTGTACCAGACTAGATCCCTTCATGTATGCGAATGGGTATGATTATGACCCAAATGATTAGAGACCTACAAAAGACATGTACGAGCAACTGAAGCACCTCTTTCAGATAAATAGACAGTTTGTATAA
The DNA here is from genome assembly GCA_011952105.1 of Coreoperca whiteheadi. Taxonomy (NCBI): domain Eukaryota; kingdom Metazoa; phylum Chordata; class Actinopteri; order Centrarchiformes; family Sinipercidae; genus Coreoperca; species Coreoperca whiteheadi. The sequence goes on from CM022477.1 coordinate 12,731,974, forward strand.
AACACTAATTCATACCTGTATGAATGTAAGACTCTCTATGAAGCACAAATTAAACTAGTCCTAATAAATTAGATTCCATAGTAACTATTTATACAAATGATCCAGAAATAGACATATCCCAACAATGTGTCACGGATACATTTTAAAGGAGTGAAATAAAGTTCTGACTGTCAGCACAGCATTAGAAAAACATTTACTCAACTAACTTACCTTAATATTACATAATATAACTAAATATTATAAACATATACTATTTGCACTACGCACAATTGCAAAAAGTCTCAACATCTGCAAACTTATTTCCTGTTTGAATGATTTTCATCTGTTCAGTTTTGTTGCAGACACGTTCAAACATAAACCAGGCCTCATTATTATCTTAATGAATTATATGTAACTGCTTTGGCAATACTGTTGAACTATTATGCCGGTAAAGCTCAGTACATTGAAAATGAGAAAAGCAGTGAGAGGGAGAAAGAGAGCAGACCAACACACACAATGAGACAGAGAGAGAAACATGAACTACCTCTTGATTGTGCAACTGACTCACTAACCCTCTACACTATCACTGCAGGTCAAAGTTCAGTACGCTTGAAAGCTGCCCAAATGTGCTTTGTGTACCTGATGACCACGCTTTTTACTGCTGATAAACAGAGACACGTCTCCACTATTATTCATACAATATGCATACACGCACAATGCAACAGCATGCCCACCAATCTAGATAGCATAGACAGTGGTGCAGCTAAAATAGGCAATGACACTCTGTACACAACTTGGATAAGGCAGACAAATGTACAGAGATAAATGAAGATCAAAACACTCATGCACATCTTTTGTCAGCACGCACACAGTATGGAGACATCATCAGGGAACCTGCTGTCTTGAACAATGTTGCAGAGGTTTAGTTTGAAAGCACTTGCTCACTCCCTAACTCCCCTCTATTAGGCCTTCACAGGTGGGGACATTAACTGAGCATCTCCTGATGTCATTACTTGTGAAATAATAACAGATGTTTAATGCCATGGTGTGGTCACATTACTTTATGCAGGAATTTACAAGGTCAACTTGATGACACACTATCAAGGTTTTGTTTGTCATGTTACAAAAGGCTTTTACTGTTTAAACTTTAAAAAGTAAAAGTAAAGTTCAGTACAGAGAAAAAGCTACAGTATAAGTAGTAGTGCATTTCTTAGGTCAGTGTTGGTGTTGTCCTCTTTTCTTTCCATATTCTTCTCTTCTCTCCTTTCCTTTCCTTCTCTCTCTACTTGTATTTTTATCTACTCTCTTCTTCGTTTCCTCATCCCTCCTCGCTAATACTACTATTCTCCAGGGCAACGCATCACAACATAACAACATCACCAAGACACGTGACACGGATGTTAGCGAAGGCGAATAAAATACAGAGCAGAGCTCTCTCTCAAACACACACACACACACACACACACCACACTGTGTGCTGCAGAGAAGAAAACTGTGTGAAAGAGACAAAAATAAGAGAAAATAAATAATTTTAAAAAAGTAAGCAACAGAGAAAGAAAATCCTCCATTACTCTTCTGCATGTATAGTGTATGTACAGTATTTACCTGTAAACACATGTGTGTGAGGAGCTAACATGTGTAAGCGAAACTGACAGAGTGCACTAACGCTGAACATCAGAGCACAAGCTGCCACCTGAGGGAATTACTCCGTATTACTCAGTCGAGGCGTGTTAGCGCAGAGGGCCTGAAGACGCAGGAGTCACAGGGAGCCCGGCTTTGATCGGCCCCCTGAGATCCCACCACTGGGATAAGGGGAATATGCTGGGAGGGAGGCTTGAAGGGAACACACACACATATAGAATCACATCTTCAAAAGGTGTACACATGCGCGCACACAAACTGAGGTCTTCAACTTACATTTTTCCAAACATTCATGCATACTTTCCAGCCCACCAACATAAACATAATGTGCACCAAACTCACCTCACAAAGAAGACAAGAAATAAAATTAACCAACCAACAATTAAAAATAGGTATTTAAATGTTTTAAATATAAAGTGTACAAGGATAGTAAATAGTCCTTATGCGACAGGCCTGCTCTCCAGCAGTAATCTGACAGCGAAGCAGGCGGCAGGTACAGTATAATGGCCGGATTACAGACGTTCTACCCCCGTATTAGACAAGGGGATATAAGCTGCTGCTTTAAGAGCAGGTTACATGAGACCTCCTTCTACTCATTGACACAAACTTTTAGTCTCACTCGCCCACACAATTTCATTCCTGTCAAGTGTGTACAGAATCACTAGTCAACCTGTGCTCTTTTTCTTGTCTGTCATGCGTTTAACTGTGGCAAGAGAGCGGTTTCCTTTTGATGGCTTTATTGCTTTCCGGTATACATGCCAAGGTTAAAGCTCTTTGGTTAAGAACAGAAAATATTCTGTTATCGTGGTGGCAAACTTTCATTTGGCACCTTCCAGAAAAGTTAAACCAATGTAAACATCAAAGCGAAACCACACACATACATTTTTGGATCAGAGAGGGGATGGGCTAATCTCAAAATTGCCTTTACCAAGTAAACTCAAAACAAAAATTATAAAAAACTAAAAATTGTTTCATCGTTTACAGAAAAATGTAATTTATTAGACATCATATAGAGAAAGATACGATGGAGCTCTTACATAGTTCAGCCATATACCTCACCCTATCCCTCCTGGGAGAAGAACATGTCAAGCACCACAGCACACTGATGCAAATCAACACTAAATACACTTTATTTGCATGTTAACTTGATGAGAAGTGAATGGTAGAAAGCGGGTTAAACACAAAGCTACTACTAAAAGATTAAGTTTGAAGGGGGAAACGCAGATATTGCATACTAAAGACATGAAGGCAGTGCCGTGAATCTTCTGGTTTTACAATTGGCTTCTCATATTTGAACATATTTGTTTCTATAATGTGCCAAATACTTTCATATCCTTCTCTGGACACTAAGGTGAGTTGACTTTAAGAAGATATTTGTTATTACGGGGTTCACAGCATGACCTGAGAAAGTCTCCAGTATACGTCATGAAGCACCACGACTGTGGCAGGTTTCTGCTGGCAGCACAGGTGCTCACATGCACACACGGATATACAGACACTTGGCCAGAACACTGCAGGTACCCCCTCCCAATCCCGCTGATGCACATAACTACACACATAAAGTGCAGGTGCTCACACTGCCCCACCAGCTGTCCCTTGAGATCCTGCTACAAGGTCTGATGACCAAGACAGAGAGGACAAAGGAACAGAGAGACTATAAGCGAAAGGACTGAGCAGACGCCAACACTGACAGGTGTGTGTACTATATGTGTGTGTGTGTGTGTGTATGTGTGTGTGTGTGTGTCAGGTCGTGGCTCACTTCCAACATGCTGCACTGCCCTTAACCCAAATAAAGTCTGGTTATCTTTGTTTAACCTTGACTGCTAGTGCTGTGTGTAAATTTATGTGCGTATGTGTGTGTTTGGATATCATGCCCTTGGTGGCCTTTTACAAAGTATGAATGCAACATAAGTGCTCATTTGAACCTGCAATCATCAAACAACAAGCCCTGGGGGGGGGGGCATAAAAATTTGCTCCTTCAGAAATCTGAAACTCAATAATAACGTGGCATTCAGGTCAGCATAGTTGTTTCTTGTGACACATGACACATCATGAAACTTTGTCATTCTTTGGTAGGGGTGAGAGATAATCAGTTATATAACACAGGTCACAGGGTCAGAGCAGCTAGACAGCATGGCCACACCCTGCCTGGCTGTTAGAATTCCCAAGTGAGCTACACTGACAATACTTGAGAGGCTGGAGATGTACAGCACCGCTGTCCTGCCTCCAGGGGCCAGGCTCAAACATGCCCAGGGTGACCTCTCAGCTTGCTGCAGTTACACAGAAATGAGCCACGAGAAAATGCAAATATTCTAGGCAGATTGAAGTAAAAGATAACAAATGGTAATAAACTAATTAGTTAAATTGGGTCGATAAAATGTCTGCAGTGTTTTGCTTTCTCTAGTTGTTGTTTTTTTTATTCCCATGATTAGTGTCTACAAGGAAGCAAATGGACAGATGCTTAGTTTATATGTCATGCGAGGGAAGAAGAGTAAGAGCAAGATCTCCCTGAACCAAACCACACATTATTTTTTAACAATTTGTAAGTGCATTGTGTACTCGTGAACAAATAGCATCTTGTAAGGTGCTACCCCATGTCCTTAACTCCTCTTTCAGTGTGCCTAATGTTCTGGCGAGGAAACCCATGACTAAAATACTTCCAGGGTGTTGGGACTAATTACTGTTCTTTTTTCAAGATGATAGCTACCTTGAGGCGACAATGGTAGCCACTGAGACACTGTATCACTCATATAAAACATATCTAATTCAAAAACATATACTATGCACTTTTGCTAGCTATCAATATATCACAAAATAGGGAGGAGTGCTGAAGCTTGCTACCCAGCTATATATTGTGTTTTTTTCTAATACAATAGTGCAGTTGCTTGAGGCACCTTGTTAGACTGGGTGTTAGTCACAGGGATGGGCACCATGGGGCTACAAACTGCTACAAGGTCATACTGCGATTACATTGTTAGAATATCCAACAAATAAAATGTGCACTCACACAAACACACACATTGTTACATAGAGATTGTAGCTAGCTGTTGTCGGCCAATACTAAATACATTTTAGGACATTTGTATCCATCCTATCTGAATGCAGAAGTCTGTATTTTAGTATATAAGTACAAGAATTTATACATATCCTTAACTTTCACATAATGCATATAAATATATTTAGCTCTTATATTCTGTAAGTCTTTGCATCGAAATCACAGAAAATAATGGCCAGCTTAACCAACAAACAAAGTTCAATCCAATAAATCACTGCCAACAAAGCCAGTTGCAGCTCAAAAGTTTAAATGAGGACAACGTAGTGGCTGATTCTGCCTTTCTATGTAGAAAAAAAAAAAAAGACACATGCATTAGATAGTACACACACACACACACACACACACACACACACACACAGGCACTCGAGTCAGGGAATTCTAAGTGCAATCTCTTCTGACACATACTGTACCAAAACCCTCTCTTACACTCACGGATTAACACGGATACAGTACACACACATGTGCGCGCACATACACAGGATTGCCCCGAGTGTCTATACATGATTAAAAGACTGAAAGTGGGGCAGGCGCACAGTTCTAGCTCTGTGAAATTACTGCAGTTCCTTTCAGTCCACCTTGAACACACACACACACACACACACACTCCCATTAGACAAGCTCTATGTCCAGTAAGTCTGCATGGCTACACGCACACATTCACATGTCCACAACCCACATAGCATTGGTTCAATAATTGAGTGATTCCCCCGATGAAGCAGCAGTGGAGAGGGGAGCAACAGAGCCAACCAGTTATTGGTGCTGGCCAGACAAGAGATGATACTTTTGTCTTTTTTTTTGTTCAGCCCCTCCCTACCATTCATCTACACGCTGAGGTAATGTTTTGATTATAACACCCCAATATTGCAATATCCAATATTAGACATTACATTCCTCACCATGGACTGAGTGGGGGGTACAAACTGCTCCATGAAACCCTCATGTTACACAAACTACGTGAAAAGGATCTATGAAATCTTTCTAAATAGCATGTGCTATATCAGTTTTTCATTTAAAGTAGTTAGCTGTGAAAAGAATCTGATTTCACTGTACAGTAATGCATATTTCAAAAGTAGCTTACACAAAGCTTTTCAGCTGAGCGCAAATTAAAGGATCAATTGAAAGGATAAAAAAATACCCCAGGGAATTGAAAGGTCTCATTAAAGTCAAATCAGTGGTCATGATGCTTGTCTTGCTGTTGATACACAATTACAAAATGCTGCTTACTGAGATATTCTTTGGAAATAGCCTAATCAAACATTATTTAGAAAACTATGCAGCAGCTCTTGCATCACTATGATATTCCATGCAAGACCAGATGATTTGACTTTTTGCATCTCCGCTGTTAAGGGATCATCTGGACATTCAGTTTGTGGCCTCTGAACTTTTCACAGAAAGCAACATCTGCAAACTTTGTAGGTGCCAAATATAGCTTTCACAGAATTCAGATGACAGTTTGCTTTCGCAGTCCTCTGAACCGCAAACATTATCTGGTCAAGTAAATTTAGATATCAAACAGAAATAAGGCAGCAGTGAACATTAAACCGCCGGAATGATTTTGCACATTGTGATTTTATATATTACTGATATATTCAGTGTAGTTTCTTCTTCCACACTTGACAGGACAAAGTAAATTTGAGTTGCTTTAAAGTGCTGGGTAACACTTTTTTATGAAAGAAACTGATATATATATATAGACATATATTTTGGAACAAAGCACTTCAATCATCCCTAAATTAAACCTCAGATCTCTCTCTCTTAAAAGATGGTCAGACATGAACATATTTTAGCCAGTTCCAGCTCACAATGAGTCATCCACAAATGTTGAGAATCAGGCTGGAAATCTGACCCACAGCGCCTTGGTCTGGGAGATATGGCTTCTGTTATGTTACATGGTTTTACAATTAGAGGTGCTTCAAGATATACTGTTGTTGTTATATTGGACTAAAATTGGCATTTGCCTGATTTTCCCAAATGCTAAATTCCATATTAACCACATACCATGTCAGATATCAAAACTGTAGTTTCTCTGTTTTTTAGTATATGCTTTATCCCTCTCATGAAGAAAACTGGCTCACATCTTTATCTTATGATGTCTTTAACGTATGCTGTTCAAGAAAAAGGCAACTGCATTAAATGTAGTTTATACTGGAGGTGAAAAAGTAACACTGGTGCAAGTTACACATCTTTCACTGTGTGCTCAGCTGAAGGTAATTCTCAGAGAAAACTAGACAGTCTGAGCTTAGCCCCATCTGGTCAAAACCTTTTTTCGTCTCGTGGGGCTTACAAACAGAAAATCGTATAAATGAGTACAGGACACAAGCTTACTACTTTTACGAGGCATTATGAAACTGTGCCTCAGTTTTAAAAGATTAGACGTAAACAACAACAATATAAACCCTACAAATCTCTTCTCCAAAGCTGAACCAGAGAGGACTGAGCAGTATTAGTACTGGTGGACTCTAATCATGTGTTGCGTTTGGCAAACACACTTAGGATGGAGAAAAACCTTTGCAAAAAGTTCAAATAGAAACCTGCAAATCCAGCAGCTTCTTAACAGCCTTGTGCAATGTTTCCGAGAATTAGATAATAGGTTGTTTGTGAGAGAGGTGACTTGAGTTTCTATGTTGTGATTTGGGAATTGAAAGAACACTTTTGCAATGTGAATCTTTGAACTTGTGGATGTGTGCAATTTTTGATTGATCATTCAGCTGAAAATGGGTGTTTCTATTTCAACATCATCACCAGGTAAACAGAAAAAGTAGGTGCAACACTCCAAATGATTACTTCTAAGAGAAGCTTTTATGAAATACAGATAGCTCTGGGTCATGTTGATAAAGCATAGACTTGTTGCAGGTCAGCAGATAGGAAGAAACATGCTCACACTTGCACACACATTTTAATGTGCTTGTTAATGGCTACATTTTACAAACAAGAATACATGGCAAACAATGCAAACTCTGACTCTTAGCCCTACTTAAGGGCACAGGCTGCAGCTCCCTCTCTGGATAGGGCAACTGACAGAGCAATATTTTGCAACTACTTCAGCCTTTTTCTTAGGTATATGGACATTACCCAGACAACCAAATATAAACACAAGCTGTCAGCACTAATAACCAAGCTGCAAGACAGCATCAGCTGGCTCATACTTTGTAGCCTTAGGGAGCCACACCTCCTCAAAACTCAAATGTACAGCCCACCTCCAAAAGTAATACCTGCCTTGTGCTCATATACAGTGACAACATCTACTATTAGCTGTAAGGTTTGAAAAACACATGACAGTTTCTCTTGCACAGTTACTAACATGTCAACAATTCTGTCATGTCTTGCTATATAAAGCTGTATATCCACAGCAACCATTACGCACTAGAACATGTGTGCGACACAAACAAAGAGGAGTGAACCTATAAGGAAACAATGCCTGAATGATGAACAATGAGTTCATTGACTTCACACTTGGCAGGCATATTTCCGAGGACCCAAGGAGGTGCAGTGTTGAGTGTGAAGTAGTAGTAGAAAAAAACTGTTGCCCTCCTATTATAATTACCCTCCTTTTATAAAGATTCAGATTTTTTAAACGGATTTGATCACTATAGAAAACTTAAAACTCAAATTTATAAATTGGCAAAAACTATTAGATTATTTAGACATTTCAAGTTTACTCCAGTTTAGCAGACCCCAGAGGTTTTTGATTTTGTTATTCTTCTTTCCTTTCCCTACATTTTGTTATTTGCTGTACAATTTAATTTATTTTTATATTGTGAAGTATATTTACTCCAACTGTCATAACGAAAAACTGTCTGGAATATGTATGTAATGAATTAATTGAATTTTCACAATAAAAGTTGAGAAAAAAAAAACTGCACGAACTCTCGGGTTTTACAGGTCGATGATGTTGAGAAAGCTGCAAGCAGCAATAGCGGAGGCCAAGCAATCAGCACATTCGGAACAGGCACTGCTGCACTAGTTCAACAAATGGGACAGCCCTGAACCCTCGCTCCTGTTTAGTATGTAAGATAATATCACAAGTATGAGTGTTTGAGCCAAAGTACTTACAAACCTTTACAAACTTTTTCATTTACCTCATTTAGACTTCATCAAGGTGAATGGACATTGGCGAAAATATGTTGGATTTTACACAAGGCAATCTACTAAAAAGCCTCCAATTGCATTAACAGTGGTGGAATTGAACCATCAATCAGGTCCAGCCAAGACCTAAACTCATAAATACTGAAGCAAGTTAATAATATTCTTAACTTGCGGTTTCCATTCCCCTGCTAAGTTACATTAATGTCGCAGAAAGGTATACTGCATGCCTTGTGAAAAGCATGCACATGAATACACTTTAAGATAATAGTAAATTCAAGACCTTTATCTGATCTAGTCTGGAACCAATCATCACTACGGTTGTGTCTCTGGCAGAAAATAGCACATTTACAGTCTTTCACCTTCAAATCTGATTTTTCAAGAAAGACGTCAGCAGATACTGGAGAGTTAAGCTACAATTATACAATCAACTGTTGGGGTCCTTGGTTTGGTATACAAAAAAAACATAGTTAGCCTGTTTTCTCAGTACAGTAAAATTCCAGAAAATATACACTCTGAAATTCACAATAAGTTTATGTACGCTCCATTAGTGATGGCAGTTATGACAGGTGTTTTTGTTCAAGTTTAATGTCTTGAAATAACATACATTTTGCATGCCTTTCCTCATAATAACCCCACCTTTGACCCACATGCACACACAAATTCTTTTTTCCCTCCCCACACACCAGCCCTCATGCAGTTAAGTGTAAAAGTGCTTCCTAAAATGGTTAAGCTACCTCTGCACTCTCACCCCACCCACCCTTTCAGCAGTAGCGTTCAGTTAGGTAGCGTGTCCTGTCAGGTTGCAAATGCACTCAGCTATCCATCTCAGGCAGCCACACTAGAGGTAGTGTGGGGGCAAATCACTAGCAGAGCAAATGGCATGTTATGTAGCATTAAACCAAGCTGACTGGGCACTCGCCTCAAAAACCAAAGCACTGGATTGAAAGAGGAAGAGTAAGAAAAGCATCTCTTCGCTCAAAAAGATTGTCTGTTGTTGGGTTTTGAGGCTAATTGGTGGTGAGAGGTTTGATAGGAGGCGGGGAGTTCTGATGTTTTTTTTTAGGTTAGTGGTTAACACTACACATCTGACAGGCAGGCGTAGTAGGAGCTCATTCTGAACCTATCTTGATGGAGGTTGTCTTCAAGTGCTGTGGGAAATATTGTACTAACTCTCTCAGAACACATTACCAATCACACAATGTAGTAAATGTGGCATGGAAACTCACAGTTTCTTTTTATCTGAGTTGCACTACTGTGACATTTATGGGGCATGCTATCAGAGAAAAATAGTGAAGAGCACAGAATTAATGTCAACAACTCACAATAAAAGTTAAGTTCTTTTAAAGTATTTGCAGTGCCCCTAATCACTATTATGGTCTTACAGCACTTCACAATACCCACGCTATGAACAAAATGGAAGCAACATCTGAAACCTTAGACCTTCAGCTGAGTTAACATTTGAATTAAATCCTCAATATGAAGAAAAAAATCTCTAGACAAAAGGGATTTACCGATACAAACTACAGGGTGATCCACATCAACAGTAGCTTGGTTACTTAAGTAGACTGTCAGACCATCAAAAAACAGACATAATACACACAGTACGTAAATGTTAATTATAGGGCTGCACCTAACAATCAATTTTTGTAACGGTTATTTCTTCGATTAGTCGATTAATCTAATGACTAATTTATGAATTATCCTAAAGATTATTTGATTATTATTCAATTAATATAACAATTCTTTACCCAAAATAAAAATCATATATTAATATTTCAATATTTTATTCAATAATTTTCTCTTAAAAACAAACCAATGTAACAAGAAACAATGTATACACCGTTAACTTTCTTTGTCAGCACTATGTTTTATAAAGTCGCCCAAAAAACAACTCCCATTTTGGATGTTTTCAGCTGCGATTCCATTCTGCAGTCTTCTCAATCATCGAAACCAACATGGCAGAGAATGACACCAGCACCAACAGGTGCACTTAGAAGCTTTTACAAAACAATGGCATAAGAAGGCCTACATTAAACAGGACACTCTCTGTGTGTGTTTCTCTGCAGAGCATTTACAACTATCAGTAGACCTCAGGGGAGGGGTAGAGCGAGGGGAGGTTGTGGGCGAGGTTTTCATACAAATCAACGTATTTCCGTAATAGATGACCTCGATTATGTTGAATTGCCCCGGGCTTAGTTTATTACATACAGTATATGGAAACATGTTTTTCACATTGCAAGCAGTCTAACAGCCATGCATTTTCTTTCTGTATGGGTTAGCAAATTAGACCTCAAGTTTCTCCTGAGGTGAGTTATAGGTTCCTATAGGTACCTAATTGTTCTATGATGATGAGGAGGAGTCTAAAACCAAAACCATCTTTAACTGAGGCTTACTGAGGTCTGACGTGGGAAGTTTAAAAGTTCCCGTAAGAGCTATTAAGGTTATGGGAATGTACAAATTATTATGGTCTGATGAGGATGCCTAGTAATTTCCCATTAGGTCAACTTTATTCTCCTACCACAGGTATTTTCCCTGGGCAAGCCCCTGCAATGGGTGTGTACACTAGCATAAGCACAGCTGTACCAAGTGCGTGTGTTTATGTGTTGTATGTCCATGCAACTATCTGCCATAATGGTCTGTATATTATGTAAGTTGTGCATGAGCCTGTCAATAAGTGTGAAATATGAAATTATGCATGTACACATTTCTTTCTTGTCTGTCTGCTGTGTAGTATGTGCATGAGGGTTTGACATTGTGTTTTTGTGAACATGAGTGTGTACAACTGTGGCTCATACAGGGCAGGTATTACACTGAGCCATTTTGCAGCCAAGTTAACTCCCCCACTGTGGCAGTTGATAGTAGATGACAGTGTCAGGAAAGCAGGCCTGGCCAGGCCACAGTGAAACCCCACATTAACCTCATTTATCTGTGTCGTAGCTCATCACCTGACCCTGCTACACACTCTCTGATGAACACACTGGCAAAAACACAAGGCTGAGCTGTGGCAGACATAAACACATGCACACACAAGAAATACCTAACTCAATGCAAGCATGCACGCACACACACACCAACATACAGTCATGGATACATGCAAAATACAAGCTGTACACATAACATACATTCAGTAGTTAATATTCCTCAACATAAGTTCTCACCTATCAGCAATCTTATGGAACCAATGAAATATGTGAAACAAGGACAATGACACAAATCTAGCAAATAAGAATTATAATTGGACACAAAGTGAACTTCATAGGATTATAAAACACAATCAACTATGACAGTAATACGAGGTGCATTAATGGTGACATTTCTTTAAAATAAGCCCTGTAATTTCTTTAAACTTTTAAAAGTGTAAGAGCAGGAAGATATTGAATTTTCTTTATTTTATCAGTGCAGTACCATACACAACAATGAATTCCATTAGGAATGTACTGCCGTACTTGTCTTGCACTGTGCATTTGTCAATACACTCAAAGCAGAAGTAATGCCACCATTTTAGAACACAACTGTGTAATTTATAGCTCCAATTTAGTTGCGTCTCCTCAGCCAACAATGCATACAATCTTCTTACTTTCAAGGGACACTTTGGTACTCATCAAGCAATAGTACCAGGCCACTGGAGAAATTTGGTGAAAATATATTACCAAAGATTTTAGTCTAGGATAGTTAAAGAAAAATAGAGAAAGAGACACTATCTAAAGAGGTCCTGATACTGTAATTGGTGATGGACTCATGGGGCTCATGGGCAGACAGGGAACATCCTGGCTCACTAGGTCTTATCTTTGTCAGCAGTGTTTTAGCACACCTCCCTGACTGTCATAGCCAAATGCCCCTGTTCCAATGTCATGAGCTTACTACATAGCTAAAAAAAGGGCCGGAAATAATAGCCAGTCCAGAAAGCTTGTCAGCTAACTAGCCTGCAGCCAAGCATCCAGCCAGATGAGGCTGATCCACGACCATAGCCAGTCAGCCATCCAGTAAAAAGATGAACTGGCCAAGCAACAACTATCAGCCAGCCACCCAGCCGGACAGACAGACAGACAGACAGAGAAGGCCAGCAATCCAGCCACACATCCAACAACTTGCTCTATTCAAACCACACCACAGGAAATAGTTTTAGTCTTACAGACACTGTTTTAAATATTGCCTGTGGTTTAGTTGCACAGGCTTGCCTCAACCTGCCCTGCAGTGCCCACCCATATATGCTGCTGACCATATGGTGACCCAAATTTTCATACACTGATGCAGAAAAGGGGGGGGGGGTGATAACAACTGGCCGTGGACAGACTGGAATTCAGGACTGCACATGCCACATCACAAAACATCATTGAAATGAGATATTGAGGATGCATTGTACGGACCCTCCCCATACTGCCATGTGCTGTGTCTTGACATCAGCATCCTAAGGAGTAAACAGTAGTAATGGAAAGCAAACTTGTGCCAAGAACAACATTGGTGAAGGGTGGGTTTTGGTATTCCAGGGATTGTTTCTATCACTGGCCATTTTCCTGTTATTGAATTCCTCTCTTTCAATGCATATCCTCCTGGCTCAGACTTAAGTCATTGTTGATACCCATACACCCACTTTTCAACTGAGGTTCTTGGGGCTTCACTCACAACAATTAAGGTAGAAGCACCATTAAAACTAAGTAGTACATGAAGAGTAATTTTTTTATCTGAAATGTACATTTTTATTTAAGATTTAGTGGAATAGGCACATAATGGGCCCTCTTCAGCTCACATGGATACGTTTTAATACAACAACAACTATAGTTTATTTTACTTTAAGGTGCAACATTTTATCAACTGGCCCTGATTTTACAGAGGAACCACTGCAGAGACCAGGGTTCAAACAGCAATGCTTCCATTTTGGCCCCAACATGCACAGCTGCCTGTGTTCACATGTGGGAAGCCAGTGAGGGATTGTGCTCTTGTTGTGGCAGTAAAAATGTGAAATATTTAGGTTACATGTATATTTTGGTACATTGGGGTACATAATTGTACTTTTGAGGGGACAAATTGTCTGAAAATATACTGCCATTTCGAAAAGACAGACTTCTGCTCTACCTTTTACTGAAAGTGAGGAAATGTATGGATGGCATAGAGCAATTTACATTTTCTTCACCTGTTTTGGCTACAGTTATTGACTGTTTAGAATAAACAGGATTAAGACTATAGAGGATTTTGGACACTGATGCTAATATGGAATACATATTCCTGAAATACCTAATGTAATATTTTATAGATCAAGATTTTCCTCTCAAGGCCATTTTGATTAATATATTTACTGTAGCCCCCTAAATTAACTGAAATTAAGTTTTGAATCAGCATAATAATGTATTAGTTGTTCTTTTATCTTTTGTACTTTTATCATAATCTTTACACAGACATTGCCTATGAATGTGATGCTAATGTCCAGGTAATAGAAATCATTACATTTGTGCTCTAATATATTTAAATGACCCCAATTCCTTGCATTCTTCTTTGATCTCTCTTCATCACTATCTATCTGGCTGTGTCCCAGGTTGTCAGCTTATCCCTGTCCCAGGCCTGGAGCTGTGTGGGGAAGAGAAGAGTCTGCAGGAGTAGTCTGACTGCCAGTCAATGTCAACTCCCCACTGTAATCCTCTACTGCCTCTGATAAGGATAAGGCAGAGAAGACTAGGCTAGCAGAAGAGAAGAGACGAGACAGGGAGAATATGTGAAACCCAGTTGCAAGGAGACATGAAGACATGGAAGATTGAAGAGAACAACAGAGGCAGACATGTACATGACACAACAAAATGTGGAGATGAGTAGAAATATTATTTAGGGAAGGGACCATTTAAGCAACAAATCCAGATTCTACCCCCCGAAGAAAAAGTGCCGTGGCTTTGTCATCAGTGAGCCACAGTTGAAAGAGCTTTGAGCCATTGCTATATTATGCACCATAATACCATTAAACACAGAGAAAATAGCTCCAACCACATTTGAATTTCCTATAAAAAGAGAGCGGTTATCAGTTAGGTTCTCCCTCGTTTAACTTGGCCCTCAAAAGGCCAATGCTTAAAACTCTTTCCTCTCACCCAGGCTTTGCTTGGCGTATAATCAAAAATGAATCTAGGCAGAGAGATCAAAGGAGCAGCATACTGACTGACTATTGCATGATGACTTACATGCGGTATCACATTTGATGTATAGCTCAGGCACAGGAACTATCTTTCTAGAGAGAGTTTATGAAACAGCTCTGAGGATTTGATTAGTTGCTTGGATTCAAATTGATACAAGAACTCAAATTTGTAGCCTAAAATCTTGTTTTTTGCCCACAAGAGCACTCATGTCATCATTTAGACACTATACACTCTAGAGTTCAGTCCAGTTTAGCCTTTTACAGCAACCTGCCTGGCATATAGACAACTGTGTTAGTGGTCGACCGATATGGGTTTTTCAACGGCCGATGCAGATGATATTTAAAGAGCAGGGCGGCCGATCATGTTGGTTTTATTGTTGGCTCAGTGAAATAATGCCATTTGGGACTGGATTTCTGTCCTGCCAATCTGTAAGTATGAAAATAGAAAAAATACAAGGTCAGTATTTGGGTTAAAAATTGAAACAAAAACAAAAAGAGTAATTTAAAATTCCATGCACATTACACACTAATATACCTGGTTATCTTAGCGAGAAACATTTTGTTTTAGATGGAATTTTTATTAATTAATGAAATAGAAAAAACAAAATGGGTTATGCTGTAGATGAAAAGAATATGCTCTAAAGAATAGCGTGGTAAAGTATGTCAGAAGCAATGTCCTTCAACTGCATTATTCTATACATTATAACGTGATATATATTTAACGCTAGCCAATAACGTTTTTAGATTTGCTGTCATTTAGGATCGGGTGAAAATTTTTTAAAATTTTTATGATGATGGTGACTGAAGAAATTTAGGCAGAAGTTTATAACAGAGTGCATGAAAGTTGTAGTACAGGGATCCAAAGTTACTTTTTCACCACCTTCCCAAAACACATTTTTGCTCCTTTATGCTTGTTGACTGACTCGTTTACATGCCAAATAGCCAAACTAAGCACACAAACAGATGGAGAAATGTTTTCATTCACATTGCACAGCCTGCTCATATCATCTACCAAGTGACTAGAACTGACAACAATGTGAGAGAGAGTAGTTTATGTCCTGCGAACCCACTACTATCTCCTCTTAAACACTATGCCAGGTTAGCTTGGTGAATTGAAGCACAGACAAACTAATATAACAATATTTTGGTATCGGAAGTGTTCTGGTTTCCATTTGTAGTCTGAGTAGTATTGCACCAATCACGTTTGAGCAGGCTTTGGTTGCATTCAGGTAAACAGTATGAGTGAAGAGCAAAAGAGGCGGAACACATTGGCCAAAATGTAACCTCAGAACCAATAGGCTCTCATCAGACGCCGATTTAGCTTTTTATCAATCTCATAACCCTAGACATTAGCTTTTTATTTGCCTTTGCATTCAAATAGTCATCAGATGATAGCCAATAGGTTCCGAAATTGCATAGGAGAGGAAATCTATGCCCGGATATCACTTTTAGCCAATGGGTTCCGAGATTGCAGACAAACAGACACACACTCACGTGCAGAGGGAGAGATGCAGATGTGTCTGCAGACATTTTTTGTTTAAATCAACCTTGTGACCGCAGACATCGTCCGATGCCGATTATTTTAAAATGCCAACCACTATAACAGTATATCATTTCATTTACACTGGCAGCGATTACAGAGCCAAGGCCAACACAGGGCTGAACTAAGTCCCAAAGCCAGCTTCCCTTTTTCACATGGTTATTGAGCCATGCATTTATCGACCCGACAGTGTAACACAAGTTTGTGGGATGGCTTTAGTCCTCTCTCCCTCTATTTCTCTCTCGCTCGCTGGGACTACCTTGGTCATTTAGAAGATTGGTATTGATTAGATTGCCACTTCAAAATAAAGACAGTAAGCATGGAAACAAGGTCACAAAGACAGCAAATTTGTAGAAGCACTCTAATGTTCATACTCACACACACAGAAGGTATAGATCCAAGTACTGTAAAGTGGTAAACAGAACAGAATCTCTGAATGTTATAATTAATGTTTTGTTTGAATTATACATTTAAAAAATGACTAATGGGGGTTCAGCAAGTGCATTAGTGAAACTCAGTGATTCACAAGACCATCCATTGACCCTTACATCACCAATGACATATTTTCACTCTTAGATGAACTGCAGATTTAATTGTCTGTTGTGGCATCTCAGTTGAATTACTATTGTGGTCCCATTCAGACAGCAGTCTAAGAAACACAAGACTGTGCACTAAGCAATAAAGGCCCACGCGATCACACACGGTGGAATGTTCTTTCACACAAAAAACTCTCATTGATCCCCTTTAAAAGCAGTATTCTGTGTGTGAGTGCGTCCTTTCTCTTGTGTGCATGCACGTGTACTCGGTGCGCTCATGAAGAGAGGAGGATGAAAGGAAAAGCTGAAAAGGTCTGAGCGCACTGCATGGTTCAACTAGACAGCTCAATCTCTTGATCTGTCACCACCCACCACTCTTTATTTTTTCTAAATCATTTTTCTCACACACTCTGTTTTTGTCCCACTTCGATCCTATGCTACACACAATGATGTGTTTCTTTTCTGCGCATATCATGTAGCTTCTTGTGTAAAAGGAGAGGGCCAGCCATTAACCTGTGACAGCAATCTGGTGTGAATGCAACAAATAGGGGTTGACCTCATTTTCATTATCCATCATCAAACATAAAAGTTTTTATATCGAATTGATATGCTGAACATCGTGGATTGTGTTGAAATACATATTCTTTAGACCTACAATTTGAGTGAAATTTGTTTGTGTGATTGCTTTGTCTCTTTTCAGTGTACAATAGACAGAGTTGGAGCAGGTAAATATTTTTCTATGTATGTTTACATCATTTTAACAAGTTTATATATTTGTTATGGCTCAGTCAGGGCTATACTGGTAGTAGTAAACTTTGGCTCCCCATAAGAGCTGATAGCTTCTTATTGAAGTGGTGTTGTATTCAAAAGATAATGTTTTGATGAAGCATGATTTACATATGTTTAGATTAGAGTCCGACCGATATTATCAGTCAGTTGATATTATGGCCTGATATTGGCATTTTGCAGATATATCGGTATTGGCATGTTTGTTAGCCAATATACAACTGTTTCATTTTCAGTATATTAGGCAGACAGAAAGGCTCACATTCCTTTATTTGTTTCAAATATTATTAACCAGAGTGTGCACTTACTAAGTGCCTTCTGAGTGCCATTGCATAGTCATATCGGTGCACAATCCACATAGAAAAAGTCTATTTTCATTCCAGCTCAAAAATTCAATATATCGGCAGCCATATCGGTGATGGTTTCCCCTCTAAAATTGGTATCAGTCTCAAAAAAATCCTGTATCAGTCAGGCTCTAGTTTAGATGTCTAATCTGTCTGGTTACAACTAGACAGATTTGACTGATCAGACCACCTAAAGCTTTGGAAGAGTTCTGTGCAGGGCTTGTTTGTTTTTTTAATGTGTGCTCACATGATCTGAGGACAATGTGCGCAAAATGTAAAAGAACAGAGCGAGAATGTTTACTCAACCATGTAGACTGCAAACATCTCAGGGGATATGGGTAAATGTTATTTCAAATTTTCACTACACTTCTGCCTGTAGTGTATAACCTGTCAAAGTTATTCTGTAAGCAAACATTGCAAGTATGTACTGTCGTTCCAACTAATTTCTCAACAAATATACACAGACACACACAAACACCTGTTTCAGCCATTGGTTTGATCCATTTCCCCTGCCTACCCATCATTCACTCTGCCTGTATTTGCAGGTTGGAGCATAGAGCCATTTCTGTCACTTATTCATTCAGCCGTGAAACCTCCGCCCAATAATTACCTGGAAATCTCCCTCTGTCTCTCTTAAACACACACACACACACACACTCACTCACTAACACACTATTTTCTTCTTTTCCCTTACATAGACAGCAAACTCCAGAGACAAAGACAAGAGTCCAGCATGATCTCGCAGATGTGTGTATTCATGTGTGTTTGAGTGTGTGGGTCGGTGTGCATGTGGCTCTGACAAATGAGCCAAGCTCAGTTAAATGGCTTGTGATTAGGACACATTGGCTTCTAATTGCCTCTCATTACCATTTAAAAGTGAGTGGCAGCTGGAATCAAAGGCTATGGTGGCAGTGGTGTGTGTGTGTGTGTGTGTGTGTGTGTGTGAGGGCACGTGCATGTGTGCATGTGTGCGGTACGTGGGTGGAACATCACGCCTGATTCACAGTGGCATGACCACACAACAGAGCACTATAGAGTTTCTCTTTCACAAAGCCTTCGTGTTCACCATCATAACTAAGGCAAAGAACTCCAACTCGTGACTAACTACAAGTACTCCCTCTACTGTTCCCTACATAAATAGTTTTTTCTTCTCACTCCTTGGCACACCTAAAATAACTACACATTTTAGAATTTCATCATGTCAATTTTGTTTAGCACCTGGTTACTCCTTACCTCCCTACCTGACCCTCTGGTTTACGTACCTTATAGTATCATATCAATCTTCACTCTCCACCCCTTGCATTATCACCTCTCCTCTGGTCATGTACGAAGACCAAGATCTCAAAGACCTTCTTGGGGTATTCCACAGGGATTATTACTGGGTCCCTTTTGCTTTAACATCTACCTCCTCCCCATCATTAGACATCCCCTGTTACCGAGTTCATGCTCAGCTATAAATTTCCATCTAACACCTTGGTTACTACCAAGGTGTTGCTTGTCTTTTGTTGTCTCCCTTCTCCGACCTGTTGCCTCTACAAAACAGAGAACTGTATGTCACTGCAAATTAAAACAAAACAGAAATTATTTTAATTGTATCCCAAATATATTTCTACAAATACCATAGTCTCAATACCTCTATTGATCACAGTTCCCTCTCTGCTCAAGTTAAGAGCCTTGGTGTAATTCTTGACTGAACCTTTCCATGGAGCACCATTTATTTATTTAACTCTTCTTCACTTGTAAAAAGACTCCATGAGTCGCCATTCCCAATTGCTGTTGTTGTCATTGATGTTATGCAGCCATGACAATGTGGCATGTAATACTATGCTATAAATTCTACAGTATGGTTAACTTAGGCAAGGCATATCATTAAACGTCAAAATTAATTAATCGCCGTTTTACTAAAGGAAATTATTCACAAAAATATTTACATTTTTGCTCAACTCAGACAAACTATACTATACTATATCTAAACTCTTCTGTGGTGTTGTAGTGTAGCTTGCATGTCGTAGACTACCAGCTCTTGTCTATCATAAAAAAAACACTATGATCCAAAGAAGCACATAAGATCTACAACAAACAACAAATGCAGCCAAATTACACTGCCATCAACCAGACACTTTCACAAAAAAAAAATAAATGCTTAAAAACATGTTTTAGTCATGTCAACTGTCCAATCGAGTGTAAAGAAAAAATATTGTTCACAGGATAAAGCCAATGCAAGCAGCCAATTCAATTCATCTGTTACTCGCCCCATAGCCTTAAAGGTTTGTACTCACATCCTTCACATCCTTCACAGAGCTTCCAAAAGTGGTAGCCGTTTCTGTTACAATGATATTGACTGGAGACCCTTTGTAACAGCAAAAATAGATATGTCCAAAACCTAACCATAAAACCAATGTTGAAGCTGATCAAGGATTTTTTTTTTATTGAGCAGTGTAGACTATACTGTATAAAACTTTATTAAAATTACTCCACCACCTTAACCCAATACCTACTAATCTTTATGCTCATTAGGTCTCTATATTGTACTATATTTTTACCAAAATGTTTTTTCAGTTTTTTAAAGCAATATTCTGGCAAAATTACATGTGTTTGGGGAGTAGGCTACTGTGCATACAAGCAATACCTGAGACCTGAAATATGTAGCACAAGAAATTTGTTCTTCAGTTTTTATTAAGTATATGGATGATTCAAGTAACCTACAAACTTTTTAGTGCAGCAGTTTGATAAGCGATGAGGAGCGGATACAAAATGTATCAATTTTCACTTTGTGTAAACTTAACTCTGTCCGTTAAACAGTTCCATATGGATTGTCTGATGTACCCAATAGTAACTTAACAATCTTAATATATTGGGTATACAGTACATGTATCATAGTTCATATTTTCTAAGCTTTAGCTCAGATGCATTACTACCATATGCTGTCATAAGTGTGAGTATAGCTTTTGATTATATATTTGTATAGTAGCAGTCCTCTTTAGGATGACTTGTTCATTCATTGCTTAAGGGAAGGCAACTCAATAGGCTACAGGACATGTTCAAACATGGGAAGAAACGTAATCAACAAGTAAAGATGGTCTACTTTTTTGTTCAAAATTGCAAATAATTACATGGACACCATCAGAAAAGGGGAACACTTAAAAATGTAAATGCAGCTGCTGGGGGGAAAGAACTGCAGCTTTTCATTTTTAGCATCCACCATCCACTTGGTCTCATTTGGATGCCATATAAAATTCATAATGTGAGTGAAAGCATACGCTACCACTTGGGACGCATAGCCTACCCTGAGAGTGCAACTTCGAGGTGTAAACAGAGTAAAAATAGCCTGCTATCACAGGCTTCCCTACAGTCCCGTTATATAATGGTCCAAGCTAGGATGAATGACATCACGGGTAGTCCAGCAATCACAAACCCTATGTCCTTTACAACCAGCTGGCAATGTAAAACACCGTGTAGTAACATATTACATATGCAAAAACAAATATCTATAATATAACAGTCGGAACATGAAAAATAGATGTCACAACGTAACACAAACACTGGATAAATTATGTGGACTGTGGTTAGTTGTTCTACGTCTCTTTTCGTGTAGAAAAAAACACTTCCGCGATGGTGAAACGTAGATAAAAAGGCAATGCTTGCCTTTGACAGCCCTCGTCAGTAAGAAAAGAGTTCTAAATAAAACACATACGGCTTGAAGCAACGTTATTTAGCACTGTATGTTAATGTTGAGCGCTGAGAAACAGTCTGCAAAGAGAAAATGTTTGAGCCGAGGTCGAGTGGCGCAGTTATTGGAAGTACAGCGCCTGCCCGACACCAGCTCGCCCGGCGGACGCGCTCCCCGCTCGGTCAGAATCCGGCCAAACCTCCGCTCTCTTTCGCCCCACTTAAACACTACTTTGCATTTATGTTCCAAAATGACAAGTATACACACCCAAGCCCCGCATGCCCCTGTAACGCTTGGTCACTTAAAAATAGGTCAGAGGGCGAAGTAAACATTTTCCAAGGCTTTGAAGTAAACCAGAGCGTCAGCGCCACCCTGCCCAGTTCTTCCAGCCATTTTCTCTTCACGGCTCCAAAAGAGAAAAGTGGCACGGTGAAGGCAATGGTAAACCGAGTTTTGAATGAGCAGTTTTGTCTGACTTACTGTAGGGTGTAACGGGTTGCTGAGTTTGTGTCTCTCCTTGTTGCCAGGGCTCCCCTGCTCGGCTCCGGAGCTGACGGTGGAAAGCGTCTCCCCTCCTAATGATGTTTGCAGCGCACAGCATAGCTCTGCCCCCACCTTCAGAGAGAGAGGGAGGGAGAGAGAGGGAGAAGTTCAAAAATGGAGCGGTTCGTAAGCTACTCATGCAAAAATACGAGAGGGCTTTACAAGTTCACTGACAGTACTAGGGCGTGAGAATGCACAGTACATATGCCTTTATTAGTTTAGTGTGTCTGGATATGTTCATAGCACTGGCTGCATTATAGCAAATTGGTGTGTGTGTGTGTGTGTGTGTGTGTGTGTGTGTGTGTGAGACAGAGAGAGCGAGAGAGAGCGAGAGACAGAGACTTAAAATAAAATAATAGTCAGGGGAACCTGTGCCCCAATCAAGAGTTATTACTAATTTTGGTTTGTTTTTTATAATTAGAGTTTTATTCTAAATATCCAATATGATATAGAGCTTTCTTAACCCAGGCTCACCCCAAAAAAGGTTATTGTTAATGAACATTTGAACATTTCAGCTGCAATTCCCAACACCTTAAAGTCAAATAGCATACTGCTTAAGTACAATTTTGAGGGACATTTTTCAAAATGAGCTTAAGGAACACAGGACTGTTACTTGCAATTGGGTATTTTTATATTCTAGTATACTACTTTTACTTAAGTAATAGAGCTGAGTACTGCTTTTTGACAGTGAAAAATAAAGCTGTCTCAGAGAGGTAATTTAAAAAAAATGAATACAGTACAGTATAGAGTATTCACGATGTATTTGACAATGTGGCTATTGTTTATTCCACAAGCTCAGTCCTATGTTTGATCACATGCTGGGGATCCCATACCATCATTACATGTGATTGCACATTAAACCTTTGACTTTTCTCAGAGAGCTGCTGTCAACAGGCCAGAAGGTCATGGCAGGAATTTGACGTTGAGAGCTCGAGATCTCAGAGAGAATCAACTCAGCTGAAGGAAATGACTGACAGTCAGCTGACAGTGACAAGGTGGAAAATCTCAGCCGCTGATAGCAACTGTTTTCTCGCACACACAACCACAAGCATACCTACTATCACGAAGTATTACTAGAAAACACGTTGATGAAAGACGCTTTTACTCATGCCACCACTCGGTTATTGCCAATTCACTTTAAGCTGCTAAATTCATTTGGCTCTCTGTGGCTCAGGCACATATTTGACCATTTAAAAGCAACTTTTTGGTTTAACAGTCTCCTTATCATGTGTTACTGTATGAACAAAAATTGAGAAAATCCATAAAATCAAGATAAAATCAACCAAAATACTCTTGCTGAAAAAGTATTCAAATCAGCTGATAAAGTCAACATTAAAGAAGCATGTAAATACCCAGTTAACCACTCCCCTCTATTTTCACTGCTGACCTCTGTTATCGCTCCCAGATTTCCAATATGGCAGCATTCGTCTCTTCGTCACAGGAGAGTGCAACCTGACACTGACCATGCAGCCGCAGGGTGCACAAGGCTGCAGAGTGACAGACGATCTGGGATGTATCCCACTCCCTGCCAGTCACTCAATAAGTGCCCTATTGTCCAGCACTCTATTGTGCCCGTGTCACATGTGTGCCAAACAAAGAGACAGAGAGGTAGGCTGCCCTGTGTGCCAGGAGGCTAGCATTACATTCATGGCCTGGATGCATAGAAATGAAGAGACAGCGTCTGGTGGTGAATCAACTTTGATATTTGAATGGAGACAGGAATGAAGAGTTTTAATTCCCAACCATTATGCAGACTGTACATGTTGTTTGATGCTTAAAGTCTCTGTTGTGCTTCTTGTAATGTCTTTCATATTATGTGCTATATGACTTGCCCTCAGTGCATATGTGAAAAATATGTTTCTGAATAAATCATCAAGTGAGCTGTGATTTCTGGTTTGATAATTGGTTTGATTTATTTTTTATCATTTATTTATCATTGGTTTGTGGGTTTCTTATAGCGTCTTGCTTGGTCACAGAAGTGCATGGATATACTCATTTTCACACACACACACACAAGCATGTAATCATTTCTGTCTTTACTCTCTCTCTCTTTTGTCTAAGCATGTACTTACAGGTATACACCTGCTCACTCTTACAGTGGGTTGATGAATGGCTCTACATATGGGAAGCTCCAGGTTAGACTTTTTAGCAGTTCAAAGGGACCAACACCGGTAGGGGAAGTCAGTTAGGCTGTGGCCTGTCTGCCAAAGCCTTCATTTGAATGAGTTGCACCATTCAGAGTACAATGATGACATACTGTGTGTGTGTGTGTGTGTAGTGCAGGGCCATTGCGTGCTTGAGGAATAATAAAGAACTGTTCCCAAAGGAGGAGCAGATTCTTCGAGGGTTGTGTTACTCCCTAGAGATGTACCTATGTTCTTTGTAGAAGGTGTGAACAGTATACACTGAGGGACAATAAAGTGTACCAGGTGTGGCCTGTACGGGAAGAGCCCTGAGGAATGGAGACTGGCTGTTTAAACCTGCTTACCCGTATGGCTATTTTGTGAGAATAAATGACTCATATTTAAATGCCAATGCAATTTTTAAATGTCAGCGATTAAAAAGCTCTCTTTTGGGGAAAGGGTGCCAAATTAAATTAAATTTGAAATGGGATATGACAAGATATACATATCAGCACTGTTCAACCTATACTGATATATGTTACAGTAAAAAAAAAGCCCAAGTTTTCTGTCAGATTTTAACCCTTTCTGACCAGGAAACCAAGAAAGAACTCTATTCAGCCAAAGACATCCAAGTAAATATGAGACATCCACTTAACTGACAAGTACACACAAACAAGAGATTTGACACTTCACCTTGGATATGAATAAATAACACACTGAACTTAAAACACGCACTAAGGTAGATGAATAATTAATCTTCACCAGCCTTTAGAAGTAGCTCTTATGGGATTTTCAAAGATTTTAATGGTCATGGACATCTCTGCTTTATTGGACAGCAGAGTAACAGAGTAGCACAGTGCCTGAAGTGCATGCCACTTAACATTTCACCATTTATCTACCACCAGCCGGTGTGCAGATATAAGCAGGGGAAAGAGAAGGCCACTGCATCGACATGTCAGCCCTTCACATTCTCTGCAAAATCCAATAAAGACTTTGTCAGTAGAAGTTGAACGCTCATCCTGTATGCTTTGAAAGCAGCTGTCACTTCAGATTTCAAGGCTACAGTGTCTGCTGAAGTTCACTCTGTGCACAGGGGATGGTGTGTTTTACATCTGCTAACTGCTCCCCCTTTTGCTCAGATGTGGAAGTTTCAGGGCCAGATACCACAGCATCATATCGAACACTATGCAAGGAGAATAAATTAAGTGTTTCACTTTATACTTTTATACTGTAAAGCAATATCCAATTAGGACAATTATATATAAATATCTACTGCTCTACTTTTAAACATATAAGAGCATCACCTTTGAAATGCTATTATTTTGTAAGTAATAGATCATGATAGTGGTTCTCAACCTTGGCTGTCAGACGTACCTGTACAGCCATGTCAGATGAATTCAAGTACGCCTTAATCAACACTGCTATGTATTTCAACCATTTATCCATCTGTTTTAAGTAACTTTTTCAACTGTTTATCCATTAATTTTAGCTGTCTATTCAAACCATTTATCCATAGATTTCAGCAGTGTGTTTTAACCATTACTCAATTACTTTCAGCTAACTATTTGAACTGTTTATCAATCACTTTAAGCTAATCGTTTCAACATCTCTGCTTGCTTGCTAGTTTTCACGCACACTCTCAACACAAGGTGTTTAGGTGTTGTTGACTTGGTATGTGGACAGCCAATAAATTGGACTTCAGTTCACTTCTAGCACCCAATTGCTTCCAATTCCTTTCCCCCATTTTTTTCATACTGTATGCCATAGCAACGATATTGATGCACCTCAGGCACATATGATATCTTCACTGAATTCCAAACATGAAAAAACCCAAGTCCATCATCTGCAGCATCTTAATCAGTATATAACGATCACAAGCTCACTAGTATACCATCATTTTCACACCACCTATCTCACAACCAAATTACACAGGCTTAAAGTTGGCCTTGCAAGTGTAATCCTACAGTGAATGGCTGCTATCGGCTAACCTGTTCTCACACACCTTCTGTATTCCGCGACAAGGGAGAATGAAGCAGGAAGGATTAGGATGCAAAGAGACTTCCTTAATCTGTGTATTAACAGCAGCCAATTGAATCAGTCTGTCTTGGGCAGGCAGATTTTGGGAAGTAATCTGGAGGGCCTTAATGTGATCGGTGTAAAAAATCCAGACCTAATTGGAATGGAGAAACATATGCTTACATTGCTCAGTCAAAGATGTGCACAGTATGTAGGTATATTCTCAGACATAACAAAAAATGTCATTCTCACACAATCTGTCTTTCTTCTCAGTCCAAACACACACACTGGTATGTACACAGCATTTCTGCTTGTGCACATACATGCACACAGAGAAATATGACATCTGAATGTTGCAATGTCTGTTGCAGCAGATCAGAAATGGCATTATTTTGCTTTTTTTGAAACATTAAGAAGGGTGGAATGAAAGGCACAGAGCAAAGAAGAGTGTGGTGTGTGTGTGTGTGTGTGTGTTTGTGTGTGTGTGTGTGTGTGTGTAACAGCTGAGTTCCCTCTGTATGAAAAAATAATTGGCTCTTAGTTCTGGACCAAGTACTTATTATTAGACTTCTGCCTTTGTAGATGAGACGGCAATATTACAGGGATAAGAATGTTTTTCTACTTATTACTCTGAACTGGTGTTTTTACCCTTTGCACTCTCTGTTCAGACTACAAGTCATTTTAGTGGTAATATTTCATTCCAATTTCACCCTTATTGTTGTTCTCTCTGCTTAATGTGTCAGCTTTTCTTTAAATGTGAAGTCTGTATTCTGCCCCCCATCCCCCAAAATAAAAACACCAGCCCCTCATGTAATATAAATGAGGATGGTTCCTCGGCCATCTTTTCTGGCTTAATAAGGGTAGAAAATTTTTTTATGCCCGAGTCACTCTCCTCCTACTAACCAGTGACTTAAATTATTGACCAGGCAAGGGAGGCTTCCCAACACACTTTTGTGCGAACACAAACACACACATGCATACAAACAGTGGTGAGTGATATCAGGACAGGCTTTTACAGTACACAGTCCCCAACACGGGGGTCAGCGAGGAGTCAGCTGGATAACAGATGAGCTTGAAAGAGGCAGCCAACAAATCTATCACTCGCCTTACACCCTGCCTGTCTGCCTGGGTGCCTGATTTTCATTTTTGTGTGACAGTGTGACTGTATTAGAAGGACAGAGAGAGAAACTGCCAGACACACAACACAAGGGAGAGGGAGAATGACAGAGACAGGGGTAAAGGAGGGAAGAAGGGAAAGTAGAATATAGTGGTATTCAAGTATTTTTCCAGAAACAATTAGTTCATTAATCAATCAGTCAGTTGACAGAAAAATTCACCAACAATTTTGATAATCAATTTATGCTTTAAAGGAATATCTGGACATTTTGGGAAAAACGCAAATTTGCTTCCTTGCCAAGAGGTAGATAAGTCAACAAATAACCACTTGATTCATCCATAATGAAAACATTCAGTTGGAGCCCCATGTTGTTATAAATGTTGTTAGAGGACAAGTGGAGCTGGGGAACAGCAGACTGGTACAAATGCCCTGTCTTACCACATGCATTGATTACAATGCATCCGTAGTCATCAATCACTACTACTCCTGTGGCTTCACCCTCTGACCGCCATCATTAGCACCTTCCACTGTGTCTCACCTCTGTGTCCCCACTGCCCTCCTGCCACCTCTCTCTATCTTTCCCTTTCTTTGCTTTCGTATTGCTCCAATGGCTTTTCTCTACATTCCCTTGTATGTTGTGGTTCATTTTGCTTTTTCACACCTCTCTCACAGATATATGTTGGTATTCCTCTTGAGGGTTCGAGTGCGGGCCTTTTCCTTCGAGTGGACCTTGAGGAACAGATCAATCTGAGGATCAAAACTTTAGTTTCATTTAGTTTATTTAACATTATGAAAGGAATAACATAGAATTCCAAACATCTACAAACTTGAAGGATAAAATATAATCCATATGAAGAATCCAATAAAGTCCAGGACTTACATTATTATCATGTAAATAAAGTGAAGATCCTTGAGTGTAGGTGACTAGGCAACATCATACACAGTTATGGTGAAATAGTCAGCTTAAACAATTTGGAAAGTATATGTATTGACCATGAGTGTTCTGAAAGGCACCTATAAATAAAATGTATTATAATTATTATTATTCACTGTCTTGCCGAGAGTTAGACTGAGTTAGTACATTGTTACCACTCTCTATTCTGTACAGTAAATATGTGTTGGATCCAGCAGTCAGTTAGCTTAGCTTAGCATAATGACTGGAAAATGGGGGAAACAGCTAGCCTGGCTCTGTTCAAAGGTAACAAAATCTACCTACCAGCTCCTGTAAAGCTCACTCATTAAAACTGAATTTCAGTTTCATATAAAATAAATGAACAAAAAAGAGTTAGATAGGAAGTACTGATCTTCTCATCTAACTCTCAGGAAAGAAAGTGAATGAGCATATTTCCCAAAATGTTGAACTATTCCTATAAAGGATGGTCTCTGTCTGCCTAATTAACATAATTTATTTGATTTCCTCTAACTTTCCTTCGTCAATTATTTCCAGTTACGTTCTCTTATGGGAACCTCTGTCATTTCACTACAGTGAGGGCAGGTTTTAATGTGCTTCTGCTCTTCCACCTCCTCAGCTATATGATCACATTCAGTTCAATGGATTCAAGTGTACAAGAACCTTGTAGTAGTGGTCGAATTTAATAATAAGACTTGACAATGTGCTTGCTATAGTGAAATGCAAATGTCTGACTGTGAGGCAAAGTGTTAAAAAAAACACTTCATCTACTGTGCAATCTCTCTCACCCTTTCATTCTGCCACCAAAGTGATCTGACTGCTGGGCTCTTCAAGTGCAATTGGACATGAGCATCCGCCAGGCCGGATCGTCTAGACGCTCGATTTCAAAGGCCTTTTAAAAACTTTAATCAATAAAATTGCTGTCTCATCAACACAGTGCTTCCATAGACGCCTGGCCACAAGAGGCCAGATAACGTTGTGCTTGCACAAACTCAGCAACACCATCAATTAATCTTTATCGATGTGTCTCTCTGCATGCGTAGTCATTGTCATAAGTGGAGAGCTCTCTCAGTGAGGCAGAGTCTTAGTGTGAAGTTGCAGATTGTGTTCTCACTGTTTGTTTATGGTGGATGACAGTGAACCTTCATGTTTGCATGTGAATATGTGTGCTTATGTGTCATCTGTGCATTGTGGAATGTGGATTAATATGTCACAGTAAATGTGGGAAAATGTTTTCACTTACATTTAGTGTGGTAATAATTTCCAAAGGTTGTAAATTTACACTTTTACTGGTTAATTTGAGTGCAAAATGGTAGTCAAAAGTAATGTGACACTACCTACATTTTGTGGTATGGTAATTATTTACATACAACATGCTTCTTTGTGTCAGGTTCTGCTGTAACTTGAGATCTGTGTGTACCCCTGCACCAGTAAGGTAAAAATATGCATGCATTAGCAGCCAAAGCTGCTCTAACATAACCATTATCATCTCTAACAATAATGTAAACACAGAGACACACAGCCGTGACAGCAAAAGTATAGATTTACCAATATATTTACCATTTTTGCACATTCAGTTTGACATAACATGCTCGCCTGATTGTTGATTACAAACATACGCAAACAAACGCTCTCTCTCAGCATCACAGTCCCAGTCAATCGTTCACTTCAGTTGAAATCAAGGTAGACGAAAATGACATTTCATTGGCAGGCTTCCTTCTGACCTCCTGATACGCATCAACCAATGATCACCCCCAAATATGCGTTGTCAACTTGGAGAGCACGTCGTTGTGAGGATTTTAGCCGTGGATGAATGGATTAATGAAATATACATTATGTCCTCATACAAGAATAATGAGTTACTTAATAGAGACACACGAGATTTGTGGATAAATACTGATACAAATGGAGACGTCAAAGAGATATTAGAAAGAACTGTTTCAGAAAATTCGAGAGGATTCATATTACTGTTTGGCAGTGTTTTCTGTCTGCTGTCTTTTTCTATTCAAACAACCTCTAATAATCTCTATTTATAGATCACTTCCTCTTTAATTTCCTAGTTCTCTGTATTTTCAATTATGCAGACTCTTTAAAGTATACTAGCTGGAATTGCATAACACATCTTAGGCCTGACCATGGATCATTAGCTGGTTTCTGTTAGTGGTTTCAGGCTTTATTTGATATAAAGCTGAAAGTACAAAATACATACTTTACTTGACACAAGCTCACAAATACGCATTGCTTTCAGAAGAGCAATGCGTATTTGAGTCACGTAATGTAGCTGATGGTTTCCTCTTGTGTGTGTGTTTGCTGAGGCATGCTACATGACTCACTTACAGTGGAGCAGGAAGTGTTTTTTGAAATACTATAAATATCTTTGGCTGTGTACTCCAAACATGGCTAAATTATTGCATGTACATAACTAGGACGAAAACACATTTCACCACATGCCAGTACATACTCAACATCCTCCTTATACAACAGCTGATTATGAAATGATGTACCAAGTTATGGATTGTGAAGTCTACTGCCTGTGTCATAAAAAATGTGCCCTGAAATGAATGATGCGTGACAAGAAACAAAGTAGCAAAAAAAAAATAGCTCTGGCTGATGGAAGACAGGACGTCAATCTCTATGAGTCAAAATAAAGGAAATTACTGTAACATGTAGAAAAGGATAGACTGCTGTGCAAAGGGCAAACAGGAAATTGCAAAATATAATGGCAATAGTTAAAATATTTGTGTATCACTGGCAGCCAAGAAAGAGATGCCTGCTGGGAATGGGCTGGGAAACATTTTTCATTATTGCTATTCACAGCTTTATGGCTTTATTTTCAGCTGATATCTTTAGTGTTACTTTGCTGTTTTGATCATTAAAGTATGTAAATTCTATGTCAGAACTGTTTCTTCAACTGAAACAACTGAATGATACAAGAATTATGCTGTGAAGTAAAATGTTGTATCTTGATCTGTGCACTGTGTATAGTTATGCATGCATGTGTTGTGTGCGTGCCTGTTTGAGTGTGCTTGCTTTCCATTCTATTAATAGCAGGCCTCCAGTAGCTGACCCTGCATTAACACATGTTGTCAGTCAGCAGGTCAGATTATGACCTTATCATGATCAGATTGTTAATCGGCCATCTGGGATGGGGTTTCATTATGGTTCTCTTCTGTGTTCTTATTCTCCTGTCACCTCCTCAAAGCACTAAACGTGCACACAATCAAATGCATAAATGCTATCTGTCTACAGACATACACATCTATACTTATGGAGATACAGTACGCCTACACCAGCAGCCTCTCAAGGATTATTTTAGATATGCGAGTCTGTGGGTCTTCTGGCATAGAGTACATACCTCCACCAGGGAAAACCAGTTGGTGGGCCTGCTGACACCCTGCTGAAGAGGCACTAATCTTGGGTCTCGGCTGGCTGTCAGGGCCTGGAGCCTGAAACTTTTGTGTCAAGCGTGTAACCTGCTGCCATGCATCAACACAGCCTCATAGAGGACACAAATGCTCAGTCAGTCTGCTGAGGGATTAAATGCACGACTCAGTACTGTTAGTATGTTAATTAATCACACACACACACTGCAAACCCTTAAGGAATGTCTGTCTGGACATATAAAGCTTGAACTCTTCAAACTGTTTTTTATCAAAATACTGTTTGTGCTCCTGCAGTACATTTTTGAACTGGATCACTCCTTGGATGTATTCCAAATCTAACTCTGCCCATGCCTGTATGTAGGCTACAGTATAGATTAATAAAGATAAATGTTTGGTATAATTGTTCACAAGTCACGCAAGAATGCAGATGTGAGAAAAGAATGTGTTGTGTGTGAATTCACAAGAGGGAGAGTCACAGAGGGTGGGGCACATTTATGGATGTTGGGCAACGTAGAACAGCTGACAGTACTGCTTTGTACACACACACACACACACACACACACACACACACACGTTAACTTACTGCACAATAAGACTACTGCTCTGTCATCGAGTGCTTACCACTTCCTCCTCTCTACTCGTCTCCTCCCTCTCTCCACATATAGTATAGTACTACATGCTCTAGTTGACAGCTCATGCCGAGCCAGCACATTCCACATTATTACTACTTCAGATGTTTGTGGCCCAGAAGCGTGCTGATTGGCTGTGCTGCCTCCAACACTGGGACTATGGAGAACCAATGAACAGCCTGCGCTGGGGAGCTGGGAGACAAAGAGTAAATTTAAAGGGAACTCCCTCTGCTGGGTAATGCAGAGAACGGCTGGGTTTGTCTAAAAACAGACACAACTGTCTGTTAATGATATTTAATATCCACTTCAAAAGGGCAGTTACAGTTGTGTCCTAACATTTGCTTAAACTACCAATAGCTCTGTTTGCTCTCCTTCTCACTCTGTTACCTTCCCTGGCTCCAGCTATATTCCTCTCCCTCTACTCAGACACAATTTTTGCATAAATCTCGCTGTCTTATATCAATGTTTGGCAATGCAATTGCCCTTCTTTTCCCTCCTGCACTCCAGATCCATCCCTTTCTCATTTATCCATTCTCTCTCACTTTGCGGTCTGTCTGTCAATCAGAGAGTGATCCTGCAGCTCAGCCTGCTGCCACACACTCATGCAATGGACATGGTAAGCTTTGCCCCACAAATTTGCACACTGGAATGAGTTTCTTCAGTAATACACAGATAACAGCTTCTCATTTTTAGAACAGACATATGAAGATGCACAAAAACCACTGGAACAAGCACAAATACCTGTTGCTGTTTCTCTACAGCAGGCTGCTTTGAGAGCTTTCAAAGGCCTCGAATGAGTTTCTGTGAGGTATCTGAGGGTGGAGCGTCCCTCTATAAAAAACTCCATGAAATATCAATCTGTTGAGTCAGATGGAAAGACCAGTTGTGACAGGATTGTAAAAGGTGAGTCACAAATGTGCATCTGTGTGTGTGTTGTGTGTGCGTGTGTGTGTGTGTGTGTGTGTGTGTGTGTAGGACTGTAAACCTCACTTAGCTTACTCAAAATCAAATGAAGCACAAGGCAAATGTGATGAAAGTTAACACTAACACATAAAATATCAGATTTTTCCAGTTTCACATACTTTCTATTGACCCCAACAGGTTAATCTACAGAATTGTTCTTAAACTCACCTAGTCTTAGCTCCCTGGTATTAGAGGTTGTGGAAGCTACTGTAATGTAGTGAGTAAAGATGACGCCAGTGAAGGAGCTTTGTTAAATGGATACGTACTGTAAAAAAACACCCATACCCATCATTTGACACTCGTTTTCAGTCTGATACTCTCACACCAACCATTTCTACTGTTAATGACTCATATGTTTGTTTGTTTTTTACACTTTATTTTAAGAGATTTGATTATTAAAACTTAAAGCTGCTATAATTGATATTTTTATATTAACAGTGGGTCAAATTACAATATTTAATGTAAAAGGTGTCACTCATAGTGATGGCCCACAGAGAATTATCACCTGACTTTGCAGTTCCTCTCATTTCTACAGAACGTCTCAGCAACTTTCAGCTCATTGTTTTGGTTCTACGGCCAGAAACTTCCCTGTGTTTGTTCACTCTCACCGCTCTCATCAACATTATTTCCAGACATAGGCAGCTATTTTCAGCAAAAAGCTCTGATAAACCCACTCTACTTGCCCAGCACCAAACAGCAGACAAAGTTAGTGACCAGCTAATTAATTTAGTGGCGCATTTAGCAGCTAGATTATTCTCTCAGGGCTATTTTTCTCGGTTGGCCAGAGACACTATACTCCAAATGATTGCGTTTGTTGCTCTGTATCAGTTGTATGTACATAAGCCACTGTTTGCTAACAAGTGTGCCATATCAACA
Organism: Coreoperca whiteheadi; assembly: GCA_011952105.1. Classification (NCBI taxonomy): domain Eukaryota; kingdom Metazoa; phylum Chordata; class Actinopteri; order Centrarchiformes; family Sinipercidae; genus Coreoperca; species Coreoperca whiteheadi. Next base: position 12,766,286 of record CM022477.1, read on the forward strand.
CCAAAGAGCAAACAGACACAGTCAGCGACTAACTGGTGAACATAGTGGAGCATTTATGGAGTAATATTCTTCAAAATAGTGGTCAAATTGGACCGAGTGATATGTGATAAAAAACCCTATTGAACCCCTTAAAGCACATACCTTCAGTGCTCCAGTTCTGATGAATTTCTTTTTGCTAAAGTTGTATATACTGTATTAAGTAGAGTTCAAAAGCATTGTCCTCAAGTGTCTTCCTTTGTCTATCCGTGAAGACAACTTTGGTTGTGTGTGTGTTTGGATGGGTGTGTATATGTCAGTTTGTCTTTATGTGTGTGTGTTCATGTACTGTGTGTATGCGACAGAGCTCAAACAGAGAAAGCTGAGCTGTGCAGGGCATCGCTTGTATAATAACTGAGAGCTTTAGTGAGGCTGGATGAATTTTAATAGAGTTCTGCGGGGTATTCCATTGCCTCTGGTCCCACGGCTCAAAGATCAGAGAGAATTTTCAAGCATGGTGTCCCTCAGCCACTCATATTCACTCCCTCTCATTCTTTCTCTCTTCCTCCCTTTTTTCCTCCACTTCTTTTCCCATTTTGAACTCCCTTTTCCAATCCTTTCCTTCCTCTTGGGCTTTTGTCTCTCTCTTAATCCCTTTCTGTCTCACACTTTCTGTTGCTTTCTCTCTCCACTCCATCTCCCTGTGAAATTTGTATTAGAGCCACTCGAGGCGTAATTATTGCTAAGCCTCTCTCAGTTCCCTGGCACAGAGAACAACTCATGACTCTCAGCACAAAAACTTGCTACTGAAGGACAAAATGCTGTGATGAACTTTTAAAATCATGCACAATGGCTGACAAAATGTTTGGATAGTTTTTTCCATGCACAGAGATTATACAACAGAGAGCTAATTTTGTCGCTGCCTCAAAGCCATTTAAGGAGTTTAATACTTTTTTACTACAAGAAATTTATGGAATTTATGAATGTTACAATTCAGTTCACTGCATTTACATATGTGCTACCACCCCTCGTTTGCATCAGACCACACATGTGGGTGTAGGTGCAAGCTCCAAGATGATCCACTGGAAGGAATTAGTGAAAGGGGAGACAAAAGAAATGTACAGATGAAGACAGCAGGGTACACTACTGCTGCCATGACAGCAACACGATGCACAAACAGCTCAAGAGAACAAAATTAAAACACTAGAGCTAGTAAAATGTCTTGAATGGTGGCTGTGATTTGTGTCTTTTTTTTCATTTGTGTGCACGTTGGAGTGAGAAAGTTGGCAAGAGACTGATGATGATTACTAATTCATAAGGATTAATGGTTGCTATTTAAAAACCTACCACAGAGAGCCGAACGAACGCTGTGTCTTTCTCCTGGGACTGTAAGACAAAATATGCCCCTGGCTAATCTTACATGAACACGGCTCATAAAAATTCAACTCCACAGCACTTTGGCACTGGAAATCAAAAACATGAGTGTAACTGAAATTATACATTAGTTCACGTTACCTAAAGAGTCTCAGAATAACACAGCTAGCTTGTCATATGGTAACCTTTATTATCCTGGATCTTTAATCAAACACAAAAAGTTTTTTGACCTGTGAGAGGAGTCGGTGGAAATACAATATAAAATGGCATATAAGGTCAATTTTACCAATACCATGCATATCTAGAGGTGCTAAATCAAAGGTAAGTGGATTTGTCGTAGATTTCTTGATAACATTTAGCCTGTCATCCGAAAGGCTTGCTCAGTTCATTTGGAGTCCCAGGCATTATCCTATGACCTGGATGACTGTGACTCTTTACAGACAGTGCCATTGTACTTTACCATCACTGTAGTGATCAATAAGGCCATAAGGTAGTACAAAATGTCCCAATACATTGTAGCACCACGAAAAAATTCGCACTGCACTACCATACAATAGCAAGTGAACAATGACAACGCCCCTTAATGGCCCTGAAAATGTATTTTCTCACTCAGATTCTTACTATAAGTGAAGGGATCCTATATGAACACCCACTTTTCTGTTAGAACAGTTTTGGGTATTTCACATGAGAGATTTCTGTATTTCTTATTTTCTGACCTCTGGCCTCTTCTCACTGGTTTCAAATGGGCGGGACTCTGTAGGGAAAATGTGATGTGATGGTGGGTGGGCTTTTTATTCACCATCAAACGAAATCTGATCAAACCACACGCACATAGTCCTGATGAAGCAGTTTAGCTGAGTTTTTGAGCTTTCATTTTTTAATAAATAATAACTAAGGATGCTTTTTTTTTACTTTGATGCTGGTTATTTTGTCATAGATATTTAATGCTTCAGATACATATAGATTTGAAGTTTTAAACATAGAAAACATAAAATCTAGAACATAAAATCAACTGTTCCAAATGTACAAAAGCACACACACAATCATAAAATGCGTCTGTAGTGCACCTGACAACCCCACAATCCCTGTGTGACATGCAATTAATAAAGCAAAGTATCCACACTAGTAAAGCACCCTCAACAAGTTGCATAACTGTTTATCCAAGTTGATTACCTTGCATGACCTGTGGCCTAATGATTTCTCATATGCTGAAATTTTTTGCTCCAGTAGTGAGTTTGCAGATTTATGTTCACATCAGTAGCTGCTCAAGGTTCCTGTTTGTGATATACCTGACAAGACAGTAAAGGACAGGAACTGTTAAGTGACAAATAGACAGGGAGGCAAGTACTGCAGAAATATATTTTTGCAAGTCAGCATGTTTTTGCATGCTCTCAGATATAATAAAAGTTATGTATTTATCGTTTGTAAAAACACAGACCGTGCCCTTTACCATTGCATAAAGATTATATACAAAAACATATTTGACAATAATTCCAACATCCAGTAATTACAGTCTATTTCCATCTACTGTATCTGGGCCACATATATCGATCTGTGCTGTCTAATGTCGCCCCCATGCGGCATAATGTTGCAGCAAATGTGGAGAAACAGTCATGCTAATAGATGTAATTTCTCAAAATGAAGACCTCTGTATTTAACTTCAATATGAAACATTATTCCTACTGTAGATTTAATGACATCATGATACTGGAGTTTGGATGACTTTTGTCAAGGGAGTTGGTCTGTACCACGTGCTTGTTGTACCAGAGCGTGTAATGTCCTTTACAGGTCACACTAATCCATTTAATCCTGTATTCCTATAGCAACCGTAGCTCTATTACCCACATTCTCAGGCATGAGACAAATAAAATTGATTTCTTAATGTATTCTGAAAATCCTGTCAATTATGTTCACTTTCTTTGCTAAATCAGCCCTTTTTACTGTCTGAACTCTGAAACTGTCTTAACTTTGTCCCATAGGTAATAATGTGAACTTCCCACATACCTACTTTTATGTTTTATACTTATTCAGTACTTAATAGACACTACACTGTGATCACACTATAATGCTTTGCTTGTTCCTGTCTAACACTGCCTGGTGTTCTACGTTCCATACTACATTCAAACATATCCTCATGCACAGCTGCAGGCCTTTGCCTGGATAACCCTTTGGACCAATCAAGGACACCGATCAAATTTTCACTTAAGCAAGGGGACAGAGGTCATTAAACAAGAATCCAAAAGCTTAGATGGATTCTTTTATTTAATATTCTACAGCTACCTCCGTAGTGGTAATCAGTGGCATTTTGTAAATGCTAGATCAGCAGCTACTCGTTTCATTTAGGTTTTATCACAACTTGCCTAGTAAATTGAAATATTGTGCATAAATGGTTAGTATTATCAGAATATTTGAATTTGTTTTTCTTTCACACATGGATATTTAAAACAATTAATCAAATATGATTGCAGGTTCCACATTTTCCATAACTCATGTACTGGTATGACACAATGTAGTACCATAGTGGAAAAATGATAGTTTCAGCACTGCTATTGAAATATTTAACCGTATTTTTGATTGAGCTGATTTGATTTTGGAAAAAGTAATTTAAGTGTCAATTTTAAAAAAAATCCTGCCAATCTGCCAATCTGCCTGCGTTTGACATTCAACATGAGGGTACTTGTAAAGAGCAAGGTATTGCTTGCAAATACATAATGTAATTATGAAATAATAATAATAATTCAATGAAATAAGTGGCCATACTCTGGATTTAAGGTAACTCTAAATTGGGCTGCTAAATGAACATTATAATATGTGAATAAACCATTGATAGTCTTTAATACCATAAGCGTTTTGTAAAACAGCTGCCCTGAGTCACAAGAATTACAAGTCTGAAGACAGGAAATATGAGCGGGGAATTGACAAACATAATTTCTTGTGTTTGAACCTCTTACACCAGGCAGAACAGTTATTGTTACATTTCACTATGGCAGAATATCCATAGGCACAAAGAATGGATACAAATAAGCCTGGCTTTTTCATTAGTACTTAAGAGTAATTACAGTGTAACACAAAAAATCATTAGCAAACTAAACATCTGATTCACCATTATTACCTTGAAGAAAAGAAAAATGCATATAGGAAAATTCTGCAACATTTAGAACCTAATAATCCTGCTTTAAAGCCCCTATGTATAGAACTCGTTTGTGAATATAGCGTGTGTTAAATTAATCTGATACCACACGTTTCTGTTAGTAGAAAAAATTAGACGACCACTGTGAAGGTTTGTGTATTTTCTGGCACAGCCAGTGGGGGTCACCAGAGTTCGATTTTTGAAATCCTACACATTGGGGCTCTAAGCTTTGCAAGAATAACACAAACAATATCTTATGACATGGGACACATATTAAGATTTACATCATATGAGGAAAAGTATCGAAATATCCTGGAAAAACTGGACAGCATGCTTTTCATAACAGTATGCTTAACATACTTTACGAGTATCAAAAATCACAATACTTCAGAGGGTGTCCTGACAGCTTGTTGTTGATTCTGTGGTAAAAAAACACCAAACGATGTAAATACAGATGTAAGTACCAGGCCTAAATCTCTATGCATCCAATTTTAAAGTGCAGTTTAAGTCCTTGTTTATCCAGAGAAGAAATGGGCCAGTGCCTTGCTTTTTCCAATGTTAGTTCATTTGTGACTGATTTCATGACACTCAGCAGACACAGGCCTGTAGCACTTTGTCACTTTGTCATTACCCTGCCAAGTATATGAGAGTCTGCTGCTGCAGGAGAGGCTATCTGCCCCCTCTGCGCTGAACAACAATGGTCCCTGCCACAATGTCATACACAGTCCTGTTGTGCTGGAAGAAGAGGAGAGTGATGAAGACGGGAAAGAGGAAGGCAATGGAGAAGTTCTTATTAAGTGCCCGCACTGTAGAGCTGTGAAAGTTAAAACAAAAGCGACACAACAAAACAAGAGGTTAGATTGAGAATTCCCACACAGACGCTCTACAGGTACTAGGGACTACAAGAGACATTGTTTGTGATTTAAAACAAAAGAATAGATTCCAACTTTGACAATCAAATGCTCATGTTAGGGCCAAATCTAGACCAACCAATTTTACAATATTATCAAGTTTTCCCAATCAAAAAGTAAGTTAACCAGTATGTGATCACTCACGCCGAAAGGGAAACATTAGACGCTGGGACTACAAGGACTCGGTTGGGTCGGACCAGAGTGGATGTGTCACACGTCACCACCCGCAAGCCAAGCAGGAACTTCCCTGGTGTGGCACCACCAGCACCCCAAATACAGATTGTCTGATTGGACAAGAAGGACAAAATCTACACAGTTTATCACTGAAGGCAATTTATTTTTGCGTGATGTTAGATGCACATTGTTAATAACCACGTGGGCTCCTGACCATGCCATTAAAAAGTACTGTACAACCACTACCACGCTGCCACATGCAGGAGTAAAAAGGCCAGAAATGAATTTTCAGGGTTTACACAAACAAGGTCAAAAGCTAAGCAGGAAGGAAACATGCTAGATGTCATTAATCTGAGCAGAGGTACCTGAATGTCTCCGTGCTGGTTCCCACCTGGGAAAACAAGCCACTGATGCGCAAGTCGAACAAGAGATGTGATACATGACTTCATCTCAGGCAACTATGAATGCAATGTTGCATCACTGTCCTCTGTGGGAAATAATGTTGTGTTGGAGAAGGACTCTGACGGTGCCTGACTCTTCTCATTGTGGCAATGAGGCAGCTCATACCAAATGTAAATGGGGAATGTTACATATTTTTGTATTTTCTATTAATTACAAATACAAATGGTGTGTTAAGAAGTCGTTTGGCTGGCGTCTTTCCGTTCAGCTGTATGCAGCATTACATTAAGAAGACACTGGTTTTAAATACTTGAGTAAATATAACATTAAAGAGTTATTCCACCCACGAATTTTCTCAGCACTCACATTCCCTCCCTGTAGACTTGAAAGATGTTACTAAATGCTGTAAATGGATCAATGTGAAATTACTTTCAACAACCATTGGGAAGTTTTAATTTCTAACCAGCTAAAATGATCATGCATTCTAAGCTAATAAAGATGTATTACACAGCTTGACATGTGATTTTTCAATAGCTAAAATATTGCATATTACGTCTATATCACGTCGGCACCTGCTTTGGCAAAATATGACTCACCTCATAGACGCACACTAACACCCTGTAGACCAGAGCTACAGCCATCATCTTCTGTAGATCCTCCATGGACGTGTTCTCATCTATCTCCTCCACAATGAAGTGGGTGATAAATTTGGCAATGTCCCTTTAAAGAGGAGAATCAGTATGCCTGTGTGAGGATGGATCTAGAGAATGTTTAAACAGCTTGGCATTAAAGCAATGATGCAAACTCTTTAGTCATGCAAATACTTGTCTTTTGTTTTTACATAACTGACCCACAGCTACACAGTGTTTACAGACAGACTGAAATGGTTGATTTGAGTTTATGAATGCGCTGCTTTTTTAAGGCTCTGTTGATCGTGTCTTTGTTTGTTTATCCATTTAATTTAAAAAGATCTGTTTCCCCCGAACAGTGTTTAACAGTTTCACTCACTTCATACCACTCAGATGCATGATCCACAGCACGATGGTGGCCTTCACACAAAACAGGATAAAGAAGTCCACTGTCTCAGCTAAGAACCTCTGGAGAGGAGAGGGGATGGTGTACTCGCGTCCTATATGAAGCAGATAAAAAGACAAGTGTACTGAGAATGCTTTGTTTTTCAATTTCACACATTTCTGAATTAGCCTTTCTAATTTGTTCACACAGATAAATGACCTTGAATCCCTAACGAGCTTCTGTAGGTCTGCTGAAACTGCTGAAACAGAGTACTGACAGAGACCTTGGAATGACTCTAAGCATATAAGCTTGTTGCCACAGGGCCATACACTTAAGCCTGCTTCCCATTAGGCTCATGACCTAGCTTACACAAAATAAAGCCCACACATTACTGGAGGCTGAACAGCATTTTGGATGAGGTAGGCCACTGACTACTACAGCAGCTCACTGTCAAACTGAGCCATACCTGCCTGAGGGGGATTCCCATTCTGCTGCTGGGCTGGCCGGGCATCAGTAGCTGGGGTCGGGGTCGCGGCTGAGCCCTGCTCGGTCTGGGCACCACCCGGATGAGTAGAGGACGCAGGGAAACTGAGGGGATAAGGGTAGCTGTTCCAGTTTCCCGTGTCAAACGCGTGCTGCCCGCCGCCGGAGGTCGAGGCAGGTGTACCCGGTGTCTGAGCGCTTGTCCCCGTCGGAGGGAAACTGCACGGAGGAGAGAAGGCTGACAGAGCCACCCAGCTCTGCCAGTTGGCATACCCCCAGTAATACTGCCACATCCACTGCTGCAACTTTGCGCAGTATTGCGTTGTTGCAGTGGGCTGAGGCGGCTTTGCATCACTTTCAGGGCCGTCGCGGCCGTTGTCACTCATCGTAGTCGCAAACATGTCTGACCCACTTCCCAGTCTTGCCTATTGTGACTAGGAAATCTTTTTAAACGTCTTTAATTCTCCCTTTGCCCCGTTCATTAGCTCTCAGCAGGTTACTAGCACAGCGGTGGTTGAGTGTGTTTGTAAATACAGGGATATCCGGGACCGCTCAACGTTAGACGTTACTTTCCAGATTGGCGTCATTGCATAATATTTCGGTAATTAAAATTAAACAGTAATGTATAATTCAGAATTCCAATGCCCACCTTATAACTGCAACAGATAACAGCGAGATACTATCATGTTGTGAAAGTGGCTAATAGCAGTCCCCCTGCTGTCACTAATGGTATGAGCCATTTAAAGGAGCAGCCTGTGTATTTCCTTGTATTCAGTAACAGCTCCATCGTCAGACGCAAAATCCATTTTCTATAAGACCATTTATTGCACCATTGGTAAAATAATAATAAAACTAATTACAATAATGAATTCTCACTTTTTAGTTATGTTCAAATAAATGTGAGCATTTATAGAGTTTTATTGCTCTCTTCATGTTAGTTAAAAATATAGGTTACACTGTGTATGTCAACTCATGTGACCAGAATATCTCCTGTCATAGGCTATAATGTAATGCTATGTATCAGCTTGACATGTTTAATTGTAAGTCATTGTGTGTATAATTAAAGAACAGAAATATACCAACTGTCAGGGATTGATCAGGTTCAGCAGGTTCTACATGGGAACAGTATCATTTGAAGGACAGCTTATATTTACATTAGCTTATAAGGTCAATGACAAACTTTTAGTGTAAGTAGGAGCTAATTAACTTACTTTTTAAAGTTGAAATGTATGACTCTGCACTCAGTCTATTTTTTTATACCACTCAGGTGTGAAAATATAAATATACTGTGGCATAAAGATGAATGTCCTTCCTCTTTAATCAAAGATTTCAGTTGCACCACAAGAGAGCAGCAGAGGCCAGATGATACAAAATAATAACACATCAACTACATCCATCAGCATGGTTTCTATTATGGTATATGTTTCTATATTATAAATTATATAATGTTATACAATGGTATAACCTCATGTACGCAAAAATGAAAACATTTTCTAGCTGCATGTTTTATTGTGTCGTATTTGCCTTAGGTCAGGTACATAATATATTTTTTATGCACATGCAGTTTCTGACCATTTAGATGTACATTCCAGGGGTGGGAGGTGGGAGTTTTAGCTTGCAGCCACATTTAGGGATCCTGAACATCTGAGTTTAGTGCCACAGAGGCCATCAGGGTCAAAAACTCAAAACTCTGTAAAAGCTGCTGTGGAAATGGCTTTGATTCAAAAGATCTGCTGGCCAGTCAGCTGATGAAAAGCTTTCTCTCTCTCGCGCTCTCTCTCTCTCTCTCTCACACACACACACACACACACACACACACACACACACAGTCTCTATCTTTTTCTTTATGTCTCTCTTTCCTTATCATCCCAATAATGCAGGAGTTGCTCGCTCATGTCTCCCACTCTCTCCTCCATTCCACCTCTGCTCTTACTTCTCTGTCTCTTTCTTTATCTCACCCTTTCTCTCATTTTACTCTCCATCCTCTCTGATTACTAAAGGGGTGAGGGAAGCAAGGCTGGAGGGGGGTGGGGGGGTTGGGGGTGGCGGGGTTGTATTTGCTGACTGGGCTGGCCCAGCTCTGTGGGTTAGGTGTTAGGTCTGCCAGTTCTAAATGATTGTGCCTGGCCCAGTGAATGGAGCCAGTGAGGCGGACGCCAATCCGACCCCAATGAGCGTTATCCCTGTCGACAGAGGCCATACGATGACTGTGCCCAAAAGTAATCAGGCCCAAATAAAAGCTGCGACCGGCAAACGCTGACCCCCATAGAACCCAACAACCTGGTGGGATTAATGCTGTGGAGGTGTGTGTGTGTGTGTGTGTGTGTGTTTGTGTTTCTGAGAGTGAGTGTGTATTGGATAGGGTTAAATGAAGAGGGGAGCTTGTTGCAGGTGGGCAATATATCACCCAGATGTGGAAAGTATGAATACATTCAATCAAGTTTATTTTCACACTATCACACTTTATTTCCACCATATATTTACCCCATCACATCTGATGGCTGTAGATTGCTTTAAAGAATACATTTGTATGCATTGTATGCAAGTATGATGAACTCATAAAATATAATTCATTGTCACTGTTTAAACCAGACAGATGAACTTCAAGGAAAAAACAAAAATCTAATGGCAGGACAAATGTAATAAACACCACACTAAATATTATACCATGTTCCATCTGTAGTAATAGTTTCACCATTGCTTGATTGGACCATTGGCCCTAAATAAAGTAGATTTAATTGTTCAACCTACAGTACATCTCTGGTGTTGTAAGTATGTGCTGACCACTCTTATGAACGCGTAAAATGCAAGTTTACAATGATGGCAAATAAAAGAAATAGTAGCCCAATATTATATTCCAAATCACCATGAGATACGGGTATCACTTTTTTGCTTCATTTTAACTCTTACATCATACAAGAGGGGCACCTCTGGTTGGCACAAGACACATGCACGTCTGGTTGGGTCAAGTTTAGTATAGAGGCACACTTATGGCATGCGACACCCTCCCATTTTCATCTGCAGTGGCTTCATTTTTCCTTAATGTCACAATGAAAATGTTTCTTTCTACCATGGCTGCAATTTAATGGCTTTGCTGATGGTGCTTGCGCACACACACACTAGTACAGGATGCGTGGAAGACAGGCCCCCTCATAAAACGTATTTAATTTTTGCCCCTATGGTACCCCTCAGAAATTCCACGCACACCACTGAGTGTGAGACAGAGGGGAGAGTAAGTGACATGTTCGCTAACCTAAAAGGTTCACACAGTTCATGTGAAAAGGTTTGCTGTGTCTATACAGGATATGTACCATGCTCCTAGACATACACTAAGGGAACAAGGTCACCAAATAGTGCTCAGAAAGGCACAAGTAACTCAATTTTCTGTAAATTTGGTCTTAATGTGTGTTTTTTCCAAGAACTGACATCATTGAGTCCTTGAATGAAAAAATGTTTTGCTTGTAATAAGGGTTGCAATAGATGAGCACAGGTGTCTGTTGGCCTTCAGTGCTAGAGAGGCTAGCAGACAAGATTTTGATTACTGTAATCAAATAACATATCTTCTGATAAAGACATTTTAAAAAAGCTTTGCTTTCTTGCCGAGAGTTAGATGAGAAGATCAATACCACCTTCTTGTCTGTATACTGAATATTTGGCTGCGGCCAGCAGTGAGTTAGCTTAGCTTAGCATAAAGACTAGAAACAAGGGGCAACAGCTCTGCTGGTTTGCTTGGTAACCTCATAGTAACAACAAGACCCCATTAAGTCACTGGAGTTTTAGAGGTTCTGGTGGGCGGATTTTGTAGGCTAGCTTTTTCCCTGGTTTCCAGTCATTATGCTAAGCTAATCTTGCCGGCTCCTGGCTGTAGCCTTATATTTAATGGACAAATGTGAGAGTGGTATCGATCTTCTCATCTAACTCTTGGTGAGAAGGGAATAAGCATATTTCCCAATATGTCAAACAAGTCCTATCAAAAGCTATAGATGGATTTTTTTGTAAATGTTTTAATGTTGAAAATATTTAGCAAATCGGTGGCCTGCGTGTCACCAACATGAGCACTTCACAGAAAGAAAACTATTTTCTTATTTTAGGAAGAGCGTTCTCTTCAATTTTGAATAAAGTGTTTTGACTTGCATCACACAACTAGCACGCATGAAATCTTAAATTTGCCTTTTAGCAGACTTATTGTAAGTGCTGACTATTTACGGAGGGTAAAATGAGTGACTCCCACAGATATGTGGAATTTAGACAGTTTACATAAAGCATCCATAGATAACAGCATACCACTTGTCTTAGCCAACTGACTCTTGGATCCTCATATTCATCATTCAGATAAGTTTTTCAGAAAGCCCAGTGGGAAATAGTCCAGTCTCGTTCGTGTGGGAACTCAAGATTTAGGTTTCTGCAGATGTGGCTTTTTTTTATGCTCATGCGGTTTTCGTACTGGCATTTTGCCTTGTACAACTACGCTCTGGTTTAAGCTTGTAGTACACACAAAGGTTAAAGCACACTGATTTAGCCCAGTCAGAATGTGTCTAGTGGGTCGTAGGTTAAAGAAATGAACAAAGCATTCATCAGTCATTGAGAGAATGGGGAAAGGGGTCACTGCCGTCCTGTTTTGAGAAAGTGGGAGCTGTCATGTGAGTTATGTATAAATTACTGAGACTGTTTATGTGATGGTGTAAATCCATCAACAGACTAGAACAGGCTATAATGAGAGCAACAGGGCATATTCAAGAAGATTGTGACCGTGGCATGTTTCATGTTTCAAGTAGTTCTTTAGAGTCTCAAACAGGATTAATCTTTTTAATTCATCGATTTCATGCAGAGATCAAAGAGTCTATAATGGTTACACAGCCGTTCCTTTACTGTGATTTGTGTTTTTCAAATTAGCCCATTTTTATCAAATTAACAAAGTTTTGATAATACATACTGCTTTGTGCAGTTGAACCACAGAAAATATGCGACTGAAGCAAAGTAGTGAGAGGAAGAAATATTTCATTTGCTGAGACAGCAAAGGGAAGTCAATGCTACCTTTGGCCCAGAGAAGAGAAAAATCCCTCTGAGATTCTGTTGCTTTGTCTAATATGTGTAACAGTGAGAACCAATTAAGTTCATTATGTCTGCTTCCCTGGAGCCCTGACAGGAACACCCAAGGGGAGAGTGAGTGTGCGACTGCTCTCCCACCGGCTCCTGCTTCAAGCGAATTCCCCTCATCCCCCTTCTTGTCTCTTTATCCTTCACTTAATTCTCTTTATTTCCTGCACCTTTATCATCCCGGCACATGCTCACCTTTCCCCTGCTGTTGGCACACTGTGGTGAGGAGGTGAGAGGTTAGTTCATGTACAGTAACAGTACCAATACTCCTCTTACTTTAAAACCATGTTCCTTTCCTTTTTCATGTGCCCAGCACCAAATGGCAGACAGTAGCTGGCGAAGATAGTGGAGCATTTAGCTGCTAAATAGCCAGATATTTAGCCCAAAGAGACAGTGGAGACAAAAACAGAACAGAAAAGACAGTGAATTTTGGACTTACATTTGTCCGATGGACACAAACACAACTCCAAATGAATGTTGCTCCGTGTCTGCTGTGTGCCTAAATAGGCAACTGTTTGCTAACACGTTCACCATATCAACTTTAAAAGGTAATGAAATGTTGTGTTTGTGCACCAAAGCCACAAAAATAAGAGTACAAGAACTTTACACTTTGTACTTCATGTATTGAACAACAAATCTTTTACTCTGGTAAAATATTGATTGGAAATCATATCCTTTTACCACAGTGCTATAATAAGAGTACCACCTATTGCTATTGTGGGATAAAACATTAATCTTTGAATGTTGATTTTTGGAGCAAGACAAAGAGCTAACAAAAGAGTTGACCCACAGAAGGTGCTTGTTTGTTTAACATGCAGCTGTGCATTGCAGGGAAGGCAGCCGAGTACTTTCCCGGCGTGTTTCACATGGGCGTCGACTCAAACAGCTGTAAACCCGTAGACCTCAGATTTATGGTTACAGTATACAGCTAAGCTTAATAAAGAAATACACTCCTGTCCTACAAATGCAATAGCAAATAGTTGTGACTGCTTCATAGCTTTTATGGGAGTGCTGTTACTGTAGAAAGCAAAGCGCTTACAGAGTCATAACTGTTCATCAACTTTCACCTGGGTAAGAGACACAATAAACCCATGAAAAGAAAACTTTGGGATTCTTTAATGAATCTCACCTGAAGGGTTTAGAGAGGTTTGCTGTTTGGGCTTATGCTGCCTGTTGAAAAGCCACTTGGAGAAAGGTCAACCTGTGACTAATAGCTTCCGTTTTCCTCCCACCTATCAGAGGCTGTGGTTATTTCTCCAGTGCATTGTTGGGGAAGTGCCTGTTGCCTTCAGCACGTCTCAAAGTGTCCATCAAGCCAACTTTCCTGATGGCCTATTGTTTTTTTAATAAAAGGCCAAGTCCAAACTGTCTGCGCTCAGTAGGTGACAAAATGTAACATTAATTACTTAATGTATATACAGCAGTACAGCAGGCTTTAAATGTGAGCTTCCCAAAGAAATGACAGACCTGTTTTGATTGGTTTGACCCCTTTTAAACACTATACAGCTAATTTGAACTCTAAATAAATAAATCCTCTCAAGGACCGACAAACATGCACCAACTATACTGTACTGAACACAAAGGGATGGATCTGAAGTTTAGATGTATAAAGTCGGAGCTTCAGTCGCTCATGTTTCAACATTCTCTGCCTCTGTGTGCCCTTCAAACCAGGGCGGACAAACAGCATAGTCTGACCTTTTAAATATCAACACCATTCAACCATACCATGTCTGCATATGTGTGTGTCTGTGTGCATTCTTATGGCATGCAAACCACAGAAAAGCATTACCTTTCCATTACTTTGTCAACTAAAATTCTTTGAAATCTTACTCTATCACACGGAGTGCAACAGTCTGCTGTGTTGTCTCGCACAAGAGGGTGAACGTTTCTTCCAGTCAAACTTCAGACTATAATGTCTACTCCCCAGGGTGGCTCTTTAATGGGTCATGGAACACAATCAGATACAATCTTGATATCAAAGTTTTGATTTTGTTTGCTTTTCATATGTTGATTTTAATGCAAAAATGAATACGTTTTGCAAATAACCATTTCACATACTGTATTAATGTATTTTAATGCACAAGCAAATTAGTTCTTTAATCTGTAACTTCCTTAGGGCTGAGTGTGTAAAATGCATACATCTTACAGTTTCACTGATTTGATTATGTAAAGATTTAGTGTTTGGAGTTAGTTTTCCTTCACAGAAGTTCCGTTCACGCTCTTCATGCTGTGACCATAAAATAAACTGCTCTGCATGTTACAGAGTCACTGAGTTCTCTCTGAGGGTTGAGCACAAAGAATGCTTGATGTGAACAAACAGAGACCATCTACAGAATGTTTTTTCCCGTCTGGTTTAACACAGGCACACATATATTCAAGCAGAGGCTCACAAGTATTCACACACAGACACAGGCACACGGATTTCAAAGCTCACCCCATTCCTCGCTCCCCCTTCACCATCACCCCCTCCAGATTACAGATCACATGTCCTGTCACACAGTAGTCATAGGAGGAGGAGTGGATAAGCCCAACACTGTGACTACTTGTGGCATATTCAGAGCAGAAAACCGACACTTCCTGACATTTTATTGCCTAGCGAGACATTTATTTATCTCTATTTGGAACAGAAAGGCACAGGCGTAGACACATGGATAAAAGAACAGCAGGTAAACATGCTTTTACATTCATAAAAGCCATAGCGCCGACTTTGGGTTGAAGTGCTCTCTGGGGGAAACCATTGTGTAGGATCTGGTTTGTATAGCCTCACTTTAAAGATTTCCAACATCCTTCCTCTGAGCTACAATCACTCACAGGGGTCTTGCTCTAAGCTTAGCTTTGACAGGAACTCCTGGTGGGATGACTTGAAAAATGGTGATTCTTTGAGGTGTCCTCAAATACAAAAATGTATTTCCTCATATACAGTATAAAGAGTTCACTCTAAAGTATAACTGATTGCGAGGTTCAGTGGAAAGAAAGCTTGTTGCGTGGCAACCAGCCTCCCCTACAGTTCTGTGGGGCCTCAACTGACATTGTTCTGCCCAGCTGTTTGGTTGCCCTTGGATACTGATCTTGGGTCAGCATAGGTGCCATAGGTCCTGTGGCGAGGATTGGGGTAAAACTGATGTTTTGAGGGAATGTGGAGGCATATGCAGCAACCCTCCTAGAGTCAGTGAGGTGTATCTAGCTGGGAGTTGAACCCAAGGTCATCATCTGGTTTTCTTCAGTTTCCCTGATACCAAAGTGGTTCAGACTCAACATCAAGCCCAAATGAGAAAGCTGACATGCTTGCTTTTTCAGGCATGTGGAAGTATCAGACAGTGTTGTCCAGCTCTGCTCTGTTTGGTCCAGCTTGAGTAGAGTGACTCTCAATCATGCTGATCCCAATCTGTGTGATGAATGTGTTTGTGCCGACATATTGTCTGCTCTGGTTTGTGACGAAGATCTCTGTTGGATTGAAATGTTGTTCTATAAACAGTGACAAGAGCTATTAGTACAGTGTGCACATCTTTTGTTAAATAAACAAATAATGACTGAAATGATAGAAGGTCTGCTCAGATTTTATTACTGGAGGACATTTTTTATGTATTTTGGAAGTGCAACATAGAAAAAAAGGAAAGTAGCAATAAGCACGAGTCCCACATCATTCAATTCAATTTTATTTATAGAGCCCAACGTCACAAATCACAATTTGATTCAAAGGGCTTTACAACCTGTAACATACGACCTCGGTCCTTAGACCCTCAATTCGAATAAGGAAAAACTACCCAAAAAAAACATTTCAACAGGGGGAATAATTGAAGAAACCTCAGGAAGAGCAACAGAGGAGGGATTCATCTCACAGGACGGACAGACATGCAATAGATGTCGTGTGGACAGAAAAGATTCAGAACAGAAGATCGTAGTATATACAATTATACTGACAAAATGTAGGTTATAAAGCACAAGTGTAGAGGATGGATCCAGAAATCATAGTACATGCAATTATGATGAAAATGCTGAAATTGTAGTATTTATAATTTTGATGAAGAGGATGGATCCAGAAGGACAGCCCATGTGTTGCATGAGAATTAAAGCTCACACATCATGTATCTTTAGCCCTGTTGATCCACTTCAACATGAAAGGCGTTTGTGTGACAGAGTTAAGGACAAGCAGAGGACAAGCAGAGGAAGGGTGTCAACGCTGCAGCTCAAGTGTAGCTTTCCAGATGATGCAAAGGATGTGAGTTCATTCTTCTTGTTTTCTTTACACAAAACAATCCCAGTGTCAACAAGATACAGTACCTTTGTCTATGGGGCATGAGAACACACATACAAACACACACACACTCAAACCTACACAGACAAACAGCAAGAGTGAAAATCAGTGACTTTCAGCGAGATAACATATATGCCACATTATTTATACACCTTAGTGTATTTTCTTGTTTACGATATTACAAGAAATGTCCTAAGTTGCGGATGACAACGCTGAACGTCACAACTCCAGTTTATCCTGTGGTCCCTTTGTTTTTCGCTGTCCTTCTCCGCCAGTCAACTCTCAGCAGGCTTCTCACTATCGTACTATCCTTCCTGAACAGTTTCCTAATTTGCACCCTGAAACCACTCTGATGTAAAGTTTGCCTTCAACAACTGTGGGCAGCGGAGGAAGATCAGGACCTTTCCTCTCCAGTGGAAAACCTCCCTTTCCATCCTGTTTGGCCTTAGGCTAAGAGAGTATTATTTCAGATGCTCTGCCTCATTCGCACTGTTAATATTTCTGGTTGTATGTTTTTTATACTCTACAGCTCCTACCTTCTCAAATATTCAAGCTGCAACTCATTGAAAAAAGCCGTCACTGAGAGAATGTGACCGAGGTTTCGTTTAAATGTCTTGACGTTTCCATGCTCCAGTTCCCAAGTTCTATTTTGAATAATTAAGAAACACCGCGGACCATCAAATCAAGATGTCTGAGATAAAACAGGGAGGTGGAGATCTGCCTCATTCCCCGCAGTTATCCAAACAAAGTGACGGGGATGCCTGTGGATCACAAGTACTGCACCTGTAAGTCAATCCATAGCAGATGTGATCTTTTCTCTCTCTGGCTGTGAGAACATGATCATGCTTTGAGAGGACTTTTATAGTGTACGTACAGAATACCCAGCTGTATGCACACAGCTTAATTTGATCATGTTGGATTACAAAGAATTCATAGCATATATGAAAGCCGCAAGGTTTACTTTTAATAGTCAACAAGTAAACAGTACTAACCAGCATGTTTTTTTAGCAACAGGTATTAAAAGCAATAATATCTGCAAGATGATTCATGGTCCAGAAAACACTACGGATGCCAAGTCATTTTCATCCTGTAGCACAGATCTCACTTCATGTCCAAAAAAGAAAAAACAGAATCCTATTCTCATATAGTTGGAGAATTGGTGGCATGGCCAGATTAACCTGTTTGGGGGAGCCTGTTGCCTCCAAGTTCCCAAATACAGTGCACACAGCACATTACATTTTGTGAGCACAGTATACTAAAATAATGTCAGTGTTCTAGATTTTGACGCAGTGCTTCTTTACAAGTCAGGGCTATAAGATTGCATAGTGTAAGAGCAGTCGCCATGGATGGTAATCGACGGGAAAGCGTTAAGTTTAGAAAAGGCAATTGTACCTCCTTTAACTGAATCAGCGAAATGTCTGAGGCATATTAAACAGGGCCAATGACACACTAATACAAAGCTGCACTGGTGACCTTTGCTAGCCTTCTGCTGTGACATTCTCAACTTGGCATCTGCCCAAAAGTACGTCCTCGAACATTGCCAGTACCATTGTCTACGCAGAAGGGAACAAGACTGTTGTCCCACAATTCCACCTGTTTCAGCCATTAGGTCCAATCAGTGCTATCGTCTCCTTTTCTTATCATGGGAAAGTGGCTGTTGCCTCTGGAACAATCCTCCCTCCCCATCCAACACACAAACACTTGACCAGTGGCCAAAGGGTGGGACGACCCATAATGCTTTTCGTTTCTCCATGTACGTACAGCTGCCAGCACATGTGCAATGGGAAATGTTCGACCTCCCAAAAAGGAAGAGGGGATACATTTCCTCACTGCGTGATGCGCTCAATACTAAGAGTTCAAATTCCTCAAGGAGCCCCTGCCAACACACATCAGGATGGCTGACGGTTTACTTCTTGACCTTTAAATAGGGAATATGGTTGTATCTTTTTGCCTTTGTCTTCTGACCAAAAGAAGGAAGCATGAAATAAGCCAGAGTAGCTGGAAAGAGGTATTACATGTGGAGCAATTACAGTATTATTCACAAAGAATGGGAAAGAAAAACAAAACACTCAAGTCAGGAGATCAGTTTGTCAGATTAGGTGGTATGTTCCCACTAGAGCACTTTGTACTTTTGTATAGCATTCCTCAGCATGCCCTAATGATGACTGCAACGCTTTCAAGAATGTCAGTCGAATTTGGACATCACACTATTCAAATAAAACAGCGAGGAACGCTGACTTATTGACAACTACAAGCAATTAAAATTCAATAAACTCAGACACCATTTCGACAAATTTGATTTTTATTCAAATCACCACAACAAGTCAAAATGAAACCAAATGTGTCATGTTGGAGAACAGAGGCACGGAAATGTAATTTTGGCACCACAGTGAAGATAAAGAATAGGAAGAGCAGAACACACTATTACTTTAGTTTGGTATTACGCTCATTGAACTGAGCCTGTCATCCAGCAATGCATCCGACGAGAGGGCTGAAGGGACCCCATCATGCCTCCTTTACATACATCCTCACTGCGACCACGTCTCCCATTATGCATTTCTGTGGGAAAAAGAAAGCAGATGCAGACTGAAGGGCAAAGGGCGTGCAGTGGTAAAGAACGTGATGAATTCTGCATGTGTTTTGAGTCTGGGTTAGAATTTAGGCTGCAGCTATCATGCAGAGACTATTCTTACATATCTCTAAATAATGCACGTAACATTTCTACAGCTAATCTTACAGTATGTTCCTATTGGCGCGTCTGTGGTTCTCAAACGTGTTCAGGGACTTTTCTAGGAGTTTCTTAATCTCTTATAACTGCACTCTTCGTAGTACATATTAGGCAATACTTTTGTTATTTTGTCTTTATAATGCTTAATTGTTTTGCAGTCCCTTCATTACATTAGGATTTCCTGCAGTACAATAGCATTTTAATTCCTTATTTTTAATATAGGATACAGGTTTGCCCTCATGTGGAATGTGGGCACAAGAGTTTACAAACTAGGATAAAAAAAATAAATAAATAAATAAAAATAAAAAATAAAACCTTTGATGGGAATAACTAGTCATAAACACGATACATTTGAAGTCTATTTATGAAAAAGCAGACGTGAAAAGTAGTGATTTTTTTAATTTGCCCACTGCACAAACTATTTTAAGGCATTTAAGAGTTAAAGTTTTCACAGAAAAAAAAAAGTTAATTAAAAAAGTTCTGCAGAAACTAAATCCATACCGCTATCAACTTCCCATCTGCGATCTCCCTCTCGATATTCGTTTCTTTGCCATCCCAGCTCTGTTTCTGCACAAGCTTGCCGTTCTCCAGAGTCACCACGGTCTGCAGGGCACAACACAGAGACACGCCGTCAGTTCCCAGCACAGACAAGACTCAGGGGCAGATTTGCATTTGGGTTTCTGCCCTCAGACCACACGAACCCTGGTCTTCCTATCGTCGGCGGTCGTCTCTTCAAAGGGCTCGTTGAGCTTGAACTTGATTTCGGTAGTTTTGAAGGTGCTCTGAGACTTCAAGCATACAATCCCTTGCTCGTCCACGGTCACAACCAAGTTGGGCTTGGTCCGATTCCCAACCTGCCGGGTCGCAAATCCCACACCTGCACAGCCGGAGGGGAAGATCACCAAAATGCAGACACACACTAGCCTGTTGGAAGTTCATTTAACTAATCGATCAGTTTTTAAATCAGATAATTAAACTGGACTTTCTCAAAGCAGCTCCAGATCGTTCCTGTAGCATATTTTATATAACGTTACTATACCGAAAAAGAAAAAAAAAACTATAGGCGGACGTCTGCACAAGCTAACGGTAAATTAACGGTTAGCTAATTTAGCAAATGACAGGCAGATTTTCCATCATCTATCTTAAACCACACACTCGCCTACCGATTGCTTTCATGTAGTCGTCAAAGTTCTCGCTGGAAATCATCTTCCACGTCCCAACAAACTTCTCAACCATGTTTGCAGTTTCTTGCTGTGATATCCTAAACAACCGGAGGGATCTGGACCCAACTCTCTTCCAGTGTGGGAACACACTCGGAGCGTTTTTTAAAGGTCCAGCCGGACAACCAGCCACGCGGCGGCAACCAATCACAGCCTGCCACGTCACACAATGGCGTGTTTAGGTCCCGCCTCTGGCCTCCCTAGCTACTAGCGTCTGAAACTAAATGAGTTTTTAAAAAATCGTTTTCCCCAAACCTGTCATTGTTTTTTTTTGTTTATATTCTATGCTAAATGGATATCTGTCACTTCTTCGTGTAGTAAAATGTTAACATATTGTCATTTTTAACCAACCATTTTGTTAGCATGAAACAACAACATTTCCCATGAGTCTTAAGCCAGCGCACACTCTCAAAGCCTCATGGAGGTGTAGTGGGTGAATGCTAACCATTATTAATTTTATTGTTCAAATTCCCCTGGGGTTGGGAATGGTTATTAATGGTTAATCAAAAATTGACTAATCCTTTATATCAATTATAAGCCATTCAATTTATTCATTTAAACACATTTGGGTTGCCAGGTTGATAAAAAACCCTTTGACTGGTTAGATTGTTTATCCACGTATTTCTACAAATGGGATGTGGACAATCTAGGGCAAAATCCATATATTAACAACTTGTTATCATTTGCAACTGCAGACTTGATGATTAAACCCCTTTATCCCCTGGTTAATGATTTATTAACACGTTAATAGTACAGACTTAATGGCTTTTTAGAAAGTGGGAACTCCATTAGCATTTAATGATGGATTAGTGGCATTTATAACTGCATTATTATAACATAGAAAGGATAAAAACAAGGTCCATGTGTTCTTATTAATGGCTTAAAACTGATCTATAGAGCATTAATACTTTATTTACTAATTAATCCATTAGTTTCGATTTATAAAACATTTTACAGAGGGTGACTAATTAGGTTGTACCAATTTTACTTGCCAGTATAGTATAATACAGTAATGTTATTTATCTTGGAATATGAATGTAAACTACATCAGTACCATACATCAGTACCACGCTTCAGCTCTGAAAACCATGGCTGTAATAATACTCTATCTATAGAGAAAATCCATTAAGTCACAGATGGTAATGGAACAGAGGGCAGCTAGCAGAGGGGACAGGATTTCAGTTATCTGTTACTGGGTGAAAGGGTTTTTTTTCTTCTTTTCAGTGGGGCTGCATCTAAAACTCTGTGCCAAATTACATTTAAGCCTGCTGTGTCAAAGGTTGGTGCTTGCATAATGTTCTCTCAAACGCTGGAATGGTCTCTTTTATCAGGAAAATGGTACATTATGCAAGGACACACCATGACCCTCTATTGATCACAGCACGTTTTTAGCAGTTAAGGCATTTCAATTGATGTCTTTAATGTGGAGAAAATAAGCATAGCTGATGGGTCTAAAACTATTTCCCCCCTAACATCTGGAAGGATTTGATCCTTACAGGGTGGAAGAATTTGGAATGTGTGATTCAGGAGGAAGACGAGTGACTGACTCAATATTATGCCTGTCCAAATTACATTACAGTCAAACTAGAGTAGCTTCAGTGAATCAAAGGTCAATTCACACCAGAACCACCACATTTAAATGAGATCATTTTATTATAAACATCCAAGACTATACTAAATACAGATTCATTCAACACCGATATATATTTAACATAAGGATCATTATTTTTTTGCTGCAGCTTTTGCCTGCGGATCCTTAGCTGTGCACCGGGACTGAAATGCAGTCAGCATCTCGCTGCTGGTCAACTTTGCTCCCTTCATCACCAGCCTCTCTCCGTCTACTGTAGTAGAGAAAGACAAGGACACAATGAGATGACTCATAATGATACAATGCCTGATCGCTCTGTATAAGTAGTACAAGAAGCAAAACGGTGAGAAGTTAACTCTGAGCAAAAGTCAACACACAATGGGTAACATCCGTGCAATGTTCTGCTGACCTATGGCAGACATTTCTACTTTGGTAAGTGCTCTTTGTGTGTGAGTGATACTTACTGCTTAATATCACACAGTAATAACAATAGCAAGAAATTCCAAGACTAGGTCATACAGTCCTGAGTCGTATATACTAGGAGTTGTGCTGCATGTCCCTTTGTTTAAGGGACAGTTCAGCAAATAAAAAATACCTTTTACCTGTAGTGCTGTTTATCCATCTAGATTGTTTTGGTGTGAGTTGCCGAGTTTTGGAGATATCGGCCGTAGAGATGTCTGCCTTTTTTTAATATAATGGGACTATATGGCACTTAACGAGCCAAAACAAGACATTTGAAAAACTCAACAGCAATGTCTCTGTCCTGAAATCATGACCCAGTTACGCAAGATAGTCCACAGATTTGTTGTCAGCAGTTTCATGTAGGAACTACCAGCAGAAAGAAAATAGTCCCTACATCAAACTGTTCACAACAAATCTGCGTCGAGCCAGCTCACACAAAGAAAGCCCAGCTATGTCGCGCTTGCTTCATAGCACACCCCTCCAGACCTACTGTAACTGAACATTAAAACAGGTCAAAATGCTGCCCTCAAGCTTTAAGAAGGAGACTTTAGCAGGAAAGAGTCCAAATCAAAGAAAACAATAGACAATAGCAAATCTGAGGACATAATAAATCTTATAAGTTTTCTCCAGACGCTTTCGTTTGTTCCTCTGCCGCTGTCCATCTCTCTTTACCTCTGTTTGTCTGTCGCTCTCTGAGCGTCATAACGTCATAAATGCATCGGTGTTAAACGTTTTCTTCAATACAATCTGCTTGAGGTTTTACAGTTGCCAAATTCAACATCCTGTCTCAGACCATTCCTAAGCCTTAGACATGTAATTTCTTTTGAGTATAAAAAATGATTAGCGAAAGTCAGCTATAAAGAATCTAGACTAGTGACAACACAGGTTGGCTTCATGGGGATAAAAAAAAAAATCCCGGACTGGGTGACAGTTTATGACTACATATCAGTGGATTAACAGAACACATCTGAACGTGGTCAGGTAATACTTACTATAAGTAATATCCACTACGGGTTCAGACTTGTCGTGTTTCACCATAGATATCACCTCACAGTTCATGTTGGTAGCTCTGGCCTTCTCTGAGCCCACCTTGGCCAGAAACTCCCTGTGGGGCAAGAAGAGCATTTTGGAGATTGATTACATTACAGCAGTGATGGAATGTGACTAAGTACACTTATTAAACTACTCTACTCCAGTACACTTGTGAGGTACTTGTATTTTACTTGAATATTTCCATTTTCTGCTACTTTACACTGGTATGGCTACATTGACTTAAGCAGCAGATCTGTCGGTCAACATACCGCGGCTCAGCGTTAACCTGAGCAGTCTACTTAGCCAGAATTACCCGGAAACGCCTGTGTGCAGGGCCTCTTTTTCAAACTGTTTTAATCCATTCAATTACCACTTAACCCCAAATATGAAATACGTTTATTCTCACACTAAAGTCATATACTGTATAAGTCAGCATGGCAAGTAAGAGGGATTTAGCGAAAGTGAAATATAGGGCTTTTACCTCAACAGGTAAGGATGGCAGGAACTAATATGTATTAACCAAAGTATGTTAGGAGTAACGTTAACTTAGTGAGGCTTTGTAGACAAGGGGAGACAGGCAAGGTAAGGTAAGGTAAGGTAAGGTAAGGTAAGGTAGGGGGAAATCCTTCTATCGTCGTGGGTATTTAATGTCAAAGTCTTGATCATCCTAGTTAGACAATAACTAACAGTTAGTTACTAGCTAAATACAATACAGCCTAAACACTAAACTATCTAACGTTAATCTTCTAGTTAACGTTAGTTAGTTAGTTAGTTGTGACTGTGTGGAAACACTGCCGCTAACGGTCACCTTATTGTCAAATTACGGAGTTAATTCCCTTTCAATCACACAACACGAGTCTCCGACCACAACAACACATGCGACACACACTTCTTACCGTGTGGACCGGACATTAGACTCAAACGGACAAAAGTGAACCGCTATTTTCTTCACAGCCTTCAACACCACGGTCGCTTTACTGGGAGCCGCCATGTTTGCTGTTGTGACGGAGGTTGTGACGGAGGTTGACGCGTCTCATGGGGGCCGCTAGAGGGCGCCAGAGGATAAAGCACTGACCAGTGTTGAGGAGTCAGCTGGGAAACTGAAACAAATAAGTGACCTAAATGTTTCTAACAGGCACATATAGAGATAAGTAACCAGTTGATTTTATTTGAGCCATGCAGCCCCAATAAATGTAGGATTCTGTGATGACATGATGATGACAATGATGGTTTAGGTTATATTTTTCTGCCTGTTCACTAATTCAATACATTTTGAATGGTCTCCTACTTTTTTTTTTTTTTTTGTGAGTTATATTTGAACCTCAAGCTGCACAGTTTTATTAACCTATATGCAGGGCTCATGAATAAAAATGTGTTTTCTTCCTTACAGTCCTTCAGAATCCTTGACAACAGTTGGTTTGCATCTTTCATTTGCTCTTTGAGAGTTGGTGCATCAACATTTGTGAAGTGAGAGATGAAAATGATTGGCTCCAATACTGTACGCCTTATGTGTAAATGCATTCCCAACATGGGTTCTAGAGAAGGTGTTGTCCATGCTGAGAACTTTCTGGTTGTTGAGTATAAGACTAGCCTACCATTGAGGCTTCTGCAGGTGTCAATCAGAATCAGAATCAGAATCAGAAATACTTTATTAATCCCCGAGGGGAAACTCTTTGTAACAGCAGCTCACTATCACGTCAGTGCACACAAGAATGGAACAATGATGTTCAACCACATTCCTGCTCTCTACAATAATTTCAGGTCTCTGTGTAAGCACACCTATGAAACAACTAGTAGTCAGATCAACAGCCTTTGTATAGGTCATTTAAAATGCAACAGAGTAAGCGGTATGTAAACCGCACTATCTCGTTCACAATGACACAATGCTTTAATGACAAAGCTCATTAAAGCAAACTCAGAGGGAAACTGACTGTGGCACCTTCCTGTAATCATCTGACAAATAATGTAACAGAACAGAATTACGTTAGGAGAGGACGAGTGGGGGGTCTGTCAGGCACTAAGTCAATAAAGGAGGTGCTGCTCTCCAAATAGACAATCAAACAGACACATCTCATAATCAAATAAACGAGGATGGGAGATGGTCCCCAGCTACTGCTGCTTCCTGCAGATGAAAAAAAGGTCAAGAGCCTGTCAGGGTATAAGAACATGTCAGAAATGGAAATGCATTTAAATCTTGACTGTCTTAGCACTCCAGTCAAATGTAATCATGGCATGAATTGCTTCTGGGAAATAAATAGGTGTTTGTGTGTAATGGAGGAGTTTGCAGCGTCAAATCAAAACAGAAATTATGCAGTTTTTGTGAGGGAAGGTTGTCAAATTAGCGTGTCCACAGTGGAGAGTATAACCTTGTGTGTGTGTATATTTATCTCCTGGCCACATTTTGTGGAGCAGTTGCAGTAAATCTAAGTTCAGTATATTTTCTCAGTAAACTGATAATTAAGTTTCAGCGTTCAGATATTCTTTTCTATCACCAAATGACTTGTTTTGAAAAAGACTCTCTGGAAAAGAGAGAAAAAACACTGCATACTAATCACCTCATCCACCCATTTTGTAAAGAAACCCCCCCCCCACAACTTTAGCATTGCGTTTGCACTTCCTTGACCGCTGGTCAGTATAGCTGGGTATTTATAGCCACCCTATTCTCAGATCAGCACACCCAAGCTTGCACAATTTATCCTAACTTCAACACGCCTCAAGTCTCTTTCCTGAACGGCTGACAATCCAACCCAGCCTGTGACAGTTGGACAGTGGAGGCACCGTGCTCTAAACTTAGACATACGGCTACTGAGAGGCAGAAGCATTTCCTATACACTCCCCACACCCACCCTAACACACACACACACACACACACACAGATACTTATTAAGTAGTTGTACTGTATGTCCAGCAATAAGAAAGCGGGGAAAGAGGGCGCTCAGAAACAATGAATGCTCAAGGGGACAGTTGACCTCAAAGAAAATAAAGGTATTGTCTTTGTGCAGGATTTCATCTATCAAGTTCTCTGCCTGAGCACAATAATACATTAGGATATGTCGTTTTCAATGTGAAAGGATCTTATCAGGATAAACTGGCGTTTTGCATGTATTGGTTGTGTCGTTTTTAAAACCGTTAATGTTACTAGACTCTGTCATTGTTGCTTCTACTACTTGGTGTAAGACAACTGTAATACATACTAACAACTAACATGGTTCAATGTGTCACAACACCATTAGTTTAAGAGTTTATATACCATCTACTATATTCATACCGTGGGTGACACCCAGTTTAGGTGTGAATATGGAGCGTAGAAGTTGTGGTATTGTCAGGTTGTTAAACATGGAGCTCCTCCTTAGTGAATGAATTGGGAAAGATTGTAACAGATTGACTGCGAGAACAGTCATGGGGTTTCCTGGGAAATACCGGTGCATTTAGTGTTATAGAAAACATATTTGCCCCTCAATAATAATAATACACAGTATGCAAGGGAGTGGCACTTTAGACTGTATTCTGTATCACTGTATTCATTCCACCAGCCACTATTCAAGTTCTGTCTCCCTAACGAGAAGGTGAAATGAATACTCTTATTATGCTTCTCTTTACACGTGAAATATAACTAAACGTGTAAATCATAAATCCGAGTTGCTAAAATCGAAAATCTTGTTTGTTGAGCTTCTCAAGGCAAACTGTTCTGTTTAAAGCTTCCGGTGCGAATCCCTTACTATTCTGCTTTTTGTATTATTCTATATTTTACATTCCACATTTTATAGTTTTCTATTGTTATTATTATTCTATTGTCTGCTGATCTGGTGAACTCATTTTGTGTTTCTTATTGTCATGTATTTTCTTTGTATTTTGCTCAATCATGTTATATTTATTAGTTTTAGGATTTTTTTCCCCCCTTTGTTCTCTCTCTTTTGGTTTTATGCTGTTGTTTATGTTTGCAAATTAAAACATCTGTAACTAAACTAAACGATTCACCTATTCGTCTACATGATTGAATTTAATATCCATGTAGGCTATCTCCAAATACACCCGATATATATTTAAATATAATATTAAGATTAGTATTATTATTTAATAATTCCATATTAATGATGTGTTTATATTTCACTGCAAGGGCCAATGAATAAGCCTCGCCCACACATTCTCGCCTCTTTATTATTTATGTATTGGAAATAAGTAGCATGCAAGATTAAGTTCAACAACACTTCCCATCATCCCTGGTTATGCTCACCTGTGTATTTCTTCTTGTGAGGCAATACAATTGAGCTAATTCCATTCAAAAACCAACCTCTCGAGAGCCAGTCAAACTACGTTTCCCATGAAGCTTCGCGCGGCAGCTCTCAGGCACTCCTCCTCCCACCCGCGTCCTGCCCGGCGGAGCTCCGAGCGGAGCACACTGATGAGCAGCTCCGTCTCTCTCACGTCCAGAAATGTGCGCAGGCTGAAGAAACGAGTCGCAGCGCTCCCTGCAGCCTCCACAGACAGCATAGCCCTCTCGTTCTTTAATGTAGCACTGGGAGGTTTAGCCCGAGGATAAACAACACCAAACACTTTCTGTTAAACCGGCCGCTGAATGCTGATTTTGATTTGGGATAGTCCGCTCTGTCTGGTAAGCGCTCGTTTCATATCTTCACGTCTGCATGTAAAAGTTGTGCTGTGCTCTTCTTGTTTATCTTCCTCATCATTGCTGCACTGGCCTGAGAACGTGTGCGTGTGGAGGTGCGCACTGGGAAAGTTCACTGACACTGTAGTTGGGACTGCGGCAGCCTCAGCGGTCGCAGTGAGGCCAAATTTGAGTAGCGGTGACAGTCAAGCCGGAACAGGGACTTGTTGCCTTCCACTAAAACATTTCGCGTTTCCTTTTTATATTAAACAGTGAGATGACGTTGAAATACCTTGCGAGCAGCTGTCTCTCTCTCTTTTGCTCTTGTTAAAAACTGGCTTGTAGTGTGTTGTCTCCTGTCTGTTATTATCTCCATAACCACAAACCGTAATATTCATATGATATTTTTAGACTTATATCTGGGGTAGTGAGGTTAAAATGTCTTTATTATCTGCTCCTTGTTCGTCTCCTTGTTTATTGTGTGTCTGTATTGATTCAGGAATTTGGTTATGGTCTGGCATTCTTCTACATGTGTTTTTTGAAGAACATCTATGGGAAACTATTTGAGCTTCATTTGTGGGTGATAGGCCTGTACTTGTTTTTCAGACGTACATCAACTTCCCCCATAGTGACAGATTACTTAGACTGGTTTTAGTCACAGGCATGCACACATGCAGAAGGCATGCACACCACACCACACCATATACTGTATGTGTGTGGATGATGCCAAGCCCTCTGGATACCCTCAGACATGCATGGACAGCACTGTCCTCATTGACACTGACAGGTACATGGCCTTTCCTTCTTTATAGCGTAGAGCTGGCGTGCACGCATGAACAAACACACATGCTGTATGTGCATATGTGATGCGTGGTGAGGCAGAGGCACCCAAACTATTCTACAAGCGCCTTTCTCTGTAATTGTAAATCAGAATTTCTTCTCTGCTGACCTGCCAAATAAATAAACACCCTTTTTCACACTCTGTCAGTTCTCCTCGAATTCTCTCTCCCCTGACGCCCCCCCCCCTCCCCCACCCCAATTCTCTGCCCCCCCCAACACGGGCACATAGAGCCAAATGCCACCAATAGAACCCCCCCTCCCTCAGTCTGTGTTGATGTTGTTGAATAGGAGATACTGGCAGGGCATCTACCCTGCAGCAGACTGCCTTTCACAGACGTTGACATTCAAATCAGCAAACACAATTTGCACTTTGTTTTAGCTACCCTTTGCTTTCACTGCACTTCCTTGTGTTATACGCTAAACATTAATGAAATTGCTGCTCTGCTGAATCTGGCAACAGTTGTGTTTTGAATCCTAAATCTGTAACCGGGCCTAAAATGAGTGTAGCGTTGTTTTCCAAGCATCAGACGACAGCCACAAGAAACACCATTCTGTGTTTAAGTCCAGCATGGCAGCAAAGTGATCTGGATGATGAAAAAAAAAAAAATCCCCAAATGCTCACCCTTTCTAGTTTTCATGTCATTGTATTGTGTTTATAAGAAAGTAGCTGGCAGGCTGTTGCAGTTTATAACACACACATGTCAGAGGGTTAGAGCTGGATGTCAGTGTATGACTAAATCTCTGTCACTCTATAAGCAATTGACTGTGTGGCGGCGAATTTAAGAGGACAGCAGCATGGCAAATGCTTTGTGACAATTTTAACTTGAGAGTATTCATAGCATGCTGCTAATGCTGGGATTTGGATGGAGACGAGGTCGGGTACTTGCAGCTGCTGCACGGAAGAAGGGAGATGAGTGAGGAGCAAAAGGCCCAAGAGTGTTCACCGTGCAGTTTACCAAACTGCACCAAGAAGTCCGAGGAGTGTTTGGCTTGGGTTGATATGGGTAACCGTTTGTTCACACACCCCTTAACTGAAAGGATCACACTCAATCTGTGCAAAACTGCGAGGTTTTCAAGCAACCAGCGGACACTCAATTCACTGCTCCTGGCCAACAAACAGTCCGGCACGTAACCCCCCTATCAAATCACAACTTCACCTTGTTACACTTTAATTTTTGTACAGATGAAACAAAACAGCTATAACGTGTTAATTAGTGAGTTTCATTGGCAGACAGAGCCAGCTAGCTGTTTCCAGTCTTTATGCTAAGCTAAGAACGTCTCCTGGCTCCAGCTTCATAGTGAAGTGACCAAATATGGGAGTGGTGTCAATCGTGTCATGAACTCTGGCCAGGAAAGTGAATAAGTGTATGTCCCAAAGTATCACACTATTCCTTTAAATGTCTGTCAGTTGCTTTCAGGAAGTATTTCAGAGCAAAGCTATTCACACATGCTTTTTTTTAACCTCACCAGGCCTGTTCAATCCTTGAGTCATAGCACCTTGTAGTGAGATCACTTTGTAGAAAGTCATTTGCATCCCCATTCAGGAGAGGCTGGGCTGAACAGCTGCCTGTGATTCTGCACTCACTAAAACTGGTCATAATGTGTCTGGACTGATAGAGAACACAGTGATGTTGCTATACTGGGCCTGGAGCTCCTGCTGCTGAAAAAGTATAATGACACTCTGTCTGACTGCTGTGAAAGTAGAGTTGCATCATAGGCTGTCAAGATGTCGTTTAGCAGACTATACACATTTCACACTCACTTAGGCTTTAACAAGCAAGAACCCCATCCCCATCATTGGTAGGCAAACAGTGGAGTGTTTGGCTCTGCACCCCAGGTTTTGCAATTACCCTGTACGCCCTGTTTGCCGTCCCTGTCCATCTGAGATACCCACCTCGGGGAGTTAGAACGAGGAGTGAGTCTGGAGGAAGCGCGTGTTGCTGTGACTATGTTTAAGTGTCAGGCTTACTTTGGATTGAGCTGGATTCTAACACTAAAATGGAAAACACTGGGATGGGCTGTTGTGGGAAAGAGTATTTTTTCTTTCATTGATCTGGAACGGTGTAAAACAGAGGAGCTAAACGTAATTATTTTCCCTTTAGATGCAGATCCTGCCGTGTTGGTCAGGAGGGGATTTTTACAGATGTCTATGTTTTTACGGTTTTAGCAGTAGCTAGTCAAAGTATCCACCAAAACATCACTGAAACATCATATTTCATCACAAAACCAAACAAAACGTTCCAAGTTGGCCTCTACTTTGTTTTCACATTGCACAGCTTAAGGTTGTTTGTAGCTTCATGAAGATGTGAGTTTTCGCTAAGAAAGAGGAAATTCTCAAGAGCCACTCGCACCATAGCCATTTAGCAGTCAACCGACTGTGGTTGTGGAGATGCCTGTGTGAGCTGATACTTGTTAGCTGCAAACTGTCAAGGAAGTACTCGTGTGTGTTTCTGTGCCGCTTTTATAAATATTTACATGCATTACATATACGCAGCTTCATTGGTTGGGCTCACAGGGTTTCACTCTCCATTCCCACACCTGCATAAAAGCCAATATATATTTCAAAGTGCTGTAAATATAAGGCCTCACCAAACTGCAGTGCAACAAATCTGTGGTAAATAGTTCTGTATGATTTAAGGGTTTGATCATCATTAGTGTGATTTAGGATCTTTTAGATTCAGCCCTTTCCTTTAGTGTGACTGCATGGAGTGACGCTCATTTATCTTTAATCTGGAGTTGCTATATGAGGTCTGTCACTTTAGAAAGCAAGAGAACTCGCTGCTGGTGAAGAAATGATCATTAACTTTGCTGTTCTTCACTCCAGCCGAATTAGGGGCGGTTGCTGAAAATGCCTTGTCTCGTCTCTGCTTGTAAAGATTAGAGGGGTTCAGAGTAGGGCTGCACAATGAATCGAAATATTATCCAGATCGTAATATGACCAAGTGCAATATCCAAATCGCAGAAGCTGCAATTTATTGATACATTTATTGGTTATAGTGAAGTACTGTAGTGCTGCAGAGATGCCCCAGTCTACAAATTTTGTTCTGCAGATGTAAGGAAACATGTTTGTTTGGTACAGACCCCAACAAATGTCACATCATCACGATTTTAATAGTTTTTTTCAGTGAAATTGAAAATCCTTCATTGAGTGAGAAAAAAGAGCTATTAGATGGAGAGTATGAGAGAAAAGGAGAATAAAAAATGAGGAAGCGATTCTAATAATAAAAAGAGGATATTGATCTAGAGTGCATCAGTTGGGTTATCGCTGGTGCTCCTCTCGGTCTCCTCAACACTACTGAGCCTTGCAGAATTGATTTTTCATCTGTTCCGTACAGTGTAAAGGGCACTTGTTACGCTTTTTGAAATCCCATTTGTGGTAGTTATTAGAGCACCCAAAGTCCCTCTTCTTCTAAATGGGACACAAGTACACAATCTCCAAAGGGTTCACTTGACTTGAGTTTATGGATCTTCAACAGGTTTAGAGCGGCTCAGAAATGCAAATTCACGCTGTGAAACCAGCACATGTCGAGAAAGATAGATAACAGATTTCTTCTTTCACACCTCCCTAAGATCAGGACATGCTCCTAGCAACTTATTCAAGTCAGGGAAACTACCTAATGTTCTGCTGAGCTAAAATGTTAAATATTACACTGGTTAATCAATTACCCCTTTTCCACCAAGGCAGAGCTGGTGCTGGTTCGGAGCCAGAGCCTAGTTTCAAATCGGTTCTTTGTCTTTCCAGCACCAAAGCCCCAGCTCCGAGCCAGGAAAAGTGGGTCTTCAGTAGCACCAAATCGTTGCTGGTCTAGAAGTAAGAGCCGCTTACGTCAGCCGCTGGGGGCGGGGTTACCGTGACCGACAAGATGAACAGTTTTCACTTATGCTTCTTACACCAACGCTTAATACATTTTTATTTAACTGCTATGTGATCGTTTATCAGCAGAGTTGATGCTAGGAGGGTAGCAACATGCTGAGGCTAAAGTTGACATGTTATTCTTAAAAATAAATGTTATGCGCATAACGTTACTCTCGCTTGTAATCTCCGCCTGTACAAACTACGGCGAACATAAATAGCAACGCGATTGTTGATGGTGTTTGTGTTTGGTGCTGCCGCGTTAGCGTTGCTGGGAAAGATGTGACGTATACAGTCACGTAAGACCTGGCTCTGTGCTGCTCTGTAGCCTGTGGAAACACAAACTGGTTCTTAGAAGGCTCGTCAACTGGCACTAGCACTGGCTCTGAACTAGCACCCGGTTCATTCTGGTGGAAAAGGGGTAAATGATGGATTGAAACGGCCCACGATGAATCTCTTCTTCAGCAAAATGTGGAGCTTCAGACTTTGGAAAGATTTATCATCCAGTAGATTTTTTAGTAGAGCTAACCTTTTACAGCTTCATCACTCTGATGTTATTAAATACATTTTATTCCAGTATAGGGAGCACTGTCAGATCCATATAGTACTGCGATTACTACTCTATTCTCTCTCTGGGATTGTGGTATGTAAGAACATGATATAGCTTTAAAAAAACACGTGTTGCATCACTTTTTCAACCATGTACAGGTATGTGTGTGTAATATACCTGTTCTACTTCTAATAGCAAAAGGCAACGCCTTTGAGACAAGAAACAGCTGAGCTCATTATCTAAACATACCAAGTTCAGGGATGCCAAATCTCACGTGTGTGTGTGTGTGTGTGTGTGTGTGTGTCTGTCTTTGCAAGCAACACCTTACACATTGTTGAAGCCAGACTTGTTTGTCCTGACGTACAGTAGTTTGAATCCTGCTTGATCCTTCCCAGAAACACACACACACACAAGTGCTAACAGACATACCGCACACACGCACGCACACGGTACACATGTAAACACACAGAATCGAGCCCTCCTATCTGGACACACATATATAACTTAGATACAGTCCGTCCAATCTCAAACACCCACATTAAATTGAACTTCAAACACACTTGCCTACACATCAGATTCCACATACATAAATATTACACGATTGTTTACTTCTTTCATACATACAGCACACACACACTGTCATCAACTCAGGGTGGCCCTTAGCAATTTTCTCAAGGATAACAGGGTGTTTCAGCTCGTGTTCGACTATTCTGCAGCTCTGTTATTGTGTTGTGTGCAGACTCTCTCTGCTACAGCGCAGAAACAGACCTGAGCTCTGTGCTGTTGTGTGACAGAGCGAGGGAGAGAGAGAGCGAGAGAGAGAGAGCGAGAGAGGGAGAGCGTGGTGTGTTCAAGGCAAGTCAACACTGCGGATACGATTACCTGAGATTGCCTCTGGGAAGCTCTAATGGGAAATCAGAGTCCCTCTTCCCTGGAATTGTGGGTAACACAAGTTGTTATGGATTCACCCCCTGATGTTAGAATCTATATATATGTATATGCTTAGCTAGGATAATCAGATTCAGGCTGCAGCTTCATATTTACCATACAGATGTGAGAGTGGTCTTGACATTATCATCCAACTCTCAGCAAGAAAGCGGACAGGCGTATTTCCCAAAATGTCATATATTCCACTAACTTAAATCCAACACAGCCAAGAAGTCCCAAAAGTGCTATGTATAAAATCATAATAGCCCCTGCGCTTGTATGCTAGAAAATGTATCTCCATGACAACTGAGCAAACTCCATCCATGAAGAAATCAGTGTGATGCAGTTTTAAGCTCTAGAAAGAGCTACTAAGTGGACCGTGAGCTGCGATTATGTCAACAATTTTCAAGGTAAACAATGAACTTTAATGCTTTCAAAAATGTTTTCCTTTTTAGCTCTTGTAAATTGTATAGACTGTATAAAATAACGCCACCCGTAGGTTTCTGAAGAGCCAGTATGAAGCTCAGTTTGGTGGCTCCGTTCGACTCCATCTTGGCAGTGCCTGACGCCGAAGACACCCACCTGTCACTCAAAGCAGCCATGTCCTTAGTTATGATTAACTTTAAGCCTTAATATCATTTAAACGGGTGAGTTAAATAAAAATTCACCCCCCTGTACAGTTGTCATAAATGGGGACATTGGCTATAGAGACCAAAACCTTTTTTGTACCAGGTTGTAAACATGTTTACTTCTGCTGTGAAGTTGGGCATTTTAACATGTGGAGTGGTGCGCTTATAAAGCCAATCTTAAGTGGCCATTTGAAGAAACTGCAGTTTTTGGCACTTTTGCATTGGCTCAGTTTTTCAGCGAAGGAGGTTGCCGCTCAGTAAACAGCCATGCAGGTAGTTTTTAGATGGGTTTTATCTGTTGAGTTGCTGAGATCAGTCTCTGAGATTTCCTTCGCCAACCAAACACAATGGAGGTGACACACTCAAAACAAATCACCGTTGGAAACATTTGTTTCAGAATGAACATCCAGATTACTTCAGATAACCAATGAAGGTCATGAGCGCAGGATCTTTTCACTGACAAAGTGACAAATGTGATTTCAGTAATTTGGGTCAGTTGACTCTAATGTCTGCCTAGGTACCAATAGAAGACATTAAATAGTGTATTTCCTTCCCAAACCCTTGCATGTCGCGCCATTTCCCTCCCTTTAGTGTCCCGAACTTTTTCAGTCCCAAAAGATTGGCAGCCTCTGATGGACTCTACACTGCTTTTACATTGCGTGCCACCACGTTGGACTTTGCAGGAAAACCATTTTACTTTGCCCACAGGCCCACACATCTTTATTCAAGTTCTACTGTGTCCAGATCCATGTTAGACTCTTGTGTTGGCCTGCCTATTCACTGCTATCATGGGCAGCTATCTGCTGTTATTGTTGCCTCTAGCTCTTCAAGTCAAATGGAGTGATGCCAAGACTGGGAGGGGACAAGTAGCAACATCCTTTCTGTAACAGAAGCAGTGAGGTTTATGGCAAGTGTGGTTTTCTTTTTGATAAATGCCACAAATACAACTTTTAACACTTTTAGGTGCCTGAAATGTGCCGGGCATGTGTCATGTACGAATGAGATGTGAATGATCAACAGCATGCAGAGCACGTGGATGGGTGAGGTGAGGTGATGGACAGCAGAGATGGGTGAGTGAACAGAGGGCGTATAGGCTGTCCCTTCTCCTCAGTGTAAAGTACTGCTGAGGCAGCAGACGCTCACACACAGTCACACACTGCAGGGCTCGGATGCTATAATGATACCCAAGGGGAGGATCCTCATGTCACACTCTGCTGGGCAAAGCACTGCAGGGAGGGTTCACACACACATACACACACATGCAGTACACAGAAAGGTCTGTATGCACACTTATGCATGTATTGAGCCTTATTCATATTCTGTGCAGCCTTCTCGCTTTTATGTCTTTGTGAGAACAATATGTTTCTCTGTGTAGGAATCTGTTTTTTTTTATTTTCTGTCTCCTTTCTGTTGGACTCACCTGTGTGGCTTCCTGCATATACAAGCAAGCCTTTGTCCTTGTCTGCATCTCTGTGTGTGCATTTCTCTCCGGGCATCTTTGCCTACAAAGATTGTTTGTACATGATTGTTTTTATAATATGAGAAATGCACAGTACAGTAAGGCACTGTTCTGTCACTGTGGGTAAGGCCATCATGTGTTTATAGGGTCGGGTGTTTGACATCATGTGTTTGGCGAGCGATATAATATCTTTTCATGGACAGTTTAGAACTGGAGCTGAATGAGGGTCCTTGCGGACATGATTTAAAGACAAAGAGGTGATTGTGGGTTGGCTTTCTGACATCTACCGCACTACCATACTTCAGGTGAGGTTTTGTGCTCTACAGGGTGTTTGTTCGCTCTGTCTCTGTGCAGATGAAGGATGGGACGGCCAGTGGATTGGCTTCCATCCATCACCAAGGACCTCATTCTGGCTGACACCATTTTACACCATCTTTCTACCTATCTGTATCACCCCCCCCCCCCACACACACACACACACACACACCTTATTTTCTATACCCTCCTCCCACCTTCTTATACTTTCTCCACCTGTCCTTCCACTTCATCTTGTCTTGCATCCCAATCCTCCTCCTCTCTAACCTTCTGTCCCCATGTCTCACTCGTTCACATTTCCCCTTTATTTGTCTCCTTCCCCTTCCTCTTTCTATATTTATCAACTCACTCTCCTTTACCCTTTCCCCTTCCACTCTCTTAACACCTCTCTCTCTCTTTCTCGCTCTCTTTCTCACTTTCTTTCTCTGTCTCTCAATGTCTGAAAACCTGCATCCCTGCCACTAGCATCGATCTTGAGCAGAGGCGGTCTGGCGCACACACACACACACACACACACACACACACACACACACACACACAAAGACAGTCAGTCCTGCTTACAATTAAAGCGTACCTCCCTCTTCCCTTTTCCCAAGCAGGCTCATAATAGGAAATGCCCCCGTTATCTCTACGGGCACTGGCATATTAATTTAAGCCGTAGACAAACAAGGTGTGGGTACGTGCTCTGCTATGCGTGCACTCTGATAAAATGCAATAGTACAAGGCAGAAATTACATGGCCAACCTTTTCAAACGGTTTTCCCCAAGTGTTTTGTGCTCGTCAGTGTACTAATGTGGTGAAAGAAGGTGAAGAACAGGCAGGTGAGAAAAGAAAAGCAAGAAATGTGGGAAATAAAGTGAAAGATGGAGCTCTCCTGGGTCAAACGTTGCTTTCTAATAGGGATACACGATTGTGACATTCTGGGCCGATACCGGTGTTTAAAATAACAATTTGGCCAATAGCCGATTCCAAATACCGATGTTTTGTTGTTTATTTTGTTGTCGTTGTTACTTATTCCAAAGATATTGAATTTACAATCATATAAAACAGGAATAGGCAGCAAATCCTTACATTTGAGATTCTGAAACCAGCTAATAGTTCTGTTTTGCTTGATAAACGGCTAAAATGATAGATAATTTATTTACAAATCTGAGGACCCACCTGAGACAGCGGAGGCACCAGGGACGAGGGAACTGTACAGCCTCGTCTAACTGCCTACTCAAGGCACATTGTGCGGTTGTATGACACCACATGGGAAAATATAAACACTATACTGACCACCAACGGATGGACGTCACTGGCTACAAATGCTTAAGTGACAGTCACAGCTCACTGTATCTGAGAGTCACACATGACGCTGTATGGATTGCCTTGGCATTCATTTGAATTATGCCTAACTCAACTTTCTGATAAAGTGACAGGCCTACTTTCTGCCGTTGACTCCTGTCTGCAAACCATTTGTCTTTTGTGATACAGTTTATACTCTTAATAGAGATTGCAGTTGGTGCAACAGAGCAAATAAGATATGATAACTTCCTCCATTTTGGACTCCCCACTGAGGACCTCGTGATATTGGTCCAACTTTCACCAAAGTTGAAATATGTGTGCAGGTTTACTTCGCGTGTGTGCATGTAAGCCAAAGGTCAATATCACAGTTAAGGTGACTTGTATTAAATATCTTGTCTATGTGCATGATAACAGATGACACTTTCTTACTACATTAAACACATGTCAGGCTGACCAATGACACACCATGATTTGTCATTTGGTTGAACCTTCCATCAATTTTTGAAAGGAGCCAGCAAATCTGCCAACGACTATGGAACAATGAGAGAGAAAGCAAATTCCTAATTGTATGTCTTTTCAGTGATGTCTTTGACCACTGAGCTTTTGGGTCTGCCCTCACTTCAACATTAGCAATAAAGAAAGTGATCGGTTTAGATTTCCGTCTGGGCTCAGAGTGTATGATTGTTTGAAGCTACTATCTGGCTGGTACAGAGGAAATGAGCAGCAGTTTTTATCCATTTTTCTCTGGAGAGTAGCCTTTAGACTGATTGCAAATGACTGTTTATTGCAGGGACAGTATTTGTTAATGGACTATTGGGCATTATGTCACCAGAGAGCATGATTTGTGTGTGTGTGTGTGTGGGAGGATGAGAGAGAGCGAGAGAGACAGCTTGTGTGTGTTTGTGTGGTCTGAATGAAGAAAGTCTGAATGCAACACTTTGCAACATGAGAATTGTAGTAAGCGTGATAGGGATGCATTTATAGCCATTAGGACTGTTTCCTCGCAAATGAGGGGATTGCTTACTGATATCCACAAGTCATCCAGGGAATTTACTCTTTGTCTCCCTCTGTTTTTCCCCACTCCATCCTCCTCCTCCCTTCCTCCATCTCGGTCACTGCTGAGCTCTTTGAATAGGCTGGTTGTTTGCCTCCGCTGGCTGCTGGTAAATATGCTTCACTATCCAGGAGTAGACAATGGCAATGTCAAAACGTAAAGGAAGGGAGGAAAAAAAGGGAGAGATACGAAGAGAGAGTGACAGAGAGAGAGAATTAGACAGCGAGAGAGTTCTGAATGAATGAGTAAATAGAATTGAAGAAAAGATGTTTGAGCCAAGTGAAGGAACAAAGAGTTGATTGTTGAGGTAAGTTGGGGCCTTTCAGTTCCAGGACAGTCGGTCCCTAATGTTTTTCTTAGATTCCCTGATGAAAAGTTAAGGGGTTGGGCACGTTCACTGTGCTAAAACTTTCACTCCATGCTGCCCATCAAGAAAAGGGTGCAATGTACAGTTTTTGTTATTGAAAGAACTATTTATAGGATAATTTTACAAGAATTTAGGTTATTTGGACAATTAGAGCTGTGTATCAAACCTTATTAATAGTTTTTTGGTACCAACTGAAATGTGTCCGTTGCAACAAGTACCAAAATATGGCCTTGAATGATTGCACATATTTGTGGTTTTGGTTCCCCTTTATAAATGGTTTCTATGTTTTTAACTAATGGCTTTATTTATAGTTAATAAATCATTTACTAATGCTATAAAGTTATAAGCCATTCATTTAAAAAAAAAAGTGGGGTTGTCCAGATTCCGTTGGCCAGAGGTTATCGTTTCTATTTTATAGTAATGCCGTTATAAATGTTGAGAAGTTTCTGATTTAAATGTTAATTCTGCACATATGTGGCTGTTTTTTAATTAGGCAATGTTAGTGTAAATCTGCTTATGTTTAGACAGCATTTGACATGTCAGAACTTTGGCCTTTTTTTAAATAACTAAAGGGAAGCAAATATGTTTATATTCCTCAAAGTAAGGCCTACAAAAAAGCATTGTTTTGGCATCGGAACTAAAGCTCATGTATCAGCACTAGTATAGGACATCAAACAATACCTAGCCTTAAATACAGGTGTGCTGAAACCACTTCATTCATTTCGAAAATTGATTAATCGTTTAAGTCATTTTTCAATTAAAAGTGCCCCACAATTTCCCTGGTTCCAGCCTCTCAAATGTGAGGATTGGCTACTTTCTCTTTGCTTTCAGTAACCCGATCATGTGGGGAAAAACACACAATTGGATAATGTCCATGATCAATTAGACACAAAAAAATTATCAACCCATTAGGAGATAATGAAAATATTTGTTAGTTGTAATGCAAAAATACATCAGAGAATAACAGGAATATAAGGCTGAGAGGGTAGAGAAAACATCAGAGGTCAAACCTGACTGCTGCATCTACACAAAGCTTTGTCAAATGCTTATCTTTGACTTGTATAATCTTTTTTTTCACAGCTCAGTGAGGTTGTGAAGAGTACACACTTTGAAAAATGCCTACAAAGCTTAAATGCTTCAAAGTTGCATTGTGAAAGCTGCACATTTTCTTGGATAGCAGGAGTGTGAGTTTTGGCGAGATGAAGAAAGAGAGGAAGGGGTAGATGAAAGTGGTTTACCTTGATACCGTGATCCAAGTGCTAGAGAGAGTGAGAGAGCAAGGGATGCACCTTTTTAAAAGAGAGAGATGTGAGCTTGAAGAGACCCACCACAGCAGGGTGCTCTGCTGAGCTGCAGTACACAGCGACATAAAAAGGTTTTGAACCGGAGCCAGGCCCCTGAGCTTTCTGCGAATGCTGAGGGCCCGAGGGGAGGAGAAAAAAGAGAGGAAATGATGAGAGGAGAGAAAAGTTACAGAAAATGGAGGATTAGAAGGGGGGGGTGAAGATGAAACGAGTAGCAAGGAGACAAGAGGAAAGTGGAAAATAGGAAAATAAACGACTGTGGAGAAAAAAGTGGAACCCTGTGTAGAAAAGTGCTTACCAGTGTATTTGTTCAAGTTGACAGAGTTTAGGGTGAAGGATGGGATAGATTGCTAATTTCTAATGTAGGGCTTTAACTTTCTGGGACACTGTCGTTTATGATCGACTGCAAACATTCTTTGTACATAGGGGAGACATGAAACAGAAATTCAAACATGATGAAGTCTCCCTTAGAGGATGTGAGGGGAACAGTTGAACATTATTAAAGGCTCTACTTTAGGTGGAGGTTTGGATATGACTCATTCAGAGATGAATTCAGGAGTGTGTCTGGATCCAGAGGAATGTAGGAATGGAAGGATGGAGCTGAGGATAGGGGAAGAAATAAAGAGGAGGAGGAGGAATTTGGGGGAAATGAGCCAATGGCAAATCTCAGACAGACTAGGAAGTGACTGCAGGAAGTCCAAGTTGTAATCAGACCTACTTGATGCTGATTCGCTAGACATAACAGACACAACATTCTTAGCACTCAGATGTAACATTTTCCAATCTAATGTTATCCTTCTTGCCAATTTCCTAATCCCTGAAGGAGAGGACCTGATCCTTTAAAGTTCTGGGGGAAAAAATTTGGATCATCTAAAAAGTCTTAAAGTTTCAATTAAATGTTTTTGGCAGTGAACGAGTGTCTCAAAATTGGATCCTCGGAACCCAGACTGAATTTATTTGCGCCATGGCTCTAGGGAAGGCAATGTCGGTCTGTCTGTCGGTTGTTTGGACCACCACTTTGGTCCAGATTGAAATAAATCTCAATCTCAACAACTTTTGGATGGATTGCCATAAAATGTGGTACAAACATTCATGTCCCTCTCAGGATGAATTGTAAAAATCAACTGTAAAAAGGCTTGGCTGTAAACCTTTGCCTTGATTACTGTTTACCTGCTAATGCTGCAACTAACGATTATTTTCAAATCTCCAGATTATTAATCAAATTGTTTGTTTTATCAGATAAGTCCAAAACCCAAATATATTTAGTTTACTATCATATATCACAAAGAAAAGCATAAAATCCTCACATTTGAGAAGCAGAAACCATCTGCTTGAATAATGACTGAAATGATTTATCATTAATCAAAGTTGCTGGTTCGATTTCTGTTGATCAACTAATTGATTAATCAACTTATTCAGCGATATTACCTGCACTAAAAGGTATACTGAACGTTATCATGGTTTACTTGGACCAAAACGTTTAATATAAGCTTGTTATGAATCCGTGCATTCTCTTTGAATACATGTTCAGAGAATAGTTATCTCTCAAGTTGTTTTAAAGAATAGTCTGATGAAGCCTGTTCACAATAAATAGTACCTATTCAGTCCTCCTGTGTCATGTTTGATAAAAACAGGCTGCAGTGGCGGCTGAAGTGCTAAAGCAGGACACACGCAGCATGGGGGAATTCCACAACAGCTCTCTCTGTACATTATTTGTCAGTTTGCTCCTCTCCCATCCCCACATAAGCACCTTTCCCTTTCCTTGCGGATGATGCTCACACACATATACACTGACTCTGTCATGGGTTTGGTATAGTTTTGTTATTTTGAGGATGTCTGTCTTAGGTTTCGGTTCTGTGTGTTCATGTCTTCGTTTGATATTGGTTGTTCAGTTGTGTTTTGGGGTTTTGGTTTCATTACTTCCTGCTTTACTTTGTATTTGTCTGTTCCCTCATGTGTCTGGTGGTGTTACTTCCTGTCCCTGGCTTTCCTGATTGTTTTCACCTGTGTCTCATGCTGCACCTGTGTCTCGTTGTCTCCCCTGTTCTTGTGAGTATTTAGTGTGTGTGTCGCTTATGTCCTTGCCAGTTCGTCGTCGTTCGTCACCGTGTCTACCTGCGTTGTGTCTCCCTGTGTGTGTCCCTACTTTTGGATTTGTTTTGGCGGCCTTTTGGATTTTGCCTTTTCCTTGGTTTAAGGATTTTTGTCAGCCTGTTAGTCCTTTTGGGTGTATTTCTGCCTCCAGGTTACACTTTCCAACTAAGCAGTCTGCAACTGGGTTCTCCCTCTCTTCTACCCCTCATTCCTGACAGACTCGTGGCAATGAAGGCACACACCTGGTCATAAACTGGTAAATTAAAAGCCCGACAAAGAGCAACAAATGAGGCTGGGGGATTACTTTACAAACCATGTTATGAAGGTTATTTTTAGGCTCTTCTCAGCCATACAATGCCGCATAAAAACAAAGCAGGCGGGGTTTGGCTTTTGAAAATAGATCTCTGGCTCTGTGTCTGGGGCTTAGGTTTCAGTGGGTTTGCGTACATCTCATTGGGTATGACTTCCAGTAAATGTTGGTTTATGGCAATTTACATGATGTAAAAAAATAGTTTCTTATGACATATACATGAAAAGTGACCAGTAGTAGACTCAAAACTTGAGTATTTAAAATAAATCTGGGTTTTTGTGTTTCAGCCTGTCTATCTCAGTTTTACACACACAAACAGACCTGCCCCTCTTTCCCCCCCAAACACACAAATGTACAAACCCCCTGCCTCGCGCACACACACACACACACACACACACACACACACGCACAGAAAGTGTTGGCCCTCAGACTACACAGTAACTAATCACTCAGACAGCGTGGCCGTGCCCTCTTATTAAGCATGCTGTACGCTGAAAGCAACACCGCTAATGACTCTGCATTGCCTGTTACACACACAATACACTCAGTCTTAATACCATAATAGCTAGCTTAAGCCACACGAACTCTACAGACAGAGAGACGACACTGCCCAGCTGTTTTGCCTCTGCAGAGATGTCTTGCAGAATGAATTAACAGGGAAGGTTCTGGGGAGTGTTTGATTTTTCTACCATGACATATTGAAACTAGCAGCACAATAGCTGTCATTTAATGTGTGCAGATGTGCTTTTCTGTGTTCTATCAATAAACAGAAGCTATGCAGAGAATGAAACCTAAAGCCCCCTGCGGTGCTCTCCCAACAATACCATCACTGTTCCAGAAACTTCACATCCCATTTGTTCTGATGTCGGCACTGCCGGTTCACTCCCAGCTTTTTTACCACTTGTTTCCGCGCTGTCATCTTGCATCCACTGATGGTTGGAAGTTAGCATATAGCCCGCTCTAGCAGAGAGTTTGCCTGCTTGGGCTTCACGAACTTGACGCTGTCAGCCGAGCATGCACAGATTCAATCAATGAGAATTTGCAGGGAAGCAGATCGCAGTGTTTTTGAATCCAAGTCAGTATTATACACTGGCTGAAACACACAATCTGCTCCTCCTTTTGTGGACCTCTCTGCAAATACTGGTGTGTGCTTAATGAATACAAAGAATCTTGTGTGTCTCTACTTTGTTGCATTTTATGCTCTGTCTTTAAGCTTTTGTTTGTCGATGGGCCTTAACTCAGTGTTTTTGAATTGTCTCATGCTGTTAGCTGGTGATGAATTGCATGGATAGTGTAACAGCATTGATTTCTCTTTTCCCAATGTGAGGTAGCATATTGACTGTCTCAGTAACTCAATCACTTA
Source organism: Coreoperca whiteheadi (assembly GCA_011952105.1). NCBI lineage: Eukaryota > Metazoa > Chordata > Actinopteri > Centrarchiformes > Sinipercidae > Coreoperca > Coreoperca whiteheadi. The sequence goes on from CM022477.1 coordinate 12,811,087, forward strand.
GATAATAGCAGAGGAACGAGTATGTGTATGTAACAAGTGTATACAGGCTTCGGCTTGACATTGTCTTTCATTCTTTCCATTTGTTATTGTGTGCAGGTATGAGAGCTTGCATGTGCTTATAAGTACACGTTTGTCCATTTCTTTGTATTGTGTTTTAATGCATACACAAGTGTTTTTATGCCGCGTGTGCCTTTCTCTGTGTGTGTGTAGATCTGAAAGGTCTGCATTATCAGCCTCTTGGCAACAAGCAAATGGAGAACCACTGAGTTCTGTTCTGTCTCTTCATCGTCAAGGCCCTGTCGCCCCGGGTTACAGGGTTGCTAGGGGAAGGATGGACAGACTGGCATCACTGAAGTGCCAGCTAGGCATGTGGGCACTCCATATCCTGATTTCCTGCTCTTTTTCCTCCCCTTCATGTTGTACCTGGAGAAGCCTGTGAATGTGTTTTTCCTTTATGAATGTATAGGTGCTGATTTTTATTTGAAAACTCAATTGGTATTCTAGGAGTCATGAGGTTTATACACAAAAGCAGTGATGCAATAAAGGAGCTCTCTTGGAGCTGAGTTTATTATGTACAAGCCAGTTTTCCTCTGTAGGTGCTACTCAGAAAGGCACTCCACCGTCAATGATTTGCAGACGCTCATACAGAGTGTAATACCAAACGATTTGGGGCTTAGGACACAACGTTTGTGTGCTTGTTAATATTTGGCTGTCTGTTAAATAAAACTGCTGCATAAACAGGGTGCGTTCTGTCCTTGCAAACAGGAAGCAAGGGAGCTTTTTCATCTTCCTCCTCCAGTCGAAATCAACCAAGGGATTTTTATTCTGTCACAATTAGCAGATGACTAATCGTACATTTATGAATAGAGTTCCTGTTTGTTTCCAATTATTAAGTTGTCATAGTGATAAATGTGAATGTGTGTTTGTGCACTGTAGTCGATTGAATCTTTAGACTGTGCCATTTATTATTAATAGTGCATAAATAATCATGCGCCATCGCGCATGGATGTTGTTTCAACATATGTTGTTGTATAGTGTGTGTATGTGTTTTTGTGAGAGAGAGAGAGAACATCACACCACCGACCATGTAAAATGGTAAGATATTAGCTTGTTTTATTGACTTCAAGAAAGCTTCAACTCTATTTGGCATGAAGGGCTCTATTACAGACTTTTAGATTGTGGTATAGGGGGCAAAATATATGATCTCATCAAATCAATGTATTTGGAAAATAGGTGTTCTGTTAAAAACTCTCACCCAGAGAAGAGGTGTTTGTCCGACTTTATTTAATGTGTGTATGTAAATGAACTTGCTGTTCAGTTCTTTGCGCTCTTCACCTCTCCTAGATAGAGAGGGGAAGTCTCTGTTTTATGCTGATGACCCTGTTCTACTGTCTCCTACTGAACAAGGAGTAGAGCAACAGCTGCACATAGTAGAAAAGTACTGGCAGAAATGGGCCCTGGCAGGAAATATGAAGAAAACGAATGTTGTGATTTTTCAAAAACACCCCATATACCAGGAGAACAAATATCTGTTTACCATTAATAATCACATCATTGAACACAGTTTATACCTACCTCGGTATAACCCTAACAGCATCAGCGAGTTTCAACATGGCAGTGAATGCACTAAAAGAAAAAGCTTGACAGACTCTAGCCCTAACCCCTGCAATGTAAAGAAACCTATTTGGAACACTGGAAAGAAGAAACTAAAAGACAGAGTAGATCAGAATGTTATCTGGCCCTAAACAGGGATTATGAATTGGCCGATTATCTTTCTACTGTCAGAGATAGAAAGCAGAGACAGATCCTAAGTACAGGCTCAGTGACCACAAACTGGCAATTGAAAAAGGAAGACAAAAAAATCATGGCAAACAAAAGAGAACAGAGCATGTGGTCACTGTTCACAGTTGAGACAGAGGTGCACTTCTTCCTACAATGTACAACATTCAATGAAATACGGAATGTTTACTTTAACAAGATCAAGTGCAGTGTTCAGTTTTCACTTTTTGTATTTGTATTTTCACTACAAGTCTACAATTTATTTTTCATTTCCTGTTGTACTCATCTGTATATATTTTAATATCACACACACATTCAAAAATTGTATATAATAATAATTAATTTTATGTATGTTTTATATTTTGCGTGTATTTTTTCAAGGTTAACATGTGTTTGAGAGAGAGAGAGAGAGAGAGAGAGAGGGGGAGAGAGAGAGAGGGAGGAAAGGAGTGGAGGTTTGAGGCGCCAGCAAAGAGGATATGTCTGGCAGCTGTGTCATTTCGCAGAGTAAAGGATTATGGGAGAATTACAACGAATGAGCAGGAGGACCCACACACTTACACACAACTTTCTCTCTACATTGTATTGTGTTGAGAGTTAGTGAGACTGTGTGTACTGTATGTTCATCGCTCAGTTGCTGCCAGTGACTCGCTACTATGGCTTTCACAGCAGCTGGTGCTGCTTTAGTCACAGTCTACCTGTGACTTCTTCCAAATTCACACACTGACATGAAACCATATCACATCAAATGTAAAAAAAAAAAAAAAGATTTAGTATTCTTCAAACCTCAGCAGTGTTTCAAATGTTTTTTAAATGATGAATAGGATAGGAGCCAGTGACAATAGGATTTAATAGATTATTTACATTACATAAGCCTACCGGATCGTTCCCTTAAACTGCTTGGTTTACAGTATGCAAGTAACAAATAATGGAATGAAAGCATATCAATGGTAGACACATGTTTCTAGTTTATAGAAAATAATAACTATCGGATTACTGTACGGTTACTAAAGAATTATTGGATTATTTTAACACTATAGGTAATATTGAGAGTGACGTCTAACCCTCAAGACCATTCGTTCACTTCTTTTTAATCCTAGTGAAACTTGACGATGATTGCAGAATAGGTAGGTTGTTGCATTAACTTGTCATAAGGCCAAACCCACACACACACACACACACACACACACACACACACACACACACCCCAGTGATGTACAAAGCCATCTAATCATCGAGGCTAATCCATGTGTAATGTGTCTGTGTTTTCTTTGTGTGAATGTGTCATTTCTCATGTGCCCTTACGCCAGACTTCAAGGTTGTTTGATACCTGGCGAGGAATCCCAGCAGTTTTGGGTTTGTCTATACTTAGAATAATAAAACAGTTGACCGGAGGCGCCTCTGTAGAACCCAGTATTTGTTCTTACACATATAGTCAGCCACAGGACATATCAAGGAGGCTCTGAGGGGCCTGATTTCTTTCCAGCATCATAGGACAAACCCAGTAATGGCCAAGACATCAGGGATGGTTGTAACAGCAGCATTTTCACCAAGAAGGGATGACCTATTAGTCATGTTATCAATTTCATGTATTACCACTTCCATCCTGACTTTGCATGTGAAAGTATGCAGATTTTACTGCCAAAACACTGATTTTCAGCAAAGAAAGTTAATATTTGGACCAAGTCTATATTTTGATTAGTACTGATACTTTTGGGAGTCAGAATTATCTAACTTGTATTAGAATAGAGAGATTAGATCGCTGCTACAACAAGCTAAACAGTGGTTGAGAGGGGTGGGGGTGGTTGTAACGCCGTTTAAAAATGTGTTACATCTAACCCTGTAATAATACATTTTGGTGTGTCTCTGAGACCGCTATCATTTTTACAGCCTATTACTGGGACACGCAGCTTTTGGTGCGACACGGCCTGCTGAGCGATAACAAGACCTGGGGAGTGTGTCCGACCTCTGAACATCAGGAGGGATGTTAGCAAGCTCTTCTTGATCCCTGGGTGTTTGTCATACAACACACAGACTCTCGCACAGATGTGTGCTTACATACTGACTCTCACATGATGGCATAATTCAGCTGTGGATGGAGCAAATACTGACATAATTCAGAACTCATTCACAGTTGACTAATGGGCAGTCAGAGAAAAATATAAAATATCCTGCCGTATCACAACTACTTGGTGTCTTTCAGTCAAAGTCATGGATTCGTTTTTGATTTTAAGACACTGCTCTTTTTGTAGGGCCCCAAATAACATGATTATATATTAATCTATCAATTTCTTTAATTAATTGAGTAATCATTTAGTCTATGAAGGGTAATGACAGATGTTCACTATAAGTCATCAAAGCCAAAGGTGAGGCCTTAAAATCGAATATTTTGTCACATTTGAGGAGCTGTTTTCAACAAATGTTTGCATACATAGTTTTGCATTTTTACTTGATTCTAAAGTAATCCATAATTGTCCATCCATCATGTTACACTAGGGCTGCAACAAAACAAATAAAATTCACTATTCTGGTAATTTGACAGTTATATTCTCGATCAAATGTTAGTAATTGTTTGGTTTATTAATTATCAGAAAGTCCAAAACCCAAAGGTTTTCAATCCGCTATCATACAAGAATGAAACAATGGGAAAAAAAGATCAAATCTACATTTGAGAAGCTGGAACCAGTGACTCTTTGGAATTTTTGCTTAAAAAAATAGACTTAAATGATTAATCTGCTGTCAATCAACTAATCATTTCAGCTCTGCATATTACTACATGACATACTTATTCTAGTAGGACTCCAGCTGGAGACCTGATCACCTGCAAACACTAACTCCCTCTTCCAATATTTCTTGTGACTCTACTATCAAAACAATCTTTTGACAGAAAAAGTGTTATTGATGGTTTTGTCAGTGACAGAACAGACTCATCATTTCAGCGCTAGTTAATAACTAGATGAACAGACACTGAAAAACTGCTTTCAGATGCCACATAGACATGTCCAAATCGATCTCCCTGTCATTTTAGGATCTGCATTGAGATACTGATAGACTATAAGCAGTGGCCGGCTGCACTGTCAGTAGTTCCTCTTCATGGGTCACCGCAATAATGAACACCATGTGTGTTGCGGGTTTGAGTTCAGGTTGTAGCATATGTCACATATCACACCTTTTCACACATCCTGTCTTTGCTAACTGACACAACCAGTACAATCTATATTCAATCTACAAATCCCGGGATCAGCGCTATAGAGCTCATTATTGAATCATCATATGGGTCCACGTGTTGATCAATTATTCATAGGAATCTCTATTACAAGATGTTTTAGCGTCCCAAAGAGTTGGTACTTTTCTCAGGGGGCTAAATTAATTTGTCATTTGTCAATAGTCAGTCTCCTTTTTTCCCTTCACCTATAAGTTTTTTCTAGGCAAATGTGTCAGAGTCATCATGGCCAATTTCACCCCCCGAAAATTTCACTCCCTGCTAAAGAAAGAATCTCCAACTTTAAAGAATGGGAATCCACGCTTTCAACAACTTCAGACTCCTAGGGGCCTTTGTTTGCAGCATTTGTGGCTACTTTAGCCACAGAAACATGGGGTGTAACAAGCTGTTTATTAGTGGCCTGCAACAGAACAATAGCTGTAGTAGCCACAAGCAGAAGGAAGGCTAACTCTGCTAAACTAAGCATGAAGACTAACCACAGGAAAAGACCAGCAGAAGCCAAAACACAGGATATTAGCTGCTGTTTACTTTCACTTGTCTAGACTTTTTCCTACCAATTAAATGCGAAGAGCCCCCTTATGAATTTCTGATCTCTAAGGAACGAGCTCTCAAGGTTACTTCTTGGTGTTTCATTGTTTGTGCTGCTTTAGGAATGAGGCAGGGTTTGACCCATTTGTGGCCCCCAGGACTGTGTGCTGCGGTGTTAGCCCTACAGTAATCCCCCAGCGACCCAGAAAGTCATTTCTAGAGCAGCTGGTTATGTGGGCCATAGGCCTTATAACACAACAATGGCGTCATATGGTCGAGAAAGTGTTAAAGACAGCAGGGGCTTGGCAACTCAGTGTGCATTATTAAAAGCCCCATGTCAAATTCATGTCCCTGACCACCACACTACCCCAAAGTTTAGCTCTGCTACAAGTGTAATTGATTATAGTCATCTTAAAGCAAATTAATCTACATCTTGGGTATGTGAACTGCCACTGAATGATGTGTCTGAGAACACACACACCCACACCTCACTCAGGATTGGAGAGTGTCATACACAACAGAGGTTTTCATTATCAGGAGAAGGGCTGATGTCACTCATCTGAGCCATGCATAGGATTACAATGAAGTATTGCGTGTGTGTATGTGTGTGCCACACACAAGGCGTATTACTGAGGTGAGGGATAATAAGAATAAAACTGTCTGACCTTTTCATTAAATCTTGCACCCCTGGATTAGCTTTAGCCCAAACACTACTGTCTTCAGTGTGGCTGAGTGCAGCAGCATCATTTTGCCCATTTCTGTACGTTGTTGTACACAGGACATTTAGTACAAAACAAAAGGGTGAAGGTCGACACGTTTCCCAGCACGCAGCTGCAATCCTGTAGCCTCTCTTGGGGCGTTTTGGAGGACAGTGCGAGGATGGAGGATATAAACCAAGAGGACAATCTCAACAAACTGCACTTTTCTCCGGGGCATCTTTTACCAGATGCGGCCGACGTCTCACGGCCTCTGATGAAGCACTCTGAATGTACAGTGTGTGTCTGCGTGTGATTCTATGTGTGTGGGTGGCCTGTTTACATTCCACTGATTCCTCACGGGAATCCCGCTCTCTGTCCTGCGTTCCCTAGCTTATTTGCCTGTGTGTGTACGTGTGTGTGTGTGTGTGTGTTTAGGATATTTTTAGACTTCTCACTGGTTTACAATTGGCCATGTCCCCACACCAGAGCTTACCCTTGGTCAAACTTCACTCCCTCACAAACACACACAACTTTAACCTTGAGTGGACTCCTGTGGACTGCATAGGGTATATACCTAAATGCATCATAATGTACATTAAAGTGTCCACTGTGTGCATTTTCAAAACACAACAAAGTTTCCACACTTTGTTGTGCATTTCTTAGAAATCTTACACAACAACTTTGTGGTAGGAAGTGAGGGGATTTCAGATGCCATTTTTGTGCCCAAGCAGCTTAGGGCAAATCTGCAATCTCTTATCTGGCTCTGTTCACACGTTAATTCCTCCTCGAGAGATGATTTTATGTTACTTGCTGTTTTTCAGCTGACGGTAAACTGGTTGCCTTTTCTATCTCCCCTTAATCTTCAGAAACAACAATCACACAAAGTCGAGCTGGGGTATGTGCACTTTTTAAAAGATTATTTTCATTATTTTTATATTTTGTTGGGTAGTAAACAGCTGAGAAAGACTGGAAGGGCAGCTGAGAGAGAGGATGGCATGTTACAAAGATCAAGAGGTGGTTAACTTTACTCAGCATCTATTTACATTTTCCTTTAATTTATTTCCTCTTTTGAGAAATCCTTACCATCTTCACCGAACAACATCCTGTCTGCTATGATAGCCTGACTCACAATAATTGATATGACACTGATAGACCGTCAGTAAGTTCTTCAGTAACCAAGACAAGTCATTATCACTATACTATGATCTCATATGTTGCATTACACATTTCACCCAGGGTGTGATATCAGTAGGAAAAGCCTCCATCAGCAGCACTCGAGGGGTCAGAGCAGTGTGGAGTTCGTGTGCTGTGCAGAGTGTGTTAAGTGTCCAGGGCTTTGCTAATGGTCTAATATGAGATCGCGGTCAGGACCATTGAGAGGTAATATACAAATGCTGTAATATAATGGCTCTTGATAACGAGGGGCAATCTGAAAGAGTGTGCGTATGGTTAGAGTTCAGATGTGTGTGTGTGTGTGTGTGTGATGAGCGGTGCACAATGGTGTGTATACAAGTGGGTAAAGGAAAAACAAATTAAAGGCAAAATTAATGAGTGGAAAAACCAATGAACCAACCTCCAGATTAAACGACCAATTGCGTTGTTTGTAATTTCCCTTCAGATTGACACAAATAGGGTTTTTTATTTGCAGGACTTAATTTGTCCTTTTCTGATCTGACACCACCGTGGTTATGGTTTGGTTAGGCCAAGTAACAGACACGACTCGGTTAGAGTTAGGAACACACTGTGTTCCTAAATTGCAAGTCATCAACTTCATCAAAAATGCTGAACTGCTTCAAGTGCTACATTTAGGAACAATAAGAAATAGAGAAAGATTGTTTTTATACATAGGCAAAAGTGAAGTCTGAACAGAGTTTTCATGTCTGCGACAGAAGAAGTGTAGCTTCTGCTGTCCTGATGTCAATCATGAGCCATTTTTGTGCCAGGACAGCAAACAGTTGTGATTTTGTTGAGTCGTAGCTGGGCCTCCATCATAGTGAGGGAGTAGCAAGCCGATTGGCTGTAGCAGACTGTAGTTGACGGACTGGGGTGTATGGTTTGACCATGTCCTGGTTGGACAAGGATATATGCCATAGAGTGCTGAAGCTGTTCTGAAACCTTGTTTTGACCCAGCACCTTACTAAGGCACTGATGGTTTTTCCTTTAAATTGTCACATCACATCACGTCACTGAATATACAGTTGATCTGCACTGTTCAGTTTTGAGAGTATTCCACTTACTTTTCGTCCTCAGTGTCACTCTGTGAATAATATCAGTGAGTGTCACCCCTGTGTGTCCCACTGTCTCCACACACCATGCCACATTATCCACCCACTGTGTCAGAATGGATTTGCCTCTGGCCACCTCAGCTTCCCTGAAAGTGTGAAGGTGTCTCAGTTGCATTTTCATCCCAGACTGCTGCCTGCACACTGAGTGCTTTAATGTATTCTTTCACTTGGCTCGCTCCTTCTTTCTCCCTCCATCTCACTCGGTCATGCTGATGTCTGTCGCCGGTTAATTGGTTCATCTCTATTCGGATGACTCTGCGTGCATGCGTGTGTGTATGTCCGTTTCTCACTGTATTTTTGTGTCTAAATTCCCGAGTGTGCACGTGTGTGTGCGTAAATCATTGTGTGTATGTGTGTGTGACTGACAGCAGATTTTCCGCCACCAGCAGGCTTCTGTGTGCTGCTCTGATGCACATTCAGTTGGTTAATTTGGTTTTCAGCTCTCCCTCGGGACACACTGAGCCGCCCCCATTAACTGATTTGAGAAGGGCTGTGGCAGCCACCGCCGCTTTGTAAATAAATATTCTACCGTGTTATATATTTATTATACATGATTTGGCCCTCTAGTTCATGTAGCTGTTGAATATAGCAAGCATTTGCCTGAAAAAGGAAGTGATTATACAGTTTTTGGCTCCAGTTGTGGTTGTAAAGACATCTGCTGTGCATAACTATATAACAAGCTTGTTAGAAATATTGGCAGCTTAAAGAAGTTTGACATTTTGAGAAAAATTCTTATTCTCTTTCTCGCTGAGAAGAAGGAGGTAACTGGTAGGGTTGGGTAACGAACTCTACATTTAAGGGTACCTACTGAATTACGTCTGTATTACTGAGTAACGATTCACGTTAAATCAATCTGTGCCAATTTTCGGTATCTGAGAGTGCACCTGGGTGAGAGAGTGCGGCTTGTGCAAGTCACAGTGAGTCAGGGCAATAGCGAGCTGAAAGCAGTCGCAAGTGTGGTTTACACTTTTCAAAACTCGGCGCAGACAACACCCGCTGTAATGCGGCATGCAAAGCTTGCCAAGGCAACACGTCTAACCTGAGGAAACACCTGGTCAAACACAAAATAAATCTAAAATCTGAAGAGTGTACAGTGTTTGATAGCCATATTTTGTCAACTTTGGACAGAGCCAAGCTGGCTGTTTCCCCTTGTTTCCAGTCTTCATGGTAAGCTAAGATAACCAGCTGCTGGTTGTTACATCATATTTACTGTACAGACATGAGACTGGTATCAATTTTCTCATCTAACTATCTTCAAAAAAGAAACAAGCGTATTTCTCAAAATATTGAACTATTTCTTCAAAATAGGAACAAAAACAATAATTTGTTCACACTCTCCAGATTTGATGTTAGTCTCTGGCCTGGAGTGCCTCTTCTTCACTGAACACCCTTTCTACTTACCGCCACGAAATATGGAATAAGCTTCAGCTTGGGAAATGATAAATCAAATGGAATTGTGAAAAAGGTGGAGGCAGAGCCGTATCTGCCTCGTGCAATCTTCCAGAGTTGCTCAGGCGTGCGCTGGATGGATTTAACCAGAAATCTGAAGATTGCGGCCTGAGCGTTGCCACGTCTTGCAGCATCCTCCCCCTCCCCCTAGTTCTTATAGAAGTTGCCATGTATATTTGGCTGCAGCCCCCCATGGCCACCCCAAGCGTCCACCCCACCCCCAGCTGCTGTTTCTGATTGTAGATATGCCCTTTGAGTCCCTTCAGGCTTCCATAGTTTACCATACATTTATGGGCTAGCAGACGTGTTGAATGGTCTATGGTCCGGAGAGGGATAGAGGGAGAGGTGAGAGGAGAGGTTAAGGGCATAAGGAGAAGGAGAGATAGGTGGAGGGAGAAAATTCCAACAGATTAGACAGAGACAATGAGAGGAAGGACAAGAACAGAGATACAAATTGTAGAAAAGACACAACAGGGGACAGGGAAGACTGTGATAGAATTGGTGGTTTATGTGAGGTGGAGGACAAGAGGGAGTTACATTGCCAGAGCCAGATAAGGAGGAAGAGGGCTGTGTGTGTGTGTGTGTGTGTGGGGGGGGTGATGTTAAAAAATCCCAGCCAGTAGAAGTATGTCTGAAAAATGTCTAACATTGAAAGGTCAGAAGCTGCATCAGCACGCCTCAGCCTCCTTCCACTCCTTCACTTTTTCATTCCTAACTTCCCCATCCTCCCTCTTCTCCATAACCTTCCTTTTTTTGGCTGGGGGGTAGTTTTTTCTTATTCGAATCGTGGGTCTGAAGACAGAGGGTGTCGTATGTTGTACAGATTGTAAAGCCCTTTGAGGAAAATTGTGATTTGTGATATTGGGCTATATAAATAAAATTGGATTGAGTTGAATTGAACCTCTCCTCAAATATGCACACACACACACACACACACACACACACACACACATTAGCAAACCAGACTTGTGTTCCATCTTACAAGCACAGCCACAATGTGTTATATTCCAACATTACAGAGGGTTGAAAGGGTCTGACCCCCTGCCACTTGCCCCGTCTGGGTCGTCTAATATACCGACCCCTGCTGTGGTTAGAGCCTTGTAAAGACGGATCACATTTCCATTTCAGTTGCTCATCAGCTCACACACACACAGACACACACCTTCTATTAATTCCCCCTATTGCCCCGTGCCTTTTGTCCAAAAGGCTGGTGGCACAAGAGGAGATAAATGAAGTGCTACGTGGCAGTTTTCAGAGCAGCGGCGATGGTGTGCAGCCTCCACAGCTTTGGGGTGTGTCTGCGAGAAGAAGAAAGAATTAGATTGGTGCTATAACTGCATCTTTGATAGGGAAAAGTGTGTGTGTATGTTGTCCATGTGTCGCCTCATTCGTGCATGTGTATTTGCAAGAGCGAGAATGAGCTCATGCGTCTCCAGGCATCTGTTGCATCTCATTAGCAGCTTTTAGAATGAATTACCTCACACACATACACACACACAACATCCTTCATCCTATTCCATCCACCCTGATAATCCCTTTATCTTGGCGGCTATTCAACACATAAAGGCCAATGCCACTGAATAATGATGTGGTCGTATCTACTTCTCATTCACTCTAATGCTAATCTTCATCTCAAGGTGACAATGATGGAGAAATGTTATGCATGCAGTCGTTCAGCACTGAATAAATCTAGCGCTTCCTAATCAGAGGTATGTGCGTGTACCTTATTTGGTGTATCTGTTTGTATGTGGGCAGTAAAAGGCATCTTTTTTGAGTTCAGTATCAATTTAGTTGGAGAGCAGGAGTCAATATGACAAACAAGACACACACGCTCACACATGGACAGACGCCCTTTGTTAGCAACCTGACTTTGCAGCACTGTCCATGCTTTTGTCCTCAAATTCCCAGAGTTCAACATTTCAATTCTGCCCCCCCCCCCCCCCCCCCCCCCCCCCCCCC